>JASAOD010002000.1:0-224423 GCA_030849845.1 Crithidia brevicula | reverse complement strand
TAGATACACTTGTTTGACTGTTTTGATTTTCTTTGTCTTCTTCCTTCCTCTGGCTCTCCGGGGGCGAGCATCCCAAACCTCCACCCGCTGCCTCGTGCATGTTGGTGAAAAACTACATAGACGGGAGGAAACGCAACTGGAGAGAAATCGATGGCGTGCACAACGTCGCTGTGTGGCTTTGCGGACCGTGAAGGCCGGTGAGCTGCACAGCTGAAGAGCAGCGCATGTGCGATGGAGGCACGCCAAGCACACTGCGCACATCTCCCCACGTGTTTTGACTTTTGTTTAACACACGTTTGGTGTACCCGCATGGCTGCTGCCGTGGCACAGAGCACTTCGTAGTTCGCCGTCAGCTTTGCGACTTCTCTTCCTATACATCTCTCTCACTCTCTCTCTCTGCTACGCACCCATCCCACCACCTGTATCCTGAACTCTCTGTCTCTCCCCTTAAACCACTCCTCCACGCACACCGCCAGCTTCCACAGCTCCCTAGCCCAGCCCGCTACCCCATACACACACAACTACACCCCCACTTTCCCACCCCGCCCATCACCATGTCCCGCACCAAGGAGACCGCCCGCGCCAAGCGCAGCATCACGTCGAAGAAGAGCAAGAAGGCGCCGCGCGCGGCGTCCGGCGTGAAGAAGGCGCAGCGCCGCTGGCGTCCGGGCACGTGCGCGATCCGCGAGATCCGCAAGTTCCAGAAGAGCACGGACCTGCTGATCCAGCGCGCGCCGTTCCAGCGTCTGGTGCGCGAGGTGTCGAGCGCGCAGAAGGAGGGCCTGCGCTTCCAGAGCAGCGCCATCATGGCCATCCAGGAGGCCACGGAGTCGTACATCGTGTCGGTGCTGGCGGACACCAACCTCGCCTGCATCCACGCGAAGCGCGTGACGATCCAGCCCAAGGATGTGCAGCTGGCCATGCGCCTGCGTGGTGAGCGCCACTAGAGAGCGTCTGTTCTTGTGCGTGCGTACGTACGGGATGTGAAAGGATTTTTATATCCTGTAAACGTTCCGTTGCTGAGGTTGTGCAATCCTCGTCGCAAGCTGTTTTACACCGCGCACATCTCCTCTACTTTGCGGCTCTCTCTCTCTCTTCGTGCATCGATCTCGTATTGTACTACTGTTTCTGGCACTTTTTTTTGTTGTTCCTGCACGTGAGAGCGCAGGAACGTCATGGGAGTTGAGAGTTCGCTGGCTGGGTGATGTTTGCTCGGTGCATTCAGCTTTGTGTGCTTCCATAGAGACAATTGTTTTTTTTCTTCCAAAGTTTATCTTCTTTTACTTCTTTTTCAGACCTTTTTCTTTATTAACCGGAAACTTCGATGATGTGGGAAACTCAAACTCAAAGCGATGACAAACAAATTTAGATACTGTGAGAGATGTGGCTTTCGTATGGTGCGACTCCGATGATACTTAGCTACTTTTTTGTGTGCTTTTTGATGTGGACGGGTCTATCTCTGGTCGGGAGCATTCTTCAATCAAAGAGACGAAGAAGCAAAAGGACGAAGGGTAGACGACAAAGACGGTTCTAGTTATAATATTCAATGGATGTCTTTGCGTATATGTGTTTGTGTGTGTCCGCGTGCCTCTGTGGTCTGGATATGGCAACGAAAGGGTACAAATAATGATCCATACAATCTAGATGTTGCGTTTGATTACCTTTTCTTCACTATGCTCATCTTTTTCTTTTTCTTTGTTGTTGTTTTCTTTCTTTAAAGCAAAGTGAGCACAGCGGTGTATTGCTGACGAGTGAGGGGTTCAATAGCAGAAAGGGCGACGAAAAAAAAAAAAGCAATTGTCCTCCACTTCTTTTAAATTTCGGTGCCAAACCATCGGCATCCGCGTGCGGCGTTTTAGAGCCTCGTATATACATATTCACACACACACACACTTACACACACCTAAACGCACTTGCATACATCTCCCCGAATCGTTATTCTTCTTGTCCGTTTGGCCACTTTGTATCATCCCATCGTTAGCACAGAAAGCTTTACAGGTGTACATACATACATACATACATACTTTTCAATCTCTCTCCTTCGCAGAAGTTACAAGAGGAGCAGAGAGCGTATAGAGCTGCATAGAAAAGTAGAAGCCGCCTGAAGAACCATTTTTTATTGTCTTGTTTCCTCTTGTGCTTTTCTTCTGCTCCTCTGTTTAAATTTACTATATACACATTTTCTCTTGTCTGTTTATATACTACTCCCCTCCTGCTGTTGTAGGTATAGGTTTCTTAGATAAGCATGTCGCACAGCACCATGCGTGGCCCTTCCGTTACCTTGGGGGTGAGGCCATCCAGCACTAGCCAGCACGCTGCCAGTAGACAGGCCACTCTACGTAGCCGGTCAGCAGGCACGCGAGGGTCCAGTGCAAACGCGCGTCGTCCCCCTCCCTCTCTTCCCACAGCAGCAGCAGCAGCGTCTCCGTCCGGTCCACCGAGGCGACGCAACACAGCTGAGGGGATCGGCACTGTCGAGCTCACTTCACGTGGCGGCGGACACGCCCATCGACCTCCGCGTGCGGAATCGGCCAACCCAGCTCGCCACGTCGACAGCAACCCTGTCGGCGCGCATGCCGGACAGGACGTGGCCTACCTCTATCAGCAGCTCCAGGACGTCCTGCAGCAGCAGTCTCGTGTGGAGGAGGAGCGGCAACGGCAGCTGATGCAATACCGCCGACATCTCCGTGCGTATTGTGACGATAACGCAACTCTGCGCAACATCATCCAAGCCGGAGAGGCTCGCAAGCGAGACGCCGCCATCGCCGTCGCGGACACCGTCGGTGCCAGCAGTCCGACAAGCGGTCCTCTGCGCGCGCATAGCGGCGGTACGCGCAAGGGGCCGGCGTCGGTGACGGAGGCTGAGCTGGATGTTGTAGAGCAACGCATCCACCTGGCCCGTCAGCGCCACAACCGCCTCTCGCACGACGTTCGTGTGAACGCGGCGCTCCTAGCAAAGGAGGAGCGTGCGCGAGTGGCGTTGACTGAAGAGGCCGGGGCTCCACTCGATCCCGCTTCTCTGCTGATGGGAGCGAATCGACCGGTCTACCTACGCATGATGCGGCTGGAGCATCTCCTGAACGCCGTCTTGCAGAAGCAGAGCACCGTCGGCGTTGTTCTGAAGAACTACCGGTACCACCAAAAAACACTCCGCGACGAGGCAACGCAGTACGACGTGCAGCAGCGCATGCTTGACACCGAGTACGCGGAGCGCCACCGCGATCATCTGCAGCTGCTCGAGCTCTACGACACCGCGCGTGCGGCCTACACGACCGCTGTGGACACGCGCGTTGCGCTGCTGCAAAGTAGCGCGAAGATGCGCGGCGCCAAGGAGAAGGCGCTGCTACAGAAGCGCAAGGAGGTGGAGAAGGAGCTGGCCCAGACGCAGCTGCAGGAGCGTCATGCGGTGGACTTGCAGCAGCAGCTGGAGGAGGAGTCCCAGCTGCTCGATGCCGCGGAGAACACAAAGGCGCAGCTGGAGAAGCAGCGACTGAACTCCCGCACCGCGCTGACGCTGTTGAAGGCGGCGAACACCTCTGTGGGTGAAAGTGGTGGCGGGGAGGGGCAGCTGGCGGATGAAGGGGCAGACGAGCGTCTCTCTGCCTTCGAAGTGGCGTTTCGAGACATGATGCACATCGCACACGCCGACACGCTCGACGCCTTGGTGGACACCTATCAAGCAGAGATGGAACAGCAGTGCAAGCTGCAGGACGACCTGGACGACCTGCGCGAGGCCCGTGCCATCTTGCAGCAGGAGACGCAGATGCTGCGGGAGCGCGTAAAGCAGACGAAGTACTGCGTCGGCGCCGGCACGCGGTTTGGTGGTGTCGCAGGCGCGGCAGCAGCGGCAGAGAGCGAAGGCGGTGAGGGCGGCTGGAGAGGGACGACGGCGGCTTCTCCGCTCATGGAGCGCGAGATGGAGACGTTCCTGCGGGAGGAGAAGGAGACGCTGAGCGCGCAGATCAGCGAGAACGAGCGCAACCAGTCGTTGCTGATTGAAGTGGCAGAACGCATGAACCGTCTAGCAGCGTTGGTGGCCGACTACCGCTCTGATGTCCGGCTGCCCGCGATGCGACTCAGTCCGGCGCTCTCGAAGCGCTCCTCGACCCTTCCCCTACACTCCGCTGTTCTCGCCCAGAAGCTGCTGGCCTTGGCGAGTGAGGCGACGCCGCAGCTGTCCTCCACGACCGGTCCGGGTGTGCCGGCTCTCACCCTGTCCTCCGCGGCTGCGGAGAAGGACGCTCGACACACGCGCGGGGCGGCGTCGATGCCGGTGGTGTCCTCCACGCACATCATCATCCCCGCCAACAATCGCCGCGTCCCACTGGCGCACGAGCGCAGTCGGAGAGGCGGCGATGCGGACGGCACCACACGTGCCGGGATTGGTGATGGCGGTGGCGGCGGTGGGCGGTCACGCTTCTCGGCTGATGTGGGTGGCATGTCCTCCAGCGCAGCCCGCGCGCTGCTCAACGCGGCGGAGGCGCCGCCGTCCTCGGCGAACGCGTCGCCAGACGGCGGTGTGGGCCGGTCCAGGCTGCAGCGCAAGCGGCGGTCCACCGCCACCGCCGGCGCCGGCTTCATCGAGGGTCAGGACGCCGACGATGAAGCACAGTTGGCCACGGTGGCGGCCCTGCCCCCACCGGGTGGCCGCGTCTTGGACTTCGATCTTGACACGTCGGAGGACTCCGATGGCCGCATGTTCAGCGAGAGCTCCAGCGACCGCCTGGCCAATAATAACAACAACCACAACAACGGAGAGAATGCGGATGGTGGGGGTGAGGCAGATACCTCGATGAGGAGCCCCATGAACGCCGCAACTCGCCGTCGCCGCTCTTCCGCAAAGGCAAATCTTCCAGGCAAGAGCGGGGGCAGCGGTGGGGGCAACGCACGTGGGCAGGCGTCTGCGGCTGCGGTGGCAGCCGAGGACGATCAAGAGGACCCACTGCGGCGCGACGAGGTTAAGAAGATGTCGGAGATGATTCAGGAACGTCGACGCCGAGACGCCGAGGAGGCCGGAAAGAAGTAAAAAATGATTAGAGAGAGAGGCGAAGTAACGCAAAGCGCAGATTTTTTGTGTTTTCTACTCATTTCGGTACTTCCTCCTTCTTCTGATCGGCGTCTCGATTAAAGTTAGCCTGATTTTGTGTTGCCGCTCTCTTTGTTGGGCGTGTTGTTGCTGTTGCCGTAAAACAAAAATAAAAACGCAACAAGGGGTGTGCTTGTCACACGTTGAAATTGACAGAGAGAGGTATTAATCATAGAACTCGCCACAGAGAGTCTGGTGATGATCTCCCGAACATTTGAGTTATTCGATTGTCTTTTTTTATTTTTTAGTGTTTTCTCTTTAGTCCTTTTGTATCTTTATGTGTTCCCCTGATAGATTTGGCGCTTCAATCCACAGTGTATACACCACTCGTGTGTTCTGCATAGACGCTTACCGCTGACAATTCCTCTTTAGTATTCTAATTTGCTCTTTCTGTTCCTCTGTTGCTGTTGATCTCTTACATGTCTCAGTGTGCGTGTATGGGAATGTGCGCTGACTGGGGATCGCTGGCTATGGCACGTCTTTTCCTCTGTGAGCACTTCCCGCTTTTTTTTTTTTTCCGTATAGAAAGACCAGTGCAATCTCTGTGAAAGGATTAGACGCTTTTTGTTGTCTGTTTTCATCTGTCGTTTTAGAATAGACCTCTGATATGCTCGTTATTTTTCTGTTTTTTGTTTTTTTTCTTTGTAGGTGAGTGTGTAGTTGCGTGAATGAACCCGACATCCATTGTAGTGATCTCTTTTTTTTTTTCTGATCACGATGTTAAACTATTCGTGCGTTGCATAGAAAAATAAAATAAAATAATTAGATGAAGAGGAGCGTTCTCTTAGGCCGCATCTTTCTTCGCTCTATTGTCGTACCCTTCTCGATACGCAGAAAAATGCCCACTCTGCGTTAATTATTGTTTTTTACTATTTTAGTCCCTCTTAATTGGAAATAAATAAATGCAACTGCTTTGACCGGGCCAAGTGCTTGAACGCTTTCGCAGAAGGGACTTGTTTTCACAACCGGACTCTCTTTTTTTTTCTGTTTACCCCAACTCCCCGTGGCCGTGCTTGAATTTAAATGCAGCACCTCAGTGTGCCTCTTATCCGCCTCCTCTTTTCAGCGTTTTGCCAGCGTTGATGCACAGTGATTGCCATCATCCATCAAACCTCTCTCTCTCTCTCTCTTTTTCTTCCGCTTTTCATTCCATTAAATTTAAAAAAAAAAAAGCACACATTGTGGACAAAAAACCCAGCACAATCCGTCGAAGAGCTCAGATTTGAACGCTGCTTTTTCAACTCCATTCCAGCAACAGAAACCTATTACTCCTACTCTCTTTTTTTTTTTTACTTTTCCTTTGTTTTGTGTGTTTGTGCTCAACACAATGGCGTCTACTATGCCGGAAGAGTCGGAGGAGCTCTTGAGCGAGGTCAGCAATTTAGCCGAGGCCTTTATCACCGACCTGAAGCGTGGTCGACTGGCAGGGGCACACAGCGGTGAGGAGAGCGTGTCGACCGCTGCAGCAGTGAAGATGGCGGACATGATGGCCTCCATCGTGCGTCTCTTCCAAAGCACGGAGGAGGCGCCGGGAAGCAAGACCATCCAACTGCTGAAAGCTGGCTACCCCGCTGCGGAGGTGGCGAGCCTGCAAGTCAGCCGGCTCCTCATGCTGGTGGCGCGCACCGGCGACTCGCTGCTCCGTGCACAGTTCGCGACGCTGTTTCTGATGAACGTTACACGTCGCGTGTTGTCCATCGTGCGCGAGTCTGCGGCGAATAACACGGCGACCGAGGCCGAGTTGGAGCGAGATGCAAAGGCCATTCTTGAGGAGCTTGAGTCCGCGGACGAGAGCAGCTCCAGCAGCAGTAGTAGCAGCAGCAGCAGCAGCACTGACACGAGTGAGAGCATAAGCCGTGCCTCTGGAGACGACGACGCGGAGCCTCACGCGACTGCAGCGGCGAAGCTGACGCATGCCATGCCAGCCAAAGGCATGAAGCCCGCCTCGCCTGCACTGAAGAAAAACGCCTATTCAGCCGATCCCTGCTCACGGCGTGGGCTGTCCGTGCGCTTTGCAGACGGCAACGAGCTCTCGTCCACGCAGCAGCACAGCGCGTCCGTGGCGAATGACTTTGGAAGTCCGCTGCTGCAGCGTGCGGGGTCCATCGTGGCGATGGAGATGCCGGGGCGTCAGGTGCTGAAGCGCGCGCCAAGCCGCCGCGAGCAGGTGTTGGAGGAGGACACGCACATTGAGTTTCCTGTGCGCATGGACGGCTTCTACGTGGACACCCTCGAGTCGATGGATGAGCTCAAACGTGAGCTGGAGGGCATGTCCGAGGAACTGTGCCGACGCGCGCCGCGGCAGCTGCACTCGTCAGATACAATAATCACCCTCGGCTGCAGTCACTCCATCCGTCGCTATCTGCTGGAAGCTGCCAAGGCGGGACAGCACTTCAAGGTGTTGATCCTTGAGGGTGCCCCGCAGCCGGCGGAGGCAACGCGGGAGTTTGCAGAGGCGCTGATCAGCGAGAAGATCCACGCCCAGCTGCTGCCGGACAGCTCGGCGTACGTGGTGATGAGCATGTGCACCAAGGTGCTCGTGGGGGCGGAGAACGTGCTGGCCAACGGGGGCATGCTCACCGCCATCGGCACCCACGTCCTCTGCGCTGCTGCCCGTCACTTCGCCGTGCCCGTCTTGGTGGTGACGACGACGCTGAAGATGTCGCCCTACTACCCAAGCGACAAGCTGTGCACGCGGCTGGTGCGGATTGCACGCTCCGGTGCGCAAGAGATGCCGTGGTCGACCTACGGCTCACCCGAGGATGTGTGGCCCTCGCCCTTTGGCGTGTCCGTTGCCGACAGCGGACGCGGCCTGACGATTCACGCGCCGGTCACCGAGTACGTGCCGCCGGAGCTCATCACACTCTTCGTGACGAATGACAGCGAGTTGATGCCGTCGCAGATCCACCGCATCGTGCGCGCGAATTACAGCGATGCAGATTAGCGACGAGGCGAGAGTACGCATGAGCATGAGTGGATGTGTTTTTTGGGGATGGGTTTTTGATGGAGTCTCTGATATTGTTACTGTTGTTGGTTTTTCGACGAAGAGGCACGGGTTGCTCGTTTTAAACTTTTTTTGTTTTGCTGTCTAATAGTTCAAATCATTGGGGAAAAAAAGAAGAGGAAGCTGCGTTACGCTTCCTGTGTGGTCGAGAGAGAGAGAGAGAGAGTCGTGTTTGATGGCTTTAGTGCCCATTTGTTTTTTCTGATAAGTACCGTTCTGTGGTGCTTTGTCGTCGATGCGTGTTCACGAAACCTCTTATCTAAGTATTGCGTGAAGTAGATATCATAGGGTGTGGCATAGACAGTATCTGCAGTGATTATCCTTTTTTTTTTTTGTGTGTGTGTGCGTGTGTGTACGTGTGAGATCGTATGTTGGCTCATCTGGCCCCCCTGAGAAAGATGTGTTAACTTGGTAGGGCCCACTGCGTGAGGTTCTCCAATGGAAAAAGCAAACAAATCTGCATCTAGTTGTCCCAACATTTAACGGTGGAAAACGTGAGTGACCATCGCGCACCTTCGATAGACAGCAGCCTCCATCTTAGTGTCAGAAAAAAAAAAGGAACGAGGGCATGTAGTTGACAAAGATCTTTTGCAGAGCGCTCGCAAGCACACACACACACACAACAAGCAAACAAACAATGTGTATTGAATGATGTTGTTTTTACTTTTGAAAACTGTCTCTCTCTCTTTCTATTTCCCTTGCTCTCTATTGACGATCCTGTACCCCCAATTTATTTTTGTTTTCTATTTGGCATCGCCTGTTGGGTTATGTTTCTCCAAATACTTGTTTTCCTTTTTTGGTGTTTCCCACTTCGTGAAACTAAAATTGCTGCTGCTAGGATTCTTCCATACTCGGTCTTACGCAGAGCGACATACACGTCCTCACCTGCATCAACATTTTTTTTTTGTTGTTCTTTCAGACTCTCTCCGTTTCTCTCTCGCAGCCATGATGTTCATCAAGGGTGGTGCGGAAAAGGACGCCGATAGCACCTTCACGCGTCTGTGGGGCTTCACCAAGTCGTACGCCGCACACGTGGGCCACACCTACCTTGAGTTCCTCGGGCCACTGCTCTTGCTGGTGGCCGTGAACATGGCCGTGGACGCCCAAGACAATGAGCGCTTCGGTCTTGGCTGGCTGTACTGCACCAGCCTCAAAGACGATCGGGTGAGGGAGGAGAAGTTCCCCTCCTACGAGCCCAGCAGCGTGGCGCAGCGCCGCCGCAGTGAAGCTGCCAACGCCATTGAGTACGCCGCCACGACCGTGTAAAGACATCAAATGCTCGGACTCGAAAACCAGCTGAGCAGCTGGCAAGTCGAAACACACAAAAAGCTAAAGAAAACAAGATATCTTCACGCAATGGATGCATAGTAAATGGGAGACGAAGCGGTTGAGTGAGCGTGTCAGCCACTGAGCCGCAGTCCCCACGAAGCGCAGATGTTAATGTGCTCTTTTGAAATGCTTTTCGAGCATTTGGCGCTTCTCCTGTTGGCTCTTCTATGAATTTTATTTCGTCCTTTCCCCCTTCGTCACATATCTTTGGTGGTGGGTCCGTTTTTCTTTTTACATACGTAAAGGATTGTTGTTGTTATTGTTGTTGTGTGGACGATAAGTAAGGAAGATTCAATATATATATATATATATATATATTTACTTCGACGGGCGTGTGCTTTCTCTCTCCTCCCACGCTCTTCATTCCTTCTTTGAGGAAGATGGTGTTGGTGGAGGTTACGGTGAAGGCTTCTTTCTTTTAGTTCCTCCCTGGAATCTGCGCGATACGCGGGCAAAGGCGTCAACAGTGGGTCGTCACGCGTGACACCTCACTTGGTTATTTACTCTTTTTCTGTTGTTGGCGCTTGCCACACGGAGCTTATGGTTGACAGTGGTGTTGAGTTGTTCCTTTTCTTGTCCCCTTCGATTTTTCTAATCGGCCGAAGAGTGCTTTTACGGTTCTTCCGAACTGATAACTTAAAGAAAAAAGTCTTTTTTGTTCGTGTCGATAGCAACAATGAGGAGCGACAGATTAAAAACCTAGAGAAGTCTGACGCTGCACAGCACCCAGCGCTTTCTGTCAGATACCTTCAACTCTTTACTCCGGTTTAAATATATATATATATATATGAGAGTGGAGGAGGAGGACGACAACGAGCAAACAGAACACATGTCCTCTGAAAAAGAAGCATCCTCGCCACGACGCTATGGCAAGGGTGATGGGCTTTTCTTTCTTTCTTTCTTTCTCAGACTCTCATAACCGCGATCTTCTCTAAACAAGCAAAAGCATTGTGGGCGTACTAAAAGGCACCTGGCGCGCAATTCACCTTATCCACATGCCTTTTTTTTTGGAAATTATGAGAACAATAAATATGGCTTTTGTTTTGTTAGTGGCTCTGCCGCTCGTCATGTCACCTCGCTGCTGTATCGGCAATCCCTCTCTCTCTCTCCCCCCTTGTCTTCCGTCTCTAGAAAAATATCAAGAACCGAAAAATAGTCGGCGAGTATTGCGTCTTCTCATCTGCTTCATTCATATTGTGGTTCTTTGTGGGATACATATTGTGCAGGTTTTATCAATCATTTGATTCTTCTATTCTGTTTCTCTTCTTTGTGTTGTTTTGAGAAAGTAGCCAACCGCTCACATTTTGAGCTTACGGCACTGTTATACTGCTCTGCCTGCGTTGGCATTGTTGCCACAAGCAAAAAATAAAAATAAGAAAAATAATTTACATCTCTTTTGAAGTTTCTTTTTGTATTTAATTAAGTATACTTTGTGCTGCTTCGCAGAGTCTTGTGGAGTATAGTCCATCTCGCCTCAGGCAGCACCTGGTCGTCACCTGAGCTTCACATTGACGTTAGTTGCCGTCATTACGCGTCTCTCATAACCAACCTTCTACCCTGTATTCGTAAAGCGCATCGCTACACTGCGAACGCTATTTTATTTGACCTACATACAAACCCACACACACACACACACACACTCCCCTTACAATTTGCCGCCTATCATTGAGGTAAACGGTGATTGCCTTTTTCGAGCAATTGGGAGCGAAGAGCCAATTGTATAAGCTTAGCTATTCTGAATAAAGAAAACTTCAAAGATAGCTGCGAAGAGGAAAGCGGAGCTTACATTAAAAAAAAAAAAAAACATAACTTGCTTATACACACCTAAACCTGCTTAGTGGATTATCAGTTATTGCGAGAGAGTTCTACCGTATTAAGGGCCTTTTATTCAAAGTAACTAACAGGTAGTTGACTATTCCTTCTTTTTTTTCCAGTGAGTTACTGAGTCACCCTGACACATCAAAAAAAAAAAAAAAAAAAACTCACTCTTGTTGTTGGTTCTCCCCAAGCTTCTCATATACAAGTCAATTCGTCTATCTGCTGCTGCTGTGGAGCCTACTCACTTCATTAAATTTTCTGTTTTTCTTTATCTTTCTTCCCAAAGTCGTCGACCCTTTTGGCATCATGGATCGCACACCAACTGAGCGCGCGGTTTCCTTCCGACCGACGCTGGTCAACCCACCGTCGAGCAATGCGGAGGGCAGCATGTTGATGAATAGCATCAACTTCAACACCAACAACAACAATAACCTATCAGCGTCACGCCTGTCGAGTGCTGTGGCGCCAGGGTACGCGCAGCTCAGCCCGACAACCGGCGGTCTGCGCGTGCGTCGGGTGGCGTCGCACCGCCGTCTTCAGGGCAGCCCTGGGCCTGGCAGCGGCAAGCGTTCAGAGAGCAACTTCGACACCATCACCGGCACATCGCCCCAACTGGGCTCGCTGCTGCATCGTCGAGGAGAGGACCCGCTTGTCGCACTCGTCCACCAACATCACCACAGTATGGACTCGATGATGGACGCTACCTCCACCGCATCTCCAGTCAACCAAAGCCCCGTCGGTGCCTATCCAAATGGCACCTTCCCCACCACGCTGAGCCGCGATAGCGCCACGATGCAGGAGCTCTTTGCGATGCAGCAGCAACAGCAGCACCACAACCAGCAGAAGGGTGTGACGGTCATCTACCCACTTGGCGCCTCGCCGCTTGACCCACACATGCGTATGCCCGAGTACGCCAGCATGCAGGAGGACGCGCAGTCCAACGGCGACGACAGCGCCAATGAAGATCGCGTACAGGTGCGTGTGGAGGGATACTACGAAGGTGGCAACGTCAACGTGCTAATCCCCAACGATTTGCCACCGAGCACCTTGTTGTACGTGCTCACTGCCTCGGACGGCCGCGACTTGATGTTCAAGCTGACGCAGTACACCCTGCAGCTCGCCATCTGCTTCTTAAAGATGCCGTCGCTCTTCTCCCCCGAAGTGCAGGTCTTCACTGGGCCATGGGCCGAGCGCCTCTACCGCAACTATAACACGATCCGTCACGGCCGCAGTCTGTTTAAGATGGGCCGCGGCTTGCTGAATCTCTTCACCGTGCAGACGGTGTGCGAGCGGATGTGGATGCGCTACGAGAACCGTATCTCACGTAGCACCTGCGCCGTGCTGCTGCCGGTGGTGACGCGGGTGGAGAAGCTGCTGTTGATGCTCGGTGTCTCACCGGTCTGGGGGCGAGCCATGTCACGCCAGCTTCTCCACTGGTCCCAGGCGGCTGAGCTCACACCCGGGCAGCGCCGACTGGAGGAGTCGCAGGACTCGATGTCGATGGACTGGCGCATTCAGGAGCGCATGAAGGCGAAGAGGCATCCGAGCCACCCCGGGGTTCTGCTTGCCGATGATACCTTCACCCACATCGCAGAGGTGGAGCGCAGCGGCAACGGCGGTGGCGGTGGCGGCAGCGGAGGTGGTATTCTGCGTAGCATGATGCATTCGACCCTGACGGACACGGCCATACACACGGCGATGAACGCGATGGGCTTCTCGGTGCCTCGGGGCGAAGGCGCGCGATACTTGGCCTCGCTGCTTCCGTCGCAGCCCGTCTTGCCACACAACCCTGCAGACGATGAGCAGTCGACACCCGAGCACTCCACCCGTGTCTCCCCGCACGGCCCGGTGGACTCGCTTCCTGCCCGCACCGGCTCCCAAAGCATCGACACCAACGCGACCTTCATCGCAGCGTCCGTCTCCGCGAACGAGTCGGTCAATCACGACGACGGCGCTGTAACGCTATCGGACACGGCCGCTCAGCCAGCAGCGGCTACGGGCACCGCGTCCACACCAGCCGCAGACGTTGCCGCTGCAGGGGTCAGCACGGAGGCGGCGACCACCACGGCCACCCGCTCCTCCTCCCCGCATTCCTCCCTTAAGCGCGCGGAGACCTCGACGAGCTCCTCGGCGGATGACGGACTCGGCAGGCATTCGGCGCACCCCCTCCACAACGGCCAAACACCCCCATATGTGCATGGCACGCTGCCGGAGGTGCTGGATAACGAACTTATGCCGGGCATCACACCCTCGAAGCTCACCGCCGCTACGCAGCCCACCCTGAACTCGTACGACGGCGAAGGCGAGGAGGGCGGGCGGGTCACGCTGCTTCGCCCTCTCCCGCGACCCACGCAGCATTCCTCCACGACAGACCCAGAGTGCAGCATCACCGGCGACGACAACTTCGGCCTGCGCCTCGACAGCACGATCCACGAGGATGCGCGATCCACCTCAACGGTGGCGACGGCCAACGCACCGCGGGAGCCCATGTCGATGCCGGACAATTGGCGTCCCGCAACAGCGCCGACGGTGCCGCCGAGCCAGACCGATGACTTCGGCTACGGACCCACCTTGTGCTTCGCAGACCACCCATCCAGTCCGTCGCCGCCGCCGTATGGGGCGAGTGCCACTTTGAGAAGTGCCGCCGCGCCGGCGAAGAAGGCGTTGGTGAGCGGCTCGGACACCGGCACGGCAGCAGCGGCCAGCACGCGAGAGGCCAGCCCGGTCAAGTCCAGGGCGGCAACCGCCGATGCCCCGCGCGGCGCTCACAAGAAGAACTGTCCGCCCTTCGAGGTAGTGCCCGTGCTGCCTGCGCCGGTGAAGCCGACCATTGTGTTGCCCGAATCCGCCTCCTCCTCCCTCTCCGCCCTTGCGAAGCAGCAGCAGTCGGGCAACGCGGAGGCCAACGAGAGCGAGATGAGCATTCTCTCCTCCGAGGCCAACAGCAGCTTCCACGTGCGGCCGAGCGGCGCCAGCGGGGCGATGACGACGTGGCTGAATGAATTGCAGCCAGCCTCCGCGGCCCTGCCCGCACGCGTGCGCAAAGGAATCCTTCAGTTCAACCCGATGCTGATGACGCTGCTGGGCATTCGCAGCCTCGCCGCGGCGCTCCGCCGCTTTCTGCGCGACGCCTCGCTCATCTCCTCCGAGCGCTTCGTCAACTTCAGCTTTGTCGAGGTGCATCGTCGCGCCATCCTGCGCTTCATCAACCGCTGCTGGCTTATCATCTCGGTCATCGACCTCCTACTCAACACCGTGCGACTGCTGCAGCCTGGTTGGGTCAAGTACGCCACGGCGCGTCAGAACATCCGCTGCCGGTGCGGCTGCCAGGGCGACCAAGACCCGGCCGACACGGTCTGGCGCACGCACGGCTTTATCGCGCGGCGCAAGACGGACCTTTTCTTTCCCCCGCTGAATCTGGACTACGGCGCCCCTTTCGTCTCCTACGTCTCGTACATGGAGGCCGCCGACCCGGCACGGCTGATCCCGGCCTGCAGCCGCTGCGGCTGCCTCTACAAGGAACTTCCCTCGGAGGCGGCCGACTTCGAAAGCGCGACGGAGGAAGCCGGACCGATGGGGACGGTGTCCCTCGCGGCCGCCGGTGGCGCCTTCATGAACCGCTCCAGCCCGGCAGCCCACGCCTCCCTGCCCAGCGAGACACCATACGTGGTCTCCATGACCCGCTCGTCACAGCCGGTCAGCGAGGAGGGTGATCGCTCGCTCTCCCTCGGTGCGGCGGAGCGGGAGAAGCCGCGGTGGGTGCAAATGTACGAGGCCGAGGTGCAAGAGGCGGGAGAGTCGCGGCGTCGCGCTGCTGCTGCTGCTGCTGCTGCTGCTGCTGCTGCTACAAATACAACGAACGGAGCCACACCGGGCAGCAGTGGCCGTCTCGGCGCGCGTCGTGAAACGCAGAAGCCCAGCAGTGCGACCCAAGGGAACGATGCTGTCGAAGGGTCGACGGCGCCGCCCATGCCGGAGCTGGTGGACCTCGCTTTGCCGCCTGCGCAGATGAGCGGCGCCGGTCGCCCGCTGAAGCCGCAGCACAGTCAAGACATGACGGAGCTCGCTGTGGGCAGCCCAGTGGAGGCGCCGCCTCAGGAATCCAAGACGGGCATTCTCTTCGTGCCGTGGATGATGCGGAAGTTCTTCGACTACGTGTGGCTGCTGCGCGTGCACCCGAACCTGACGGCCACGCTGCTGCTGGAGGTACGCTACCTGGCCGAGTTTTACCTCTCCTACAAGTACTGCTTTGGCGGCTACGAGACCTTCAAGGGAGACGCACCGCTGAGCGCCATTCTGCACCCCTACGGTGCAGTCGCCGGCTTCGTGAGCGCGGCGGTGGGGCTGCTGCGCGTCATTGAGAGTGCGCCAACATCGTAAACGCACACGTTCGTTTTTCATTAGTTTGGTTGTGTAATGTTATTATGGTTGTGGTGGTGATCGCTTCCTCTTCTTCAATTTTTTTTTCTGTCTTCTCTTTTGTGTACGACATCCGTCAGTGAAGATGAGCTTTTGTGCTTTGTTGTTGTCCAACAACTTTTTTGCTGTTGTTTCTCTTTCTTTGCCCCTTTCCGTTAGTCCGTTAGTTGCCGTGCCCAATGCGTATTTGCTTTGCTGCGTGTGTCAAGTGATCAAGCCCAAGAGCGGGTCTTGCCGATACGCGCTCACCCAAGTTCGCAGTGGTACAACCGCAATTGTTGTTGGTAATTTTTATTTGTTTCCCATTGCTGCTTCTTTTTTAAATTGCCGTTTGCTGCACGTATTTATCTCCTCTCAAATCTGTCACATACGCACACTTTTTTTTGAATATCGAAATTGAAGGGGGTGGGTCGTCTGTGTTTGCGTGTCGGGTGGTGTAGGAGGGCATAGGTTGAGCAGGCGGCTGCTGTTGCAAGTGCTTCGAAGCAGTGTGTGTCTCTGTGTGTGTGGGTGTGTGTGTGTGTGTGGGCCTGAGTAAGTGTAGCACGTGTACTTGTTTGATGTGGCTGCCCACCTTTGTGGTGTTGATGCCACAGCATCAAAACGTAGTGGTAAAACAAAATTAAATAATTAAAGGTTTACCAGAAAGCGAGGTTCAAGGGCGGTTTTACTTCCCCTATTGTTTTCCTTTGAAGCACCTTACCTGCATACGTCGCGACAAGTTGGCCTGAGGCACGTGGAGGAGGAGAAGGAGGAAACGTTTCCGCTGGCGGAACGACTTGCGCATCGCACATCTGCTTACCTTTGTGTGAGCTGTGTCCCATATTAAGGAAAGGAGAGAGAGGGAGAGAGAAGAAGGCAGGTTGTGAGTGTCTCGTCTTTCTCAGATGGACGCACTCTTCTCCACCACAGTGTAACATGTATTGACTGTGTACAGGAGAACAGCTAATATATCTGTGTATATATATATTCTCAGAAATGCCATCCTTTTTCCCTTCCCTCTTCACTTTTCACCATCTCTCTGCTCAATGATTCTCCTCCTTTTTAATGCGGGACTACTCTCTCAACATTTCTCTGCGTTTGTTATTACTATTCTTGTTGTTGTTGTTATTGTCTGACATGCCGGGTGCGATACCACGTTCACTAGCACGGACCTGAAGAAGAAGAACATACACCGGTATCTGGCAAAGATCCACTTACCCCTTCCTGCAGCCAGCAATTAGGCTGCGTGTCGCACTCTAGCAACTGCGGTGGCTCGGTAGCCTTCTGAGGTTCAACGACACGAACAATAAAAGTTAAAGTATCACACACCTGTATTTAGCTCGCTGCTCAAAGGAAAGGGAGGAGAGGGAAATCGTATTTCATTTCTGACTTCCCAAGCCCATTTGAGCTTTGTCACCGCACGCGGTCCTTTCTCTCCCCCTCCTGACGTCTTGGGAGTCCTTCAGACTCACTGCAGCTATTCTGCTGAGGGTTTCTTTTTTTTTTTTTTTCTGGTCCAGCTTACATCGTTATCCGTTCCTTTGAATTCATTCTTGAGGAATCGCTGACTCCTATCATTTTTTTTTCTGTGTGAATAGCTTCTCTGTTTTGTGAATATTATAATTTTTCAATTTTCTGGAACTGCCTTTACCAGTCTTTGCTTTACCTTGTTCTGTATTTTGCCTCTAGTCCTATTGTCTCACTGAAGGTTCGTCTCGCCGTTGAGACCTCTTGTGTTTTACTTTTTCTTTTTCGGGGGCAGTGTGTGAGCTTTTGTGTTGAGATCGGTTGTTCTTTTGTGGTTGTCCATTATCTTTTGTTTCTGCTCAGGCGAGCACCTCGAAAGAGAGGACTGTGTGCGTATATGCGTGTATTCAATTTTTTTTTTCTAAACTCGCCTTCGTGTTTTTTTTTCTCGTTTCTTTATTTTACCTCTTTTCATTCTTGTATACGCACAGCAGCAGTTTCTCTGCTACCAGCTTCTCTTCAGCTCTTTACCTTGTTGTTGTTGTTTTTTTCCCCTCTCTCTCCTGTGTCACTCTCTGCTTCCTTGTTGGGTTTTCCCACAATCAAAGCTCCTCTTCGCTGCTGCAGTGTCCTAAAACTCTATATATATACATATTTTCACCCCAGTGTATATCTTTGCTTTGACGTTTGTCTATTATTATTATTATTATTATTATTTGATCTCCGCTGTGTGCACAGCACTACATACGCCATGTTCTCCGATCTACTAGATATGACGCTGTCGTACATCCAGTACATCACTCTTCTTCTACGACTCGACCCAGAAGACATTCCATCGTTTTACACGCAGCCCTTCAAGGTGCTCCGGTATGTCGTGTTGGACACCTCCGACGACGTCAACGAGGGGCAGCGGTACAACAACTACCTGCGCGTCAACCTCCCTGACTGGCTGCCACTCGACATCCGTCTGCAGTACGTGTGCATCGCCGTGATCGGTCCGATGGTGGTCGCCACGCTGGGCATGCTTTTTGTCTACGGCAAGCCGGCCTACATCTGGTTTGTCTGCGCACTGGGCACGCTCTTCATGTTTCTCTTCGGCTTCATCCTTTTGGCGAATATGAGCACCTTTGCGGTGCCCGGAGCGGTGCTGCCCAGCACGAGCACGCTGGGCATCTTGGGTGGTGTCGGGCTGCCGTGCTTTCTGCTGATTTTGGCGGGCGGACTGCTCGGCATGGGTCGTGCACGGTTGCGGCTGCTGCGGCAGGACGCGATGGAGCTGGACCGCCTCGTGGAGGAGGAGCGCCAGCGACGGCGCAATCAGCGGGTGACACAGCAGATGGTGGATCGCGAGGGCATTGATCTCGTGGCTGTGGCAGCCGAGCAAGTCCACGCCCAGCGCGACAAGGACGCCATAGAGCACACGGATTGGGGGGATGTGCTGCTGCAAGGACTTTTTTCCATCGTGCTGTTCATTGGGGGTCTGATCCTGCTCAACGCCATCACGATCGACGCCATTGCGGAGATGCAGACCAGCAAAGTCTTTGAGGTGATTGGGGCACTGACGATGGTGGTCTGGGGCTTCGTGACGGCTTGGTGGGTGTTGTGCGTCTTCAAGAAGGGCCGCCAGCTGCAGAGCACCATCAGCAACTTCGCCAGCCGGCGTTGCCTCGGCCTCATCGTCACAGGGTGTAACATACTTTACATCAACGTCGTCACGAACTTCATCTCGATTATGTACTGCGTCACGCTGGAGTGTGCGGCCGGCACCCGCACCCCGTTTGCCGCATCCCTCTTCCCCTCCCTCCTCGATGCCTACAACGACACCACCAGCGTGCTGAGCGGCTCCGCGGTGGGCTGCCTCTCCTGCGACTATGAGGCCTACACTCAGCGGTGCTCGTCGGACTGGCAGCACCAGCTCTGCGCCGACGTCGTGCGTCAGCGGCGGCTGGTGTACGACCCACGCGTGCAATGCGACAACATCGACGCCTTTTTCAAGGTCAGCGGCAGTCTCATCTTCGCCGTCTACCTCATCTTTCTCCCGTACCTGCAATTCTACATGGCTCAGTTTGCGGTGCAGGTGCTGAAGGAGTCCTACCCGCTCGAGCGGCGCTACTACGACGTCTTTACCCCCAAGGAGATTTACTTCCAGAAGGTGCTCTCCTCGCAGAACAACGCCGCCTTCGCGTACCGCGCGTACAAGCCAGAATTTCGCTTTTACCGGCTGTCCTTTCTGTTGCAAAAGGTGGTGCTTGGTGTTGTGGGCTGTGTGATGCGCAGGGGTCTGAACCACGACGTGGCGTGGGCTGGGATGATTTTCTTTCTTGTTGTGCCGCTGATTGCCCTCAGCTGCTCCCTCTACCTCCAGCCCTTCTCTCGGCAAGTGGAGGCCTATTACTTCGTTGCCGTGCAGGGCATGGTGAGCGTGTGCGCCATCGTCTGCCTCGCCGCGCAGCAGCAGCGTCCAAATGGGATACCCGTCGCTGCCTGGATCGTGCTGCTGGTCTTGCTGATTGCCGTCCCCGTCTGCACGCTTGTGGTGGGCAACGCCGTCACGCTGCAGGAGGAGCGCCGATGGACGCAATTGTGGCAGCAGCGCCTGGTTGAGGGTGTCACCGCAGCCTACGAGGATCCATCGCAGAAGCTGAACCCCCTGCTTCCGCCGTCACAGCAAACCCAGCAACACGACCACCTACGACCAAACGCTGATGCCTGCACTGCTGCCGCTCCTCTCTGCCCGGCGGTGATCGACCATACCGCTGACAACGGCAGCAGAAGCAGCAGCAGCGACTCGAGGGACGAGGACACAACACAGCCCTCTGCCCAGTATCGAGGGCAACGAGAAGAGGAGGAAGAAGAGGCGGAGGCCGAGGTGGTGCGCGTGCGCCGCGGACAAAACCTTGCTGCAGGAGTCAGCCCCCTTACCACCTCCTACGCCGAGACCCCGACGCGGGCCTTCGATGCGCTGGGTCTCCCCCGAACCCGCCGTCGCCATCCATCCTATGCCGGCGATGACGATAGGGAAGCCTCGATGCTGTTGCTGCCCTCGTCCAGTGCAGCACCTCCGCCGCCACCCCAACAAGCCACATCATCGTCTCCAGCCTACACCGCCTCAGCCCAGTCTCCGCGCGCAAACTCCGCCACGCCCTCACCCACCTCCATCTCCTCTCCGCTGCATCGGCGGGGTCGGCACAGGTCCGCTGGGCGTTCGTCTGCTCGCAGTGACGACCCCACACTTCCAGCGGGCAACGCAACGACGGCGGCCTTCGCCAATTTGCGGAAACTGCGCGCCTTGCCTGGCTTGCTGCAAGCCGAGACGTGGGGTGACTCTGTGCGATTGGTGCTTGAGTTGGCGGGGCGCACCATTGCCGCCCCCTTCACCCACCTGAACCACCGCGGCGTCGTACTGGAGGACTCTCTTGGCGCGGATATGCCCTCTCGCGTGCGCAGTGCCACTGGCGAGGACAGCAGGCTGTCGTGCTCGCTCTCCGCCATTCACACGGCGAGGAAGGGCAAACTGCTGAAGAAGGAGAAGGACAGCGGCTCCAGCGAGGAAAGTGGGCAAGTCGGGGAGTTGGGTGGACACGGTGAGGCAGGTGACGTGGACATTGAGCACGAGATGGGCGGCAGCGGCCAACTTCGCAGCCGGCGGGGCACGAACGATGGCCGCAATGACGCTGCGGCGCCGCTGCTGGCCGGCACTGCCACCCTCCCTCCCTACGCGCGGATGGTGAACGCCGGCACACCCCGGCAGCACCGCTCCGTCCCCGTTGGTTTCTCCAACAGCCACAACGACCTCCGCCAGAGTCTCTCAGCGACCAGCTACAGTATGCCCTCGCCACTCGCCTCCAGCGCCTACCCCACACCATCGCCGCGGCTGCGCAATCTCTCAATGCAGTCCACCTCGCTCTCCCTACCGCCGCAGAACAGGAAGCTGCCTGTCACAAATCCACTCAATGTTGGTCGACTGAATCGTCGGGTATCGACGTCCTTGTCGCCTGGCACCTCGGTGGTGAGTCCGATGCTGGCACGGATGGGGGCGAGCGCCACGGCCCTCAGCTCGCCGTCGGCCTGTGTGATCGTACCCAGTGCAAGAGAGCTCGCCTCGCCGATGCAGCAGCAGCAGCAGCGGAAAAATAAGCAAAAGAACCAAAGAGGCTCCAATTGCGGGGCATCCAACGCGTCCGCCACAAGCGTTTCCCCGCGCAGTGGATATCTCAGTGAGACGTACATGACGGGCACCATCAGCAGCGATGCCGGACCGCCCAGCACCATGTCAGCAACAACGGCTACCACAACAGCAGTAGCTGCAGCGGCCTTCAACTGGGACGAGATCGACGAGTACGCTGACGACGCCGCGCAGTGCTTCGTCCCAGCCCTGTACTTCACCAATCGCGCGCGTTCGCGGTGGCAGTCTGGCGCCAGTCGTGCACGGCGCGGGAGCATCGTGCACCATCCCCACACTAATGAGGAGGGCACGCGGCCTGCACGACGAAGAGGGCTCTCCTTCAGCATCACCCAGGAGCTCCGCGAGGTGCCTCTCCCGTGGAAGCGCACTGAAGACACGACAGAGCAATACGAGGAAGAGCAGCTGCAGCAGCAGACTGCTGGTGTCCGCATTCCTCCCTCCTCGTTTCCCCCGCAAGCCACGTCAGAATCGATGACGGACGCCGCTGCGCGAGACGGTGTGGCGTTGACTGGGCCGAACCCCTTCGGTGGTTCCTCTGCTGCCATGAACTCCGCCCCGTCGTCCCATTCTCGCCCACACCCGTCGCAGGCGAGAAGATCGAGCTCCTTCACTCCCTCTCCCTCCTCCCGCTCCTGCTGTGGCCCGTTTCGATCTAACTGCGCGGCCGTGCTCAACTGGTTGCACAACGTCGATAACGATGCCGCCAAGCGAGGCAAGTACATGCTGAGCTTTACCGACGTCTACGCACGCCGTCAGCTCTACCAGCGCCTGCGAGCCGTAGCAGCCGCAGCGGGCGCTTCAGTGGAGGAAGACGTGCTGACCCTGCCGCCTGCGCAGCTGCGCCGGTGTGCGTACAAGGCTTTTTGGGGAAGTCCAACGGACGCCATGCTCGGTGTCGTCGAGGTCCCGGGCAGCATGCCTCCCTGGGGCCTCTTCTGCCATGCACCACCTCCTTATATACCGCCCCATGCGGAGCACGACGCGGACGGACAGCTGCAGCACCGGTCCATGTTCTCCTTGCAGCGTCAGTACTATGCACAGCTCGCCCACGAGCAGCAGCGGGCCGCCGCGGACGCGCAGGACCATTGCAACAGCCCTGTTAAGCGGGGGAAGCGCAATGGCGGCGCCACCTCCTTGACCACCTCACCAGCGCACACCTCGCTCTCCGCGCAGACCGGGTTTCGCTTCCCGCTGCCCATGCACCCGCTGCGCGCCGCCGCGTACGAGCGCCAAGCCGCCGCCGTCCGCGCACACGGCCGTGATGGGGAAGGCCAACAGCTGCTGCTGCCCCTAGACACGGAGCTCGATGCCTTCGCCACTGCAGCCGACGATGAAGACAATGTCGACGAGGGCGTTGCTGGCAAGGAGGGCGAGGACGGTGTGGAGAACTCGTTGAGTGGTCGTACGGCGAGCACACAGCGGCGCGAGTGCGGCACGCTGGACTGGCTGCAGCAGTGGGGCCCGGTGCTGACTGAGCTGCTGTACGAGGCCGCGATGGACGACAACCGCCGCGCCGCCTCAGCGCAAGAGGCGTCAGCGAAGCTTTTGAGTCAAGGAAGCAGCAGGAGCAGCAGCAGAAGCAGCAGCAGCAGCAGTGACAGGGCGGGGTGGGCCGGCGGCTCGCCTACGACGTCGTCCGCGTTCTCCTCGCCGGGCTCCCCGCGGCAGCAAAGCGATGAGCGCACCGCCGGCGAAGGTCAACGCGAGAGAAAGAAGAAGACGGCGTCGAAGAGGCGCTCGTGTCTGTGCTGGCCGTGGGGCGCGCAGAAGAAGGCGAAGAAGCAAGCAAGACCGCGGAAGGCGGCCGAAAGTGCGTCGCTGGCTTCGCCCTTGACAGCTGCGTCTCCTCAGTCCATTGCCGCCTCTCCGCTCTCGCAGGTCTCACGGTCGCAGCAGAGCCGGCGCAGCAAGTCACGCGCCGGCCCTGCCAGCACCGCAACATCTGCTGCCCCATCGCTCATCGGTGAGCCGCCGGCGCTGCGCCGACACCAATCGACGCTGCTGACCCTCATCACCGGCACACAGGCCTCACCGTCGCGGCTGAACGACGCTGCCTCGCGGGGGCAGCCTGTCACATCCTTGGGTCGTGCTGACATGGGTGTTGACGCGCACGAGAGCGACAGGGGTAGCTTCGGCAGCGGTAGCGAAGCCTCGCCACAGAACCCGCTGGCAATGGACACGAACCTCAGGAGGGACGGCGATGGCGGAGGCATCGGTAACAGCAGCACCACGACCACCACCAGCTCCCGCGATACGTACGGGAGACGGAATAAAGGCTTGCACGCCGGCCACGATGCACGCATCCCTGGCAGGGATACTCGTGACACGTGGGAAGCACAGCTAAACCCGCTAGTTGCCGCGAGTGCCTCATCGAGGCAGACCACCGAGTGGTTTGAGGAGGTGAGCGAAGGGGAGGACGTGGCAGTGGAGCAGCAGCAGCAGCAGCAGCGCGATGCGCCGCCGCCAGGTCCGCAAGATCCGCTCATTCAGCAGCTGCGGTGCCTGCACCTCGTGCGGCAGCGACTGAAAGAGTCCTACTGGGAGCACCGGGATCAGCTCACGGCTGTGCAGGACTACATCGACTACGAAATCAACGAAACGATGCGACGCGTGCTGACCTTCCTCTTTATTGTGGTGGGCACCGTCGCTACCATTTCCTTCACCCTCGCGATTCTCGGCATGATGCACACGCTGGAGTGGCACTTCATCAATGGCGTTCGCAGGACCGACGATGATGTGCGCTACGAGCTGGCCGGCTATTCCAGCTGGGAGGCCTTCACAGAGAATTGCTGCTGCATGGCCGCAACGAACATCGCCGCCGCGTACCCGTACTACGCCCTGGACGTGGAGAACTGGGTGTGTGTCAATGGCGTCACCAAGGAGCGGATTCGACGTGACGGCTATGATGAGGATGTGGTGGACGGCTACACCGTGCGCGACCTCTGCGGCATGAGCTTCAAGAATAACTGTGCGGTGACGGTGGATGGGCTGACGCAAACGGCAACGCTGACAGGCTGCGATGGGACGGAGGTGTCTGCGGCGGCGAAGCTGCGATGGTGATGTCGGCACGGAGGCGTGCTTGTGTGTGTGTGTGTGTGTGTGTGTGTCTGTGGGAATAGCTATTTCCACGTGATTAATTCTTTCCGTTTATTCTGATGTTTTTTTTTTTCTCCTGCTTTTTTGCTTTCTTTTCTATTGAGGAACCTCACTTTATTGTGACGCATGTGATCTTTTCTTCCCTCTTTGTTTTCCTCTTGGGGTATTTATTGGTGTTGTCTGCTGTGGTCTTCTGTGTCTGTTTTTCTCGGTTTGCCGGAGCTCCTTAGTTAGGTCCTGCTCTGCTACGATGTAAACCTCTATTTCCCGAGATGAAGTAAACGGATACGTATATATATTTTAAAAGTGACATCATCTCCGCACGTTGAGCTTCCCCACAAAAGAAAAAAAAACGAGAAGAGAAGTCAGCAAGGTAATTGACGCGACAGCTACGTTAGCTGAGCAACCTGAGCGCAACGCTAATTCTTCTTATTATACCTTTCCATCTTTTGTTTATAGAAAAATATAAAACAGCCCTGGAGTGTGCTACCTATTGTTTATTTGTGCAATATCTCTCTCTCTTTGCGCCACTCTTATTCGATACGAAGAGTGAAGCAGCTAAGATGTGTAGGCGTCTTCCTCTCCTCTCCTCTACATTGACCCGTCATCACTCTTCAGCCTTCCACCCCCCTTCCCTTTTTTTTTCTTTCTTGAAACCCAACACATTCCCTCTCGTACGCTCACCTTGCTTGGGCGGGTCTTTCTCCCCTCTCGCTGCGGCAGAGTGCGATTGCGTATTTGCCTGTGTGTTCCAATCTGTTTGCCCTAGGAAGTTTATTTTCCTTTTGTTTTGTTTTCTTTTTTGTTTTTTGCTTTCCCCCTCTATCTCCTTGTCTCTTGTACCCCGAGGGCTCTATCGCACTACCTCGCTGATTATCTTTGTTTTTCCCCCTTTTCTCTTTTCTCTCTCTCTCTCGTCTTCGCTGTGTCGTGGAGCCGTCAAGAACCCCCGCTTCGTCACACACTCACACAAACACACGAGTTCTGGCACAGATATCTATTTTTAGATCTATACGCACGCTGACGCCTGGCTTGCCTTCGTGGTCGCTTTCTCCTTCTCTATTTTTCGTTAGTGAAGCCCGATTCGAAAAGCGCCAGCGAAAATGAGCTGCTCCGGCTTCTGCGACACGGTGCTGAGCTTCCTGCGGAAGTTCTTCTCGCTGATCATTGCCATTCTGATGGCGCTCATCACCGTGCTCTACGTGGTGGGTGCCGGCATCGTGATCACCGGGGCCAAGAGCTTTGGCAGGTCCGGCTTTGCCCACTTCCTCGGCATCGTCTTTGCGATTGTGACCGTGATCGGGTACATCATTCTGCACTTCGTCCCGCGCAAGGCCTACCGCCTGCTCTACGCTCTAACTTTTATCCTGCTCACCACGATGTTCCTCGTGGCGCACTCGTGGGGGCTGTCGGCGCCGACGGTCCAGGACTGCAACACCGCTGGTGCCCTTCACGTCAACACCACGTGGGGCGGCATAGGGTCCGTCGGCTCGTGGCTGGGGGATAACGACGCGAACGTGACGATCGGGACGCTCGGTCAGCCGCTGGGCCAGTGCAGTGGCAACGCACTTCTCTTCGCCGCTGCCTTCCTCAATATGATCCTGTACGTGATTGCCCTCTTTGATATCCAGACGGTGCTACTGGCGCGTGTCAAGTCGAAGACGTACGGTGAACGCTTTGTTGAGATGGGCATCAGCAACTAAGCTTGAAGGAGAACAGAAGAAGAAAAAAAGGTAGAAAACGTTAAGCTTTGCGAACAAAAAAAAGAAAAAACAATTTCGCGGGAGGAAGAGGATAAGTCAGTCTGAAAGAGGTAGCAGATTTTGCCAATTTCTCTATGTGATTTGTGTCCTCTCTTTGCACAAGCTTTCTTTTTCTGTCTGACAGGAACCTGTGCTTTCTACACGCCTCTCTTTACCTTCTTTTTTATTTTTTGTCGTTGAATAGAAAGTGCTCCGCTAGATGTGTGACTGTCGACTTCTTTTTTTTTTCTTTTCTTTAATGTGCGGTTTAGAGCGTATCCGCCTATCGAGTAGGAGTGTGTGTATGTCGGTGTCCTTTTGAACTCGCCTTCACCCTCTTTCGAATTCAAGAGAGAGAGAAAGCCCGCTTGTTATTACTATTAAATTTTCTTCTTCTAGCACATTTTTTCCTTTTCTCTCTTGTGTTTTTGTTGCTTGAAGTTGTCGTTGTGTTGCAGCTGCCGACTAAGTTTTTTTTTTTTTTTTGATACGATGCTTATGACTTCGTTTAGCCGAAGAATAGAACTTTCTGTTTACTGCGCATCTGGGTCTCGATATTTGTTGTTCGGAGAGCAAAATGGAGGAGGAGGAGGAGCAACTACCAGCGGCAGCGTCTACGCAATGGTAAAGACATTCAGGAAAGACAGTTGTTAAGGGTCAGATTGCGGAAAGCAAGCCACTGACATCACACCATAAGAGAAGAGGAAAAGTCAAGTGTTTTCACTCCCCGTTGTGCCGCACTGCATTGCGGGTGTATGTGTGTGTGTGTGTGTGTGTGTGTGTGTGTGTGTGTGTGTGCCGACACCTCTTGCTCTCTCACCCCACGTTGGTTCACTGGTTTGTGTGGTTTTTCCTCCATCTGCGGCTTAAGGAAAAAAAAAAATTGGTGGGAAATGTCAGCAATGTGAGGGGCCGGTGCTTACAGGCCTGATATTTGTTTTTTTCTTCAACTTCCTTGTTTGTCGTGTGTTGCTGTACTCGTTTGTTTTCTTCCCCTAGAAGATGAAGAGAGTCCGTGAGGCGTGTGACCACTGATTCCACACCCATTGTTACCCCCTTCCTGTATCTGTGTTTCAGTGTTTCACTTTTTCTCCTCTCGTCCCTTTTCCTTGTTTGTGCTTTTGGTTTGCGTCCTCTTGGTCTTTTATTCGTTCGTTTTCTGTTTAATTGTTTGTTTGTTTTTGTCTTGAGTGCTTGTTTTTCCCTTTTCTGAATTGTCTTACTTCTGCGTCTGACAGGGAAAACAAGCTACGACGTCAATGCAAAAAATATATATATATATTAAGAGAAGAACAGTGCACTGGAGAGGTTCCGCGGCGCTTGGTGAAGGAGCACAAACAGCGACAGAGTTGAAAGAAGGAAAGAGAAGGATGCCTCGTCACACACGAGCAACTCGCATCAGCGCCAGTGTGCTCCTTCTCTCGCTCTGGTCCTCTTTGCTGCCTCTCGCCCTCGTCCCTCTCTGTCAGGTAGCAGCTGCAACGTGCATACTGCGGAACAACAAGAGTTGAGCGCTTTTTATATATTTTCTATATAAATTTATTTTTCAGAGTCTCCGTCGCTCTCTTCCCTTCTTTAGATGGCTGCTCTCTTGGCAGATCGTGGTACCACCTAAACGGGAAGAGCGGCTGTTGGGTGGCCTTTGCCAGCGCCGACCTTCCTCGACAGGTGGGTGCGCCCCAAAAAAACAAAAGAAAAATGGAAAAAAGTGTGTGTTGACGTATTCGACTTGCCACCTGCGGCCTATCTCACTTTATTTTATCTTTTTATCTTTCCCCTTTCCTCTCTCCTCTTCTTCTTCCCTTCTGGTTTGTTTTCTTCGTGTGTGTAAATTGCGTACACCGATGGTTCACTGCCCTCGTCGTCCCATAGCTCTCACATATACCGACACAACCGTTGACACTTCTTCAATTTGTTTTTTTTTCCCGAAAAAGTCTATACACACACCTGCAGCAACCCCAAACACACATTTGACATACACCTCAAGACCCACACTTTATTTATAAAATAAAAAAGATGGAAGATACAAACCTCAGCTTCAAGATCGTGCTGATCGGTGATAGCGGCGTTGGTAAGTCGAACCTGATGACCCGCTACACAACCAACGAGTTCAGCCAGGACACCCCATCCACCATCGGTGTCGAGTTCATGACGAAGAGCGTCAAGATCGAGGGCCGCGATGCGAAGATTCAGATTTGGGACACGGCAGGTCAGGAGCGCTTCCGGGCCATCTCTCGCTCCATCTACCACGGCGCCAAGGGTGCGATGCTGGTCTACGACATTACAAACCAGACCTCCTTCGACTCGATCCCAACCTGGCTGCAGGAGCTGCGTGTGTTTGTGCCGGCGACGTGCTGCATCTTCCTTATCGGCAATAAGTGCGATCTCGAGCACCTGCGTGTGGTAAAGAAGGAGACGGCGGATCGCTTTGCCCGCGAGAACGGCCTCTCCTTTCTGGAGACCTCAGCGCTGGAGAAAACCAACGTAGACAAGGCCTTTGAGTGGCTGGCCAAGTCCGTGTACGACGTCGTGGTCACCCCGCAGGTGCGCAGTGACGCCGGCCCCAAGCCGAAGGCGTCCATCGTGCCCGGCCAGACCCCGCCTGCGGCGAAGCCGAAGAGCGGCGGCTGCTGCTAAAGAAAAACAAAGGGAGCTGGAGAAAGGGGCGAAAAAAGGAAAGTCTCGGAGGAGCGAGAGAGAAGAAAGAAGCGGATCTGTTCACCGAGCCGCAATGGGATGAAAGGCGCCGAAGCCTCGAACGGTCCCACACAAGAAGAAGACGAAAAGTAGAGGTCCCGCAGAGAAAGCGAGAGAATAGCAGATGGCGCTCATTTATTATGATTATTATTCTTTTGTTTTATGAACGTATTGCGGCTTGTTGCGCTTGCAGAAACAACGGAGGAGAATCCATGGTCGATAGCCGTACGCAGGTGCACACCTCGTATGTTCCCCTCACCTGGTCTGTGATGTGCGTTTCAGGGTTAGAGGAAAACGAGTCGTATGTGTATTCATATATGAGGAAACAATTAGCTGCGAAGACTGCGGTGTGTGTGTGTGTGTGTGTGCTTCTTTTTTTTATGTTTCTTGTTATATCTGTCGCGCTCTCTGCTGTTTGTCGTGTCATCAGTGCACAGATGCGCGCAGCGGGAGTCGTCAAGCTCACACGCGCGCACTATCTGTGCGGCTCTCGGATGCTTCGAATCATCTCTCTTCCCCATAGCTTTCTCGGTTTCATTTCTGTACTTTAGATTGCTTGATTTATTAATATCTCGTTTTTCCCTTCGTGACTGGGCGTGCGAATGCGTGGGTTTGCTCGCACGCTTTTACCCCAATTTTGCAAACCAAAAGACGATGAAATGAGGCGGAAACGAAAGAGAAATGAGCTTCTGTACCGCATCGGCACGCGGCCGCTGCGAAAAAGAGAAAGGAAACGAAAAAAAAAAAATGACGCTCGTCTCTTTTCATTCCAGTGCTTTAAGTTCTGAAGATAGACAAGCGGTGCGAAAAGATAGATGAAAGGCTACTTAAAAGTTTTATTTTTTTTCTTGAGAGGAGGAATAATACGCGCACTGAGATGGAAGCATCGCAGAGAAAACGAAGAAATCAGTAGGCTAACGACAGAAGCGATCAACAACCCACACCAAGAGGAACCTATTTAACGCAGACAAAGAAAGAAATAACTCGCGGATCAGCTATCATGGCATCACTGTGCGTGTGCATATTTTTATTTCCGTCGTGTGTACACGAAGAAAAGTCCAAGTGGAATGTGAAAGTAAGAAGAATTAGAGCCCGTGCAATATGCTATTTTAAGACTAGGTTTCGTGGCTGCCAAGCTCTGCTTTTGATTGAGAACTTTTTTTCTCTTTAATCGTATTCTGACTTACTCTCTTTTCTCCTCCTCCACGAGAATCTGAAAGTGTCGAGTGAAAAAGAAAGTCAATTTTTTCTCGGTGCGTTGTTTCGCTCTCGCTGCCTTTCCTTCTCTTTCACATTTTTCTTTTTTTGCTCTCAACAGTCCACTGCGTGAAGGATTTCGCTATCTCTTTCTCAGTCTTTTCTCATCTCCTCTTGTTGTTGTTGCTGTTGTTGCTGTTGCTGTGGTTTTTGTTTTTTTTATCGTAGTGCTTTCTTTAACATCTTGCGTTTGTTTTTTTTTTCTTTTCTGAGAGGCCTCGTCACAAACGCAAACGCAAGCAACACAAGCATCTAATCGAACACGCACCAGTCTACGTCGGCCAGCTGTGATGACGGAGACAGCTGCTGCAACGTAAAAAGAGAGAGAGAAAGGAGAAACGCACGTCACAAAGAACCCGCTATTAGCCCCTTTTTTTTCTAGTTGGTTTCTCATGTCATCTCTCTCACGCTCTTGCCGGATTCGTGCTGTCTTTCTTGTTGCTTTCCGGCAACATGTGTGTGCGTCTCTTTGCATGTAGTTTTGTGTTTGTGTTTGCGCGCCTGAAAACTCTTCATTTGAGGTTTTTCTTTCTTTTTTTCTCTCTCTTTGTAGTTCTGAGTACTGAGCCCGGATATTTGTTTTTTCTCATCTCTAGCGCTGGTAGGGTCTCCTATACGATTCCCCTTACGGAAGCTGTGTGGTTTGATTTTTATTTGTTTCCTCCTCCACAAGTTTGCTAGTTTTTTCCGGTATTGGCCTCTCTATCAATTTGATGCTTTTATTTATTTGCTGTGTATCTTATTTGCATTTGGTAGTGCATCGCGCTTTTTTTCATTTGTATCTTGTTATGTTCTTTTTTCTTTCTTTCAGGCTGTTCTCTGGAGTGTCTTTAGGTGTTCTTTATGTGCTGAAATCGGATGCTCAAAAAAAAAAAGAGAACATAAAAGAAAAGAGCAGTGCCTATTCTTATTCTCAATAGAATAAAGAAGCAGGAGCGGCGGGAGAAGCCTCAGAATTTCTTTCCGTGTGCGTGCGTGTGTTTCTGGGTGTTCAGCTCCACGAATTTGAAGTGGAGAGGAGAAGCAGCTGGCGCGTGGTGCACCGCGACGGAAGTACGGCGAGTTGACACCCTTTGTGTCTTCATCTGGTCTCTTTCTCTCTCACGTGTCTTCTACCTGAAAGAAGTCGAGCCCGTGTAGCTGATTCCGTTTCCTTGCTTGATCAACTTCCCCCTCTTAAAGTCTGTGCTTGCCTGCTTCGTTACGGCCTCGTGACTGTACTGTCGCCGTCACAACACAGGTTTGAACGAACGGAATGCACGAGACGGAAGTGGGCAGCGGCAAGCTATTTAACTCAACGCGAAAAAGCCTATTACTCTCTGCTATTGTTGTTCTTCTTCTTCTTTTTGTTAATGGGTGTGCCTTCAGCTCAGTGTCGTCTCTCTCACTCTCTTTATGGAATACATTTCATCTCTCTTACCTTTTCTGTCTCCCTCTCTCTCTCTCTCGTCTCATATGTTTACGCGTACGCAGGACCTTCTCCCTTTTCTTTTTTATTTATTTATTTCCCACTCCTAGCGAGGTACTTTTGAAGGCGTACCTCTCACCTCCGTAAGAGAGAGGGCATTCTTTTGTATCTAATCGATTCTGCTTCTCATTTCTCCTTTTTTTTTTCTTCATCAGTAGTGAGAATAGTGTGGTAGCCGGGGAGCCGACTTCTCCAACGGGAAGGAGCATCGGTCCTTTCTCGTTGAGCTGACACGACCAAAAATAATCTGAATTATAATTTCCTTTTTGAAGTGTCAAACGCATAAAGACTTTCTTCAGTCACACAAGAGTCTTGATAATCTGCGTTCGGGCTTGTGCCCTTTTTTTTTTTTCCTGTCGTGTCATGGCGCACCGAACGTCCTCTGTAGTAAACGACCCGGCCGATGGGACGCGCCTGCGAAATGATGAAGATGCAGCCCAACGGCGTCTCCGCACTGCCTACGCCGTCGTGTACAGCCTGCATTCGAGGGCCACCCAACTCGTTACAGAAGCCATTGAGCTCTTCGCACAGGTGTATGCCCCCGTCACGCCCTCCACAGCAACTTCGTCCTTCTCACCTATTCAAGGTGAAGCCAAGCAGCGCGAGGACATCGCCAGCCTCTTGCTGCGCTGCACGGATATGCAAACGAAGCTCACCGTGTCCAGCTCTGATCACCTAGAGAGGGGCGCCGACGCGGACGAAGAAGTCGGAAATAACGGAGCCGACGCAGCACACGCAGCAGCAGCAGCAGCGATGGAGAAGGAGGTGGGGGAAAAGGAAGCGCACCAAGCTATTCTGCTGCTCTACTGTTCTCTGCCCTTGGATTGGCAAGAAGCGACCTCACTGCTTAACACGCGTCCGAGAGCCACACAAAGGGCTGACAGATCGAAACAGCACAGTTACCCATCCGCATCGGCCTCGTCACACGCACACGCCGCTACCATGATTACGAGCAGCAGCAGCACCACCGCTGCGTCACAGGCGCCTGAAGCGATTTCCTTTCCTCCTGACGTGGTGCAGCTTGCCTTGCTGCTACGGCGCCACTGGGCTCTGCAGCGTGATCTTGCCCTCACCCTGAACGCCCTTCTCGATCTTTCACTAGCGGGCGAGGACGAGGACATCTGCGCGGGGAGGAACGTCACCGGTGAGACGTCGCCGCCGCTGAGTGTTGTGGTCGCCCTGGCCCTTCTCCAGCTCTCCCACGCCCAGGACCTCTTTGAGGCTCACACGCCGTCGCAGGAGGCGTCAGCGCTGATGTACACCCCGACCTCGCAGCACGAAGCTCAGTCCCTTGCACGCCCTCCTCTCTCCACAGCTATTACTGTGTTGCCACAGCTGTTGTGGCGTGCCTGCGTCCTTGCGGAAGGGAGCAACAAGGAGAGCAAAGCGCATAAGACAATCCTCAACGCCACCACCACCACCGCGGCAACTGCCGCCCACGGCTGCGCCACAGCGCGTCAGCTTACGAAGCTGATGTACAAGTGGGAGGCGCAGATCGCAGCCTACGCGTCCACCCAACTCTCCAGCCTTGCGTCCGCGCAGGGTGGAAACAGCGAAAGGAGCGTGCTCATGACGGAGAAAGATGTTTCGTTTCTGTCGTCGGTAGTGGCCGAGCTCAACGTGCTGCACGGCGCCTGCAACGCCACACAGCTGCTTTGGCTGAGCATTCACGCCTCTCTCCATCCGCTGCCCAACGCGCCAGCCACGGGCCCGTCACACGCGCTGGCGGGGGTCGCCAAGCGGTGCGCTAAAATTGAAAAGACTCTTCGACCACTGCTGACGACGACCGCGACGGCGCGGCTTGTCCTGCCCGGAGTGCTGTTGTGGCTGGGCTACCCGGCATGTGCCGCTTCTCCTGTACACATCAGCGATCAGCAGCAGCAGCAGCAGCAGCAAAGGCACGAGGCGATCCTTCACTGGCAGGAAGCCTACCATCTAGGCCAGCAGGTCCTCGGTGACGCACATCCCTTTGTCCGGGAAGTTGCGAGCCTCCTCACTCGGGCCGCCAGTGCGTCTCCGCCAACGTTCAACCGGCAACGGCCCAAAGGGAAAGGGGAGAATGGCCCAAGGAGTGCGGAGCCCGAGAAAGACAAGGACGAAGCACAAGAGCAACACCACACCGTCGCTGCATCCCGCCCTCCACGTGCGCTGCCCCCTTGCAGTCCCACACAGCTCCCCGTACGTAGTGTACCACCACCACCACCACCGACTTCGCACAGCGTCCCATCTTCCTACACTCTGCCACAAGCGATACTCCCACCCGTGCCACCCCAGCCTCGCACGTCTACCGCACCAGCACAGCGCCTCCACCCTTCACCTCCTCCGTCACGCACGCCGGATGCCACGCGAGCCTTCGCCACGGCCTTCTCGCTGCAGCACCAACCACCGCTGGTTGACCACATGCCGGGCAGGCAGACAACGCCGGCACCCCCGCGCACGCTGCGTCCTGTCGAGGAAAGCACCGCAAGAAAAAGCGGTGGTGGTGGTGTTGGAGGTGACCACGACGGTGTAGCAGCGCTGCATCGCACCTTTCCCCCGCCGCCCTCGTCCCTCTCGACGGTCCCTGCCATCACAGGCCCCTCACCGCCAGCAGCCCCAGTGCCGCCGTTGAGACCAGCAGGCAAGACCCGCGTGAAGGGTCTCGCTGCGCTGCGCAACTGTCACCGACTGGGCAACCCCGCCGACGCCTTCGCGCTCGCCAGCACCGTCCACGACGCCGTCTTCGACGACGATCTCGCCCACAAAGCAGCGATGGCGCGACGCCACGGCCGGCGCAAGAAGAAGGGCAAAGGACAGAAGGACACCGTGGCGTCGACCGAGGCGCTGCTCCTCTCCGCAGCGGCAGAGGACTCCATCACATCGGTGGACGACGCATCCGTCGCGTCCAACGCCGGGTCCAGCAAACGGCGTCAGCGGCGGCCACGTCGGCGTCGACCCGATCGGTTGCTCCTGCCGGTGCTCGCAGAGGTGCGGCGCTGTGCCGACGAGGGCGACGCCAACACGTCGCTGCTACCACCGGATCCCCTCTCCCCATTCGCGGATGGCGCGGACCCCTTGTGGAACACGTCGGTGTGCGATGATGCCCATACGGCAGAGAGCGGCGTGACGCACAAAGACGCGTTTAAGTCAGCACACGAGTCTGTTAGCAGCTATGCAACTCGGGCTGGCAAAGCCGGAGAAGCGGGCAGCGCATCGGCCGACGAGGAGGAAGAGGACGATGAGGAGGACTACGACAAGGAAACCCTTCCAGAGCGCAACGCGCGGATGCAACGCGAAATCCGCACGTACTACATCCAGCTTAACGCGCGCCGAGTGCACGCCGCCGCGGTCATTCAGCGAGCGTGGCGGTGCAGCCAAGCGCGGCAGATCCTGCAGGTGCGTCAGCAGATGCTGTATCGATATGTGTTCATTATCCAGAAGGCAGCGGCGCTAGCCATTGAAGGATTCGTCCTGTCCGTGTGGGAGCAGCGACGCCGTCGGACCGCCCTCGCACGACGCACTGAAGAAAACGCGCAGCGGATGGTGTTGGAGCGGCGTCAGCTTGCCGCTGCACAGATCTTAACACGAGCAGGGCGACAGTGGCTTCAGCGGCAACGCGAGCGCCGTCGCCTGCGTGAGCAACTTAACCTTGAGCGCGACGCACGACTGCGGCTCTACGAGATCACCTCCGTGGTGGTGCAGCGGTGGTGGAGGGATGTGCTACCGCAAAAGCTGTACTGGCGGAAGCGCACGGCAGAGGTCGAGGCGCAGCGTCGAAGGCAGGCTGAGGCGGACCGTCTTGCGCGGGCGGCGACGGCGATTCAGAAGCGCGTGCGCGGTGTACAGGCGCGGTCACGTGTGGAGGCTCTCAAGCGCACGCGCGCTGCCGAGGCGCTGGCCCTGCGTGTGCGACGCGACGCCGCGGTCACCGTGCTGACCATCGTCCTGCAGGAGCACGTGCGCCGTCAAGCAAGGGAGGCCCGCGAGGCTGCAGAGCGCCAGGAGCGAGAGGAGGACGCGGTGCTGTGCATTGCGCAGAGCTGGCGCGCAACGTTGGAGCGTCGCCGACTGGATGTGGCGGTGCAGCGTGCACGTCAGCTTCGCATCGCAGCGACGCGCGTGCAGCGAGCGTGGCGGCGCTACATTGCTGGCCGGCAGCGCCGGTATCTGCGCCAAGCGCGCCGCAGCCTGCAGGACGAGCGCCTCGCCCGAGAACATCGTCTGTGCACGTCGGTGGTGCTGGTGCAGTGTGCTGTTCGGGGGGCGATGGATCAGCTCCTGGTGCGCGCGTTAAAGGCACGCGTCGGCCGGTCCTTTATGGAGTCTCTCGTGTTGATTCAATCGATTCTAAGAGGCGGCCAGGTACGGGCGGAGCTGGGCCAGGCCCGGCTTGTCGAACACGCAAGGCAACGGGCGGAGGCTGCCGCTGCGGCGCACCACCGCGAAGAGGCGCTGCGTCTTCTCCAAGGAGTGCTGCGTGCTCGCAAGTCCGCCTTTGCCGCCCAGCAGCTTCGACGCACTCGACTGGCGGAAAAGCTGCGTGTCTACTCAGCAGCGGCGTGTGAGATGCGGGAGGACGCGGCAGCAGCTGTGGTGCAGCGCGCTGTCCGTCACCATCAGCACCGCCAGCGCACCGCCGCAGCTAGCGCGGAGGCTGCCGCGGCCCTGCGATACCTCGGCGGGAAGGCTCGATGCATACAACAGGCGTGGCGTGCGCATGCCGCGCGTCGCGAGCGCCACCAGCGTGCCGGAGCGGCAGCTCGGTGTGCACTGAAGCGCCAGGAGCGTGAGGAGGTGATGGAGCTCGTGTGGCGTGACCAGAAGCGTGAGCTTGACGTGCTTTACACGCTGGAGCAGCATTACATTGCCGAGGCTGAACACGCTGCTCGGGTGGCGCTCTACAGGGCGTGGATGCGGCCTTCCTCCTCCTCGTCTGTGGGGGCTACGGTGAGTCCGCAAGCAGCACGCGCAGATGCAATGGACAGCTGGGCCGCTCTCTATGTAGAATAGCATGTGGCCATTGCCGTTGTCGTAGGCCTTGTGTGTGTGTGTGTGTGTGTGTGTCTGTGTTTAGAAATGCTGCGCGGATGCCTGCGATGCACGCACACTCACACATATCAGACAACTGCTGTTGACCACTGTCTCTCTACGACTGATGTAGTGGCTTTATTCTTATTTTATTACCTTTTGAATGATGTATGATTCAGAATTCCCCTTCCGTTTATTCCTTCTTTTCTCCACTTGTGATGTCTATCATGTACTTTAATTATTTCGTTGTTTTTTTCCGACGCACTCATATGGTTCTGACGCAATCTGTAATCCCTTCTAGTATGTACATGCACAAACGCGATTTACGCACTTACTACACAAAAAAAAAAATGTTTACGAAATGTTTTGTATGAAGTCGATGGAGTGTACTTGAAAGAGAGAGTGGAAAAAGGGAACAAGTAGAGAGAAGGTTCCCGCACCTCCTCCAGGCCTCCTAGACGTTATGCGTCGCCGTGCAGTCTCGCTCACTTCTGAGCAGCGAGCTATTCGGAAAAGAAAAACAAAAGGGAATATTTCTATTCATTGTGTATATATGGAAGATTTTCGACATGTCAGTAAGATAACTCTCTCCTTTCTCTCTCTCTCTCTCTCTTCTCTCTACGTACCTTAAAACCTTACTTGATGCACATCGGCACATGAACCCACTCAACAACCCCTAACACGTAGGAATTCAATTTTCTGCCTTCTCTTTGCAACCAACGCAATTCATCGTTGTAGTCTATCATCACTACAACTCTTCTCTTTCTCTGCCTTCTCGAACTTGGATGCCGAAAGCGATGAACGCCGCCGATCAGCAGTTCTGGGCCACCGTCGACGCCACGGCCGGCGTGCACAAGCTTCCCAGTGGGATGCGCTTCAAGATCATCACCAAGGTCACCGACGTCGCCTCGACCAAGTCGCCGAATGTCGGAGACGCGTGCTCGGTGCACTACCACGGCACCCTGCCCAGCGGCAAGGTCTTCGACAGCTCGATGGAGCGTGGCAAGCCGTCCTCCTTCGCGCCGAACCAGGTGATCAAGGGCTGGACGGAGGCCCTGCAGTACATGGTGGAGGGTGAGGAGTGGGAGGTGTATCTGCCTTCGGAGCTGGCCTACGGCGCACGCGGCGCCGGTGGCGTCATCCCGCCCAACGCGACTCTGATCTTCAAGATTCGCCTCATGAAGGTGATGCAGGGCGGCAAGGCCGGTGCGGAGGGACACAAGAAGCTGGAGACGGCCTTGTCCAAGTCGTACGCGGACCTGTAATGCACATTAGCCAACCCGATAGGCACGCGCGCACACACACAAACACAGACAGACACCAATACAGAAACGCAGGCACCTCTGGTTCAATTGTGCACTGTTGATAAATAGGTTGATCAAGAGAAAAGACCCAGATAGCGAAGGAGAACGGGGACCATGGGGGATGCTTCAGTAGCAGTTGTGTATTGAGATCTTTCTCCTCTGTCTTCAGTTTATTCACTCTTTTCTGTGTGAAGCTTTGCTGTGTTGTGGTGTTGCTGCATTTTTTTACTTTTCTTCGTTTGTTCATTTGGTCTTTTATTTTTATGTTTTACTATTTTATGAATTGTCTCCGTTTCAAATCTTTTGTGCTGGATATCCCTTGTGTGTGTGTGTTGTTCTCTCTCTCCGCTTCTCCTCGTCAGAATGCGATGCGATGCTTGTTGATCGACAATTCGGAGAGAGTTGGTCACGCCCAGGCCCGGCCTTCGAACCCCTTTGTTTCGCCATCAACACCTTCGTAAATAGAAGAAGGAGAAAGAGAGTAGCAGCTGCAATATGTACTGGAGAATAAAGGAAACACAATAAAATACCAATGCACGCATAGCACTTCTCCTGAAAAGAGGGGGTAAAAAATCGACAACCAAAAAGAATGAACACAGCAACAAGCGCGTGCTCTTTTTCAGACCTTTTTTTTTAACGTCTCATTGTGAGGACGTTTCGGTCAGCTCTGCAAACAACAGCGAACCTTCTCGCTCACCTAGTGCCATGAAATTCGTGCAGACAACAAAATAAGGAAGAAAAAATAATGTGGGCCGGTGCTGCCTCTGTATCTCTGAAATACTTTCCAGGTTTCCTTTGTGTGTGTGTGTGTGCGTCTTGTCGTTTCTTCTTCTATACCCCTCGTGCCCTTCTGAATCTCTTCACGCTCTCCCGTCTCCCACACTAGCCCTTGGACCACGGTTTTACTCATCAACGCTTTTCATTGGCTCCACCAAAAAAAAAAAACTCTGAGTTCTCTGAGCTGCAGAAGTTTTGTCTCTGCTTTGTGCGAGTATTATTGGAGTCCGCATATGCACGTGTGAGAAGTGTGCTCGACGCACCTTACCTGTAACGGCACTCAAAAATCGTCGACAACTTTTTTTTTTGCATCTGTGTGTGCGTAGGTGTTAGAAAAGTATTTTATCTTTTTTTTTCCTGCTGCTGTTCTCCCAATCTGTTTTGTTTACTTGTTTGTCCACTTTTGGCTCAGGAGAAGGACGAACGTGCGAAGCCAAAGAGGCTAGTGCACACACACACACACATACACATTCACGAATGAGTGCTTCTGCCTCTAAGCGTGATATGCCCTCACGACCCTTGCTGTCCTCCATCGATGCTGCTGAACGGAGCCCAGCCATCGGCAGTGGCGAGCCAGGGGAGCAGCAGCAGCAAGAGTACAGTGTAGAAGAACTAAGGCTCGAAGATCGACGCCGCACTGCAGCACCTATGGTGGCCGGTGCGCATTTTGCGCCACACCGCTCGTCCTCGGATGTGTCCGAGGTGCTGAGCCACAAGAAAAGAAGAAGCAGCCGTGGCTCGACACCTTCCTCGAGCAGCATCACGTCCTCTGCGTACCTCTATGCCATTCAGCGGGATCTAAAAGAAATCGTGCAGCTCCAACAGCAGCAGCTTCGCGGTGGAGTAGAGGTGGTGCACCCGCCTCTTTCAACACCTTCGCAGCCAACGTCCGGGCCAGCGGTGGTGGCGCATACCGTTCAGAGCGACATGCAGCTGCGCTCCATCGACGCGGTGAAGCAGGCCTTCCTGCACGACACCGCGCATCTGCTGCCTCCGCCCCCGATGCAGCAAATAGCGTCAGCTTCTCCGCCAACAGGCTTGCTGGGCTCCTCGGTAGTTCTGGGGAGTCCCAGCGCCGCGGCCGAGGCCGTACCGCACGACATCAGCAACACAAGTCTGCTGCCCCGTCAAGAACTGGACGGGGATGTGCAACGAGGGTCGCGGTCGGCCCAGATTTCCGCTCTACCGCCGCCCCCACCCTCCTCCTCGCCCATCCCCGCGTCGCTGGTGGAGTACCACGCCTATCTGATGCAGCTCGAGCACCAACAGCGCCAGCACTATGAAGTCCTGCGACGGCAACGCAGGCTGACGCGAAGGCAGGCAAAAGAGGAGGCGGCCGCGGCGGTGCAGCAGCAGCAGCAGCAGTATGCCCGTCAGCGCGCCTCACCCTCGAAACGAACAACAACAACAACAACAACCGGGGAACTTGGAGGCACTGCAGCGGTGAGCGCAACGCCGCCTCGGCAGCGCATTGGCGCACCTTCGGCAGGTGCTGACACCGCTGTCCCACAGAACCGCCGCGACCGCAGCCCCCCGCTCGCCTTGATGATGCGTGCGATGCGAGAGAAGGCTGGCCCGTACATGGCTGGTGTGGCAGAGCACCGCACCCATCACGAATGGGATAGCACCTTCACAGACGACGATGACTACGAAGAGGAGGAGGAGGAAGTGGAATCCTCTACGAGCAGTCGTGGTAACGTGCGTGTCGCCGCAGCGAAGACGCCACCGCCACCACAGCAGCAGCCGCAGCAACTGTCCAAGCCACGACGCACAAACAAAACACCGGGCAAGGGCAGGCGCACCACGCCGCAGCGAGCCACTGCTGAGGTAGCCGCAACGCACACAGATCAGCGTGGTGCTGGATGTGGGAGCAGTGGGCAGCCTCAGTGGCCGCCCACCTCAGAGCGCCAGTCATCTTCCTCGCGCCTCCGCCCACGGCATGCAACTCCGCAGGGCGAGCGAATGGGATCGTCGCACGTGCGATCTACCACAGCAGGAGCAGCACTTCCCCAAACGAGTGCACAGGGCGCGAAAGATAGTGGTGCACGAGGCGCGTCGCGTGGTCGAAGAGAACGACAACGGCAACCAGAACAGCAGCTGCTGCAGCCACCACTGTCTCCTCCGCGCAGGTTCACCTCTGCGCAGCACCGTCCAATGCCTAAGGAGCAAACGCCGCCTCGGCCGATCCTTGCCCTGCCCGCCGCACAGAAGATGGAGGAAGAGGGCACGCTGAATAGCGACGACATTGCCGTGCACCTCGCCAACGTATCGCCCATCAAGCGCACAACTCCCTCACTCCTCGAACATGAACTCGGTGGATTGAGTCTGCTGAACCACAGCAACGACACCCACCAGCGGACGGGGTCGCAGTCCTCCTCTGCGGCAGCTGCCACTGCTGCTGCTGCTGCTGCTGCTTCCATGGCGACTGCAATGGGTGCGACAACGTCTTCGTCCTCACCGGTGGAGGCCTTTGCCGATGCGCTGCTGCTCGACACGAGCGGCACCACTGCCGGAGCTGGCAATAATGGAGGTGTGCGCAGCGCTGCAGCGACCCTGGCCTCTGTCCCGCCCAGCTCGATGCTACCACACGCCCAGCTACGCCTGTTGGCTAACCGATCCGCCCCGACGGTGGGCACCGCGACCACCACGACAACGATGGTCGGCGGTACTGCTGTGCTGCATGAACCCATCGCATTCTCCATCTCACAGGCTGGACTGATGATCCCAGCGATCCATGATCAGGACAGCGCGGAGTACCACTACCAGCAGCAGCGGCAGTGGCACGGAGCTGTGGCGCAGCACCCGTCCGCCAATGCGTCTTCGGTCACGCCGTCCACCTCACAATCTCCGGACCGGCCCGTGCACGCAGGGGATGTCGCCGCGGTGCGTCGAGCAGTGCATTCGATCCCTCCTTCACGCTTTCAGACTGGTGCCACCTCCTATCAGGCAACATTTGAGCAGCACACACCGGAGAATCCGCCGCTTGGGGAAGCTCTGTCCTTCACTCCGTCGCCTGGCCGCCATACCAGTCGAGGAGGCCGTCACCGCCACCACACGCACTATCACCATCAACATCGTCGCTCGTACGAGGGCGTCAGCAGCATGATTCCTGAGCACGGAACGGGCACCCCCCGCAGCAGTCGGTATCGCGACCACAGCACAGGCACGGGTGGGGAAGGTGGGGGAAGTCGTCCACTGCGGCGGCAGCAGGCGGCTCTGCGCAATTGGTCCGCCAGAGTTGCCGGCGACGTTGCGGATAGTAACGAGAGCAAAAGCAGGAGGGTGAAGGATAGGGATGGGCCGACCGCGAAGGGACACGAACGAGAGAAGGCAGAAGCGGAAGCAAAGGAAATTGCATTGCAGCAGCAGCAGCACCAGCACCAGCAGCATGCACGCTGGCGTCACGTGCCGCGGCACAGCAACGGTGCGGCGCACAACAGGATGGTGATCGTGACGGACGAAAGGCCAAGACAGGCGCTCCCGCACGCCTCCAAGGACGCTGTCACTGGCGAAGAAAAAGGACAGCTGAAAGGGCGTCGCGGCACCGCCTCTGCGTCTCCGGTACAACGTGCAGTGAGCAGAGGCAATCAGAAGAACAGAAACGGCACTAACAACGCCGCATTCACGCAGGTGTCCCCACCTTCGCGACTTAACACAACTGAGAAAGACACCAAAGCCCAGGCTGCAGGAGAGAACGTGGGGGATGGGGCGCGGGCCACTTCGCCAATCTCCTCTCGTCCTCATTTCCATCCGTACCACCGACTGCCCCCAACACCAAGCGCGGCATCTGTGTGGCAGGATGTGCGGCGCATGTGGGCACCAGGTCCTGCAGCACCCGCCCCCTTCGCCACAACCTACCGCTATCACCCACGTGCACTCTCCGCCGCTGTACAGAATGGAGCGTCGGTGCTGCACCCTTTGCACGCGTCCACGCACGTCGATCCTCAAGGCGCCCGGAGTCGCGGCGCACCAACGGGCACATCCGCCGCCGCTAATGCTGCTCCTGCTTTGGTGAAGAATGTGTCGAAGGGCAACGAGGGAGGGTCGAGGGAGGCTTCAACGCAGGTGTCCGCATCTGCCTCTGCAGCTGTCGCAGCCGCAGCGGTCGTCCTAGCTCATACACCGCCAGCAGCCACTGCTGCCGCCGACAGCCCCTCCGCTTCCTCTCCCGCTCCCCCACAGTCGCCACCACCACCACCACCACCAGCACCCCCTTCCCGAGCGTCTCATCCAACCCAAATGCGGAGGTTGAAATCCCACGTGCCGCGGTCCTCTGCTGTCAAGGCGCTGGCTCCACTCATGTGCATGACGGACTCCCTCATCGGCGCAGCGCTGCAGGATGTGTTGCCGGTGTGTCGCGCCCGGCAGCGTGAGGTGGCGCGTGAGGTGGATCGCAGAAGGTATCAGCTGGCGGACACCTCCTCCATCGTCTAGATCAGGTGAACTGGTAGGTGCAAGTGAGAGAGAGAAAAAAAAAAATCGAGGGCGTCGAATGAAACCTTTGGCAAAGAAGTTGTTACGAAGAGGCAACTTCACGTTGAGTTCTCAGTGCGTTCGTACACTTCGTAGAAAGCTCGTTTTTTTTTCTTGTGATAACTTCCCTCTATTGCCCGATGTTGTACTTGCTGTGCTCTCCTTATTTCATCTCTCCTCTTAGACTATACTTTTTGTGTGTGTTTGATTGTTTGCCGCACTTCTCATCCTTTTTTTTTCTCTCCTTTGTATACTCCTCAAGCGCCGCGGCACTATCACGTTTGCTCTTTCTCCTCTTTCTCTTTTTCTTTTTTTGCTGTTGTTGTTTCGACTCTGTACTACTACCTTGAATGAGCATCCCTCGTCAAAAGCTTTTGTCTATGTCTTCACTGTTCTCATTTCACAACCCCAACGTGTACCTTGTACTTTACTTCTTTTCTTTTTTTTTTTGAGTTGGTCCTCTTTCGTCTGCAGGTGTGCTTTGGGACTCTCTCAGGTTGCCTTGCTTCATTTTCTAGAGTTAAACGTAAGAGGTAAAGCATTCCCTATGAGCCCTGCAACGTCGTTCTCTTAATCTATAGTTCTCAGAACGTTGCGCGCGTGTGTGGTGTGCGCAGCGAAGATGTTAGGACTGCACCTGAAGATTATCGTATGCAGGAAAACAAAACAAAACGCAAGGTGCGTGGCTGAGTGCTTTCGGGAGATGCCCCTTCTGCTTTTTAACGGACCTCTCTTCTACCCTTACTTTTCCGTCTACTCTTTTTTGCTGTTGTTGTTTGTGTTATTTTCTCTTTCGCGCAACAAATGAATGATCCCACTGTTGTGACTCCTATCCAATCAACTTTACTTGTCCTCCTCTATCGGCCCACACACACACACACACGCACACCGCCAGCTTCCACAGCTCCCTAGCCCAACCCGCTACCCCATACACACACAACTACACCCCCACTTTCCCACCCCGCCCATCACCATGTCCCGCACCAAGGAGACCGCCCGCGCCAAGCGCAGCATCACGTCGAAGAAGAGCAAGAAGGCGCCGCGCGCGGCGTCCGGCGTGAAGAAGGCGCAGCGCCGCTGGCGTCCGGGCACGTGCGCGATCCGCGAGATCCGCAAGTTCCAGAAGAGCACGGACCTGCTGATCCAGCGCGCGCCGTTCCAGCGCCTGGTGCGCGAGGTGTCGAGCGCGCAGAAGGAGGGCCTGCGCTTCCAGAGCAGCGCCATCATGGCCATCCAGGAGGCCACGGAGTCGTACATCGTGTCGGTGCTGGCGGACACCAACCTCGCCTGCATCCACGCGAAGCGCGTGACGATCCAGCCCAAGGACGTGCAGCTGGCCATGCGCCTGCGCGGTGAGCGCCACTAGAGCGCGCGTGTTCTTGTGCGTGCGTGTCTGCGTGTTCCACGCTGTGGCGCACCCGTCTGAGGCTGCGCGCGTGGGCAGCGGTGCCAGCACACACCGGCATCGCTGCTCCGCGGCGCACGCCCTCACTCTCTCCCCGTGACATGTCCGCACCTGCCTTCACGTGCCGGTGCGCGTGTCGCCTCATAGATGCACTTTTTTTTCTGTGATTCTCTTTCTTTCTCTCTCGCTTTTCTTCTTTGCCCTGACGGAGAGGAGACGATGTGTGGTCATCATTGTAAGCAAATCGGAAAGGATACGTAGAGGACTCTGGAAGTTAAAGCCCTTGTGTGCGTGGGTGACGCCACCACGTTGGATGAAGGGACGGACAGTGCAACAAGTTGGTGCGAGTGTGGTCCATAAAGTGTTTCTTCGCGTCACCCTTGACCTAGTGAAAAAATTCGTTTTGCAGAGGCGCGATGCATGACTGCGACGCCTCCTTTGCAGCTCGCTCTCTCCCTCTATAACGTTCCTGAGAACAAGTCCGCAATAAGATTTATTGAAAGCAAAAATTGTTCTGATACTATTGGTGTTGTTAATGCTTGCTGCTCATCCTTGCTCATTTCTCTCTCTCTATCCTTTTCTGATCATGTTTTTTTTTTCTTTTTTTTTCATCTACCCCGCTGGCAAAAAAAAAAACTCGCAATTTTTGATCAAACGCATATTCCGTTTAACTGTTTGATTTTGTTATCTTTTCAAACTTCGTAGCAACACTTCAGGAGTTAGACTTCGAGAAAAGTAAAGAATGGGTCGTGTCAAGGTCACCCCAAAGGGGAAAGTAAAGAAGAACATCCCCATCACTCGTGTAGGCAAGAAGCAGTATCTGAAGCGCCGTTTCGCGCACGTCCGCGCCGTCGACGTGGCCGGCGCCAACAACCGCTTTACGCAGAAGTACTTCGAGGGCAACAACACAGCGGAGCAGACCTTCACCCGGCTGGGTCTCGCCATCGATCCCAGCGCACCAAAGGCCCTGACGGAGCGGCGCAAGGCCAAGGTACGCCCGCAGACCCGCCGCGTGTTCGATGAGCAGACCGAGCTTGCCGAGCACGAGAAGCGCGTGAAGGCCACAAAGATTGGTCGCCCCGTCAGCGAGCAGGAGGGATCCACGATTGCGAATCTGATTCAGCGCTACGGCACGGACCTGAAGCGCATGACTCTAGACCGGAAGCTAAACCCCTTTCAGCTGAACGTGCGTCAGCTGCAGCGTCAGATTGTGAATTACCTGAAGTGGGAGAAGGCTGCTTTCCCGAAGGAGTTCGCGGAGGCGGAGGAGAAGGGGTGGTTCTCGGTGGAAGAGTTCGCCGATCCACGCCTTCGCTCAGCGCAGCGCCTGTGAAGAGGGTGAAAGAAAACAATAAAGGATCTGTATGCCTTTCTCTCTCTCTCTCTCTATTGGATACCTTTGCGATTTGTTGACGTCCTTTCGTTGTTGTATGTATGTGTCTGTGAGTGTGTGTGGTTGTTGTTCTGAATGGCCTCACGCGTCTCCTCTCATCTGGAGAGTGCCGGTGAAAGGCTAATATTTTGCGTTGCTTAATCGTGTAATCTTACTTTTCGATGCTTTCCCTTTTTCTTTCCGTTTTAATATCTGTTAACCTTTTTATTTACTCTACTCAACTAACCACTAAGAACGAAACGTCAACAACAAATATACACTCTCGAAGTATGATACCACCATGGGAAAAAACGCTTGTGCTAGTATTTCTCTTCTCTTCATCGCAACGTTTGTAAAGCGGAGAATCATTGTAGCAGTCTAATTGCCGCTCATCATCTGCTCTGACACCTGCGGTGTGTATGTGTGTGTGTCACACACCCATTGCTGGCTCATGTTGTGCTTGTTTCTTAAAACGCCATCTCTTTGTAAGATAGACTGTGCTCGAACCCCGTTTTTTCTGCTTTGTTCCTCAATGTCTTCTTCTGCTTGGCATTCCACTCCTTCCTCACCAACCTCTCCCTTCTGCACGTTCACACGCACATCTAATAACGGCTGTGTCGTTAAAGCTCTGTCACTCTCTCTCTCTCTCAAGCTCTCGCCACTTGCCCCTTTACTTTGTAGCACGCAGCGCTCACACGGCACGCGTCACAGTACAGAAGGTCGCCTCCTCCCCCCAAGTGAACAACCCCCTAACTCCTTTCCGGAACCATGTCCTACCAAGAGATTGGCCAGGGCTTCGTGCAGCACTACTACAACTTCTTCTCGAACCAGCGCACGCAGCTCGCAGGTATCTACCGCCCCACGACGCTCCTGACATGGCAGAGTGAGCAGATGCAAGGCGTCGATGCCATCATGGCCCGCTTTGCGAACCTTGGCTTCTCCGAGGCTGCCTTCAAGCAGGACAACGTGGACTGCCAGCCCTCCGTGAGCGGCGGTGTGATGGTGGTGGTGAATGGTGAGGTGGCGCTGAAGGACGAGCGCCACCCGCTGAAGTTCAACGATGTGTTCCACCTGGCCAACGACAACGGCCAGTGGTGCGTGACGAACCAGATCTTCAATATTGTAGGCGGCGGCGGCCACTAAGCATGCAAGGTCTTTCCAGTCTCTCTTATCACCTCTCATCAACGGAAGAAAGAAAAAAAAAACTGGAAAAGGAAACAGCGCGCTACGTGCACGCATCAGCGCCTTTCGATGCCGATGGGCAGTAGCGGATACCTTCAGATACAGAGCTGTGCGTGGGTATCGCCATTAAAAAAAAAAACAATAAATATGGTAAGGAAGACGCAAAGCGGCGACTCTTGGCGAAGCTGAGCAAAGGCAGCATACAAACGCATCGTTCTGTCGCGCTCATAAACTTTGAGAGAAAGAAAGAAAAGGATATGTGAGCTCTACATTTAAACCTTAAGAGTACCACCATGAGCATACAAGCCCTTTTGTTCACACCGCCACATTTGTGAGTGTTCTTTTTTTTTTTCTTAGGTACCCGTTTTGGTGTGTTGCTGTCGGTTTTTTTCCTTTCCACACGTCCTCTCGTGGTCAAGTAGCCCTCGCTTCTTTTCCTTCTTTTTTTTATTTCTCGGTGATTGTGTTTCCACTAACGGTTATTCTAACGCGTGTATGAAGTAAAGCCATCAGGCAAACAAACAAAAACAAAATTAAATACCGTCACCGCCGTACTTGTGATTTCCACTCTTCTGCTCTTTGCCTGTTGATGTGGGAGTGAGTGTACAGCTTGAGGTAAGTGGAGTGAAATGACGGCCACGGCTGCTGCTCATGTTTGCCTCGTAGGTAGTGGTGATGATGGCGGTTTTTTTTTTTTTTTCCGCTCCCTCGAATTTCCTTTTTTGCTTCTATGTCTGTGTGTGTGTCGGTCACATCGGCCTCATTTTCTTTCTTTTTCATTCGACGACCGTAATGGCGCGGAAGGAAAGAAAGAAGAAACCCCAATGCGGCTGCCTATAGGCCACAAAGCTGCTACTGACATCGCATTGTGACAGCTCGAAGCGCGACGTCGTTGATCACGGTACAAAATACCTCGTCGCATCTTCTTTCCCTTCTGACTAGTCCCAAACTAAGAAGAAAAAAGAACTGGTCATATTGTTTTCCCTCCTTCCTCCTCCTCAACTTTATTTCCCGATTTCTCGTTTGTGTCTGAGTAATTCGCTGGTTTTGTATTGTCTTCTACGTACACAGATAGCTTTCTCTCTCTCGCGTCTTTCTAATCTTTTAAAGAAAAAACTCGAGTGTCTCACCACGTAAATTGATTTTTTTTCTTTTTTAGACTGGTTCGCGAACCGCTACGCTCCGCACCTTACGTTGATAAGAAAAAAGGGAGAACAGTCGTCATACCCTTCCTTGCCCTCCTTCGCTCGTTGTTTCTTTTTCAAACTACCCCCGATTTCAACCAGAATGGATCAGCACTACGAAGTATCTGTGGAGCCTCACCTTCTTGGGCAGCAAAAGCAAGAAACAGCACAACCACCACAACCGCAATGCCAAGAAGCGAAGGCATCCGACACGGCACTGCTGGACGTTCTTCGTCGCGTCCCCAAGACGGACTTTCACTGTCACCTGAACGGCAGCATTACGCCGTCCCTTCTCGCCCACATGGAGCGTCTTCTTCTCCAAGAACACCGCCGCTGCCGCGCGCGCGCCACTGTACAGGGCTCGCCAGCTGAAGCATCATTGGGTCGGGCTGACAGCGAGGATAATGCTGAGGAAGACTTGATGGAGGCTGAGGAAGGTCACATGCTCTTTTTCAACACACAAGAGAAGCGCCTGCGCAACGTGCTCGCCTCGCCAACGACCGAGGACGCCGCTGGAGCGCCACCAGGGGCCTCTGCCTCGCACTCCAGCCCGAAGGACCGCATGCACTACTGCTTCACCGTATTTGACGCGGTGTACAAAATCATGACGAGTCTCGCCTTCACACGGCTGGCGGTGCAGGACATGCTTTTCTGCAGTGCAGCGGAGAACATCATGACGATGGAGATCCGCACCTCGTTGCGGGACGGGCTTTATCGATCCTTCCGCCCCGCCACGGCAGCGCAGCCCGGGCAACACCAAGGTAAAGAAGGCGCGACAGGGCCCGACAGTGCTGCTGTGTCGAAGCAGATGTACGTGGAGACGGTGATCGAGACGGTGGAGCATCTGCTGTCGGGTGGCTTAGTGGACTTCCAGAGTGGCGAGCTCCTCTCGTTGGCCGACTCAGCAGACATCCTCGCCCACCCACAAAGCACTCTAAGCAGTGAGGAGGAGGAGGAGGAGACGAAGATGATTGACATGAGTGCCACAGGAAGTCAAGCAGCGGCGTGGTGGCGTGTGTACGATCGTGTTTATGGTGCTCTTTTTCCCGTAGAGTCTGTGCCGCCAGCCTCCTCCCCCTCCTCCGCCTTCCCCTCGTGCAAAGCGTCCGCGGTGGATGCGCACTTGCACCGACGCTTCTGTGTGGACACGGTGCACTCCAATCTGACCCATCGCATGCACGTGCGTCTCCTCCTCTCCATTAATCGTGGTGCCGATGAGGAAGCGGCGTGGGCGGCATCGCGACTCACCACGCAGACCCAGCAACGTCAGATTCGCCGCTTTCACTCGTGGTGCTTTGCAGCTGCGCGGGAGCCAGCAGCGGTGCGTGAAGAGCTGCGCAGGACGTGCTGGGTCACCGGGATGGATCTCTCCGGAAACTGTTACAAGGGGCTCTACGCCACCTTCAACGCTGCGCTGGCAGCAGCGCGCTCGGGTGCAGCCTCGTCGCTGACGTCGTCTCCGTCCGCCGTGCCCATCCGCACCACCGCTGCCGTGACGATTCACGGTGGGGAGAAGCAGGACGCCGAGGAGCTGAGCGCGATGGTGGCCTTCGCGCCCGAGAGGTGGGGACACCTCGTCTTCACAGACGACCACAATCTGTCGGCTATTCTCGCTGCTCAGCAGGGCATCGAGCTGTGCTTGACCAGCAACCTGCTGACCAGCGGACACGTCGATGTAGCGGAGCACCACCTGGGGCACCTCCTCCACCTCTGGGAGACCATGAACGAGAGCCACGCGGCATCGCCAAATAGTGCGGCGTCTCCGTCCGGCTGTTACGCGGCCACCAAGGCGGCGCGATTACGCTCGCGGCTGGCGTTTGCTGCTCGCAGGTGGGAGGCAGCAACGGACTTGGCATCGCCGGTGGAAGGCAAGGCAACGTTTAACTCTCACCTCGACGACGACGTCCGCTGCGGCTACGTGCTGCCGAATCTCTCGTTCCACACGGATGACCGAGGGGTGTTCGGCACCACCCTCTCCCACGAGCTGCTCCTCGCATCGCAGCACCCCGGCGTGGGCCAGATGGCGTCGCGCCTGACAGGCACCACGGCGTCGTCGACGAAGGGAGCCGCACGGTTCTTCTGGCAGCTGGAGAGGCTCTCGCTCCTGCAGATCTTCGAGCTGCCCGTGCCGGTGCAACTGCTCGCGGTGTTGCTGATTAGACGTGGTGAGGGAGCCCGCGAAGGCGCGGAAAGACAAGGGACGGAAGCTTCTGCGGCAAACTGTGCTGCTGCCGTGTTGGCGCTTGTGGCGAGTGAGGAAGGCAGCAGCGCAGTAGAGGAAGCGCGTCGGGGCTGGCAAGATTGGCACACGTTCGTGCACTATTGCGCGAACATTCCTGCAAGGGAGACGGCGAAAGGGGCGTCTTTGCCATCGGCGCTGAGTGCGTGGGAGTGGGCGTGGCTGACCGAGGCCTTTGATCACTATTACGAGTGACGCAAGATGCTTCCCGGTGTGCCCATAACTCTGCACTCCTTGTTTCTCTTTTTTTTTCTTTTTTTTGGAGCATTCGTATGTTATCGTATCGTTTAACAACACACTTGAAAGGTGTTTATTTAAAGATAAATAGTTACATTTTTTTCTTTGGCAAATGACTTGCTGCCTCCAAGGCACGTCAATCAATGTGCGCAGGGATGGACAATTCTGCATGCATGTGCCCCTCACCTGTACGTGAGAGTGCGACAAAGATGTAAGCAGGCAGTGACGTCTCAGACGTTGAAGAAAAAGGATTGCGGATAGCAGTCGCTGATGGTGGGAGAAGGGAGGGGAGTGAGCGGATTTGAAACCCGAACCTTTTACTGCTCTTTTTATTTTTCCATTTACTCGCCTTGGTGCGCTGCAGTACTCCCATGCCTTGTTGTTGTTGCTGTTGTTTTTTGGAATGTGAGCTAGTGAAACATCATCTTCTCCTCCACTCTTCATTCTAAACTTGCGTTCTATATTCTTCGTTCCCTCATCCACTTTTTACTATCGAACCAAGGCAGAAGAGTATAGAAAGTATGCGAGTGGCTCACATAAGCGCACACGCATAAAAGAGGAAAAAAAAAATCAAGAAAGGAAAGCGCAAACGCTTTCAGGACATCTCCCACATCGGCACGTGGCGATAAACACAGACAACCGCTTTGCGGGAGTAAAGGCAAAGAAAAAAAACGAGGCGAAGCTACCATTTAGGCGAGGTTTTCCGTTTCTAATCGTCCCACATTAAACCAAAATTGAAGAAAGACCGGAAAGCAATTTTCAGCACTTTTTTATTCTGGCATTGCGGTTCGCCCGCATCATTTTCGTTTTCTCCTCCTATAGAGTTTCATTTTCTTTTCTTTTTTTGTTGGCACCTCTGCCGTTGCATCGCCACATTCGTCACACACCTGCGCTTCTCGTGTTGTCACGAGCTTAGTGTTGTGCACTCTCTCTCTCTCGAAAGCAAGAGGGAAAGGGTTGAGGGCTCGTGCATTTGGACAAACCGAGCTTATTTTTTTCTAATCTGACCGCTGCTCAAATCCTATTAAAAAGCCTTTAACCACTTTTTTGTGTGTTTTCACACTTTTCCTGTGCGTGTCTACTGCTTTTATTCTCTTCTTGCTCTCTTTTAATCTATCATGCCACCCAAGCGTACTTCGAGGCAGGCGGCAACGAAGCCGAAGTCAAAGGCAGCAGCGAAACGCTCAACTGCCGGCCGAAGAATACCGCGTGTGTCAACGAAGGCAGCCGCTAAACGGACTTCGAAGGAGGGGGTGTCGTCGTCTTCCTCAACCTCGCGGCGCACATCCGTCGCTCGTGGGAGGATGGCCGCAGCCAAGAAGGCAGCAGGAAAAGGCAAACCATCTCTGGTGTCCTCCCGTGCGTCTGCACGAAAGCCGCGGCCCACGTCAACGACATCACGTTCTGTCTCATCCTCATTGCGACGGGGCAGCACTGCAAAGGCCACCAACAAAGCGAGATCAGAGAGTGAGGAGGATGCGGAGGAAGACAGCAGTGAAGCTGTCGATGACAAAAGGAAGGAAAGCGGCAGTGACGAGGATCATATCAGCAGCAGCGTCATGCAGACACCATTGGAGGTTAGTGATGCTGGTGTTGAGGACGATGACGGTGCAAGCAGTGAAGACGCGCTTCTCCTTCACAGCACTTCCGACATCGCAGTAGACGCAAATGCCGGAGAAGAACAACGACGTCAAGAGACACTCGAGAGAGGTCCCGCGCACGTGCTGGCTGCACCGTCGCTCCACCAACAAGAGGAGAGGTATGAAGAGGCAGAAGACGAGAAGAAAGGCTCGCCCGACAGAGATGACAGCCCTGAAGCGCTGACGGCGGATAGCGAAAGCAAGCGGAGCAGTCTTCGCTGGCAGCAACAACTCATGGCAAACGCCACTTCCGTCACGCAGCCACTGCGGGAGGCCGAAGAGGAGGGAGAAGGTGGCGATGCAACCGTCAAGCGCCTCTTTGCACGGCCGCCACGCTCCATCGCCTACTCGGCATCGCTCTCCTCTCCCTCCAGCTCTTCGTCCTCGTCCTCGTTCTCTCTCGCGTTTCTCGATGATGCTGCGGACCGCACCCTGCCAATGGAGAACGAGGAAGGTGATGGTACGCAGCTTGAGATTGACTCACGGGCACACGCCCCGACGCCGTCAGCTAATCGCGCAGCTCAGTCTGGGCAGCTGAGTACGGTGGCTGGCCGTAGTCCGTCTTCTCGTCGTGGCTCGAGCCTCATTCACGGCCCGCGACCGCCGGGATCGCCAACCGCGGACACACCACCCCCGCCGGTGGCTCTGCTGATGCAGCAAGAGCGCGACGCTGTGCCATCTTCGTTGCCGAGAGACCCAAAGGAAGGAGAGGCTGATCATGGAGAAGAAGAGAAGAGTCAGGGCTTGCACAGCGGCCAGACCTCTCTGCTGACTGAGTCGACGAGACTCTTCACGGCGCCGTCGTGGTCCTCGTCGATGGCGCTGCTGCCCGACCACGACACCGACAGCGCAGGAGAGGGAGAAGGCGTGCGTGCAAACGACAGTGGCGGCGTTCGCTGTATTGGTGAGGAGCAGCGGCCAGAAGGGAGTTCGTCCCCACAGCCGAGGTCCGAAGCTACCACGATCTTCATGAGCTCCGCACCCCGACCTGTCGAGCCAGCGGAGACAACTTCGCACGCGTCTGCGGAACTCGTCTACTTCACCGCACCCCATGGGCCCTCAACGTCAGGACACTTGAGAATGAGTGGCGGCAGCATCAGCCGGGCCCGATCGCCCTCCGCTACCTCCGCCAGTTCGCGTTTATCTTTTGGATGGTTAAAGAAGGTCAACGCCGGCGTGGAAGTGCCTTCCGCAGCGGCCACAGGTTCAGAGGCGACAACGACGACGACAGCGACGCGGCCCACGCATCTCTCGGCGCTTCCCGCCGCATCTGGAGTCTTCCCCGCCTACCCTCTTCCTCTGCAGTCCTCAGCAGGCCCATCACAAGGCGTGCATCGCCACTCCCCGTACGTCTCTGCGTCTCCCCCTATCGTGCCTCCGCCCGCCATCGACGACCACAGGAGCAGCAGCGGTGTTGGCGGGCGATCCGGCAGCAACAGCGTCAGCCACAGCGGCAACAGCAGCCCCCTGCGGCTGCGTCAGCGTGAGCCCCCGGCATGGCGCTCACCGCAGCCAGCCCACCTGCCCGTCTCGCTGACAGTGTCACCTTCGTCGGTGCAACCAGCTGCGGTGTACCGGCCACCCAACAACAACATTTATTTCAACAATCCCAGCAACAATAACAACAGCCACAACGGCGGAGCTATCCAAGTGAATGACGATGGCGAGGCAACGATGAGCCTCCACGGCACGTCCCCACCTGCACCGCGGGGAACTCGCGAGCGCAGTCTCTCCGACTCCTCTGCGTCCACCTCAGTTCTCACACAGACCTTCACCCAAGCGTCTTCGACAGGAACCTCTGTACCGGCAACGGAGGGGCAGCTCACCACACCTGTACATCAAAGTGCCTCCTGGTCGAGCCCTTCCTTTGGCACGGCAGCCAGTCCGGGTCAGGGTGCGGCCGCGACGAGTCGACCCTCCACACAGCTCATCACCAAGGCCGCCGCCACGCGGCCCACGGCGTCGCCAGCGACTATGTGGATTTGCCTAGACGACGACGACGATGAAGATGACGATGACGATGCTGGAGAAGGAGACGACGAGGAGCTAGAGAAAAAAGACGTTCTTGATAGCAAGCCTGCGCACCAAGATGCGATGAGCGTAGATGAGTCAGCGAGCAAGAGAGTCAACCGGCTAGTAGTAAGCGAACATGCAGGCCCTGTGCGCTCCCGCCAGCACAGCCCTCAGATGCACGGAAGGGACGAGAATGTGGAGAACGATACCGAGGCGCACGCCGCGCATCATCATCATCAGCAGCAGCAACTGCGCAAGACCTCTCCATCACGCCGTCGGCCGCCAGAGAAGAGCTACCCGATAGCTGAAATCCTCTCCCCCACCTTCCGCCCACGACGACGTCCCACGCAGCAGTCGTCGTCGCAGGGGTTTAACGAAGCGGAGGACAGCAACGACGACGATGAAGCCACAACAGCAACAGCAGCACCAGTGGCGGCGACGACTGCAGCGAGCCCGCCGACGCTGCATCCTCCACATGCATTTGGAAATGATCCGCACCGCCCCTTTATCTTCCTCGATGATGACTCGGACCAGGAGGAGAAGGAATTAAGCAACGAGGACCCGCCATCTAAGCGAGCCCGTCTCTCTGCGTCCCCCACACGTCTGGCGACTGCGTCTCCTGACTCAACCCACAACGCCTCGCAGAGCTCTCTTCCGCTCATCATCGACGACGATGACGATGACGAAGAGCAGAACGCGTTGGAAGTGAAGGCCAACGCAGCAGCGAAGATGCAAGAGAGCGCAGCGCACGCCGAACCGCGCCAGAGCAACCGCAGGTCGGGACAGCGGCTTTCCATTCAGCTGCCCAGTGCATCGGACGACAGTCAGGTGAACAGCCCGCTAAAGCCCACGGTCAAGGATTTGTTCTTCCCGAAGCGGCTGGACCCCGAGGTGAGACCGTCCAGTCCGCTCTACGAGAGCATCCACGCCTACCAGCAACAATTTCAGCAACAGCAGCAGCAGCAGGAGGAAGAGGAAGAAGAAGAGAACACTAACGACGGAAGGAGCAGAACTGTGGTGCACTCAGCAGCTGAAGTCGCTACGCGCACTGGTGGGCGTGAAGCAAGGCCGTCACTGCAGCGCGTACAACAGCCTGCGAAGAAGGTTAAGGCAGGCGCGCAGAAAAGGGAAGTGCTACCGCACGTGGCTGGAGTGCAGGAGAGCCCAGGTCAAAAACGCAGCCGCGGTGCACAGAGCCGTACCTCGACGGCGTCCCTCAAGCCTGCCCTGCCAGACTCGGGCCGCCTCGCCGACACCCTGCTGCGCGACTTCTTCCCCACCAAATTCACAAAGAAGAGTTTCATGGACGCTGCACAGACGGTGATGTCGCCCCTGCACTTCCTGGAGCCCGGCGACTTCTGGCAGGCCTTCACCTCTGCCGAGTTCGTTGGCGAGGGCAGCTTCGGTCTTGTCTGGCGGTGCCGCACGGTGGACGGCGACTTGGTGGCCGTCAAGTCGTGCCCTATCATTCTACGCACCAAGGCCAACATCGAGGACTCCTTCTCCACCATCCGCGAGATTGCCACCATGCGCTTCCTCAATGAGATGCAGGTGCCGTACATCCTGCCACTGCACAGCGCCTTCTTTGTGAAGGCGGCCGAGGCGCTGCCGCCGATGGCGCAGGAGGCATTGGAGTGGCGCCAGCAGCTGCGCAAGAAGGCCGAGGCGGTGGTACTGGAGAAGGAGGTGCGGCTGCTTGGAAAGGGGCGTGCGTCGCTCTCGAAACGTGGAGGCGGTGCCGGTCGTGTGCGCTGTCGCACCATGAAAGACGGCCGGACATCTGCAGCAGCGGTCGCCAATGACGTGCCAGCAGACCTGCCTTTAACCTTCAACGAGCGAGTGGACGTAGAGCTGGCGAAGCACGCTGCAGCTGAGACGCGTGGGGAGAAGCTGCTACGAGCCCGCATGCAAGCCGTGCGCCTCCCCCGCTTCCTCTCCATCACCGAGGACGATCTCCGCCAAAGTGAGGCCACGGCCTTCCTTGTCATGGAGCTGTGCGACGGCGACGTGGAAGGCATCCCACGCAGCGACGGGGTAGCGAAGGGCGTGGTGTACTGCGTCAGCTCCGCCCTCGCTGCGATGCATGAGCTTGGGATCTTGCACCTTGATTTGAAACCCAGCAACGTACTCTTCGCCTACGAGCATGGGCCGTCGCAGGTGTCGCCGTCCTCGTCTCCTCCTGTGGCGGGTAGAGGAGGGGTCGTGGCCGCCGCAGCCTCCACGGCGCCGATGGACGCGGTGAAGTTTTACCTATCCGACTTTGGCAATTGCCGTTTGGTGGGGCCGAAACCGCTGGACGAGGTGCCCGACGCCTACGGCACCTTCGAGTACATGGACCTGCCTGCCCTCCAGGACGCTGTGTGTGGTCGACCCACCGATGCCTTCAGCCTGGGCGCCACCCTCTTCGAGCTCCTCTACGGCAAGCGGCTCTACCCAAAGTGTCTCAACCCCAAGTGTGCCGAGGACGAGGACCACAGCCGGGCCTGCTTCGTCGAGGCTGCCCGTCGCCCTGTCGTGCTGCCTCGTCTGCCACTAGCAAATCCACCGGCGCGCACAGCAGGCCCTCCCCCCTCCAGCATCACCGTCCTCTCCTCTACAGGACCGAACGGCAACACAAAGCCAGCGGTTGGGGCAGCCACGGCACTGACTCCTCTACAGACGCTCACGGCAGCGCTGCTGCAGAGGAAGTGGTCGGCGCGGATGACCACGGCGGAGTGTCGGCGCTTCCTTATCGATGCCTTTCACATCACGCAAGCCGAGGCGGTGGACGATGGCGGCGAACACGAAGAAGAGTGAGGCAGGAGAAACAGTAAGAGAGAGAGAGAGAGAGAGAGAGAGAGAGAGAGAGAAAAAAAAAGGTATTGGAGATGCCTTGCGAAGGATGACACGATAAAACGGAGAGGAGGGGGAAAGGAGCTAGCTCCTCCTCGTTGGTTGGTATTGTTGTTGTTCTTGTTTGGGTTATTTCTTTTTTTTTTTTCTTTATTCCTCGTGATCATCCCTCACTACATCCGCAACGATGTCGGATGTACAAAAAGAATTCGATGAGAAAAAAAGACACAGCTGCCTCTACCCAGGTATAAAAGAGAGAAGATTGTTCGCTCTTCAAGCTATTTTTGTCCTTTGCTTTGGCGTATCTTTAAAAAAAAAAAAACATCCTGTGGTCAAGACTTCACAGGTACAATGGCGAGCGCCTGACATGCCTTTCGAAGGGAATACGAAAGTTAAACACAACATGTAGCTAATCAAAGACAATTAACTATTGACCTGCCGTTATTATTCTTGCTCTCTCTCTCTCTCTCTCTTTCTCTCGTTTTCCATCTCCTTCAGGCTGGCCTTTTTGTACTTTATCGCAGTGTTGCTAAAGATTGCAACTTTTGAATTTTGTGACTGAATGAATCAGTTTGGTCGCATCGCACGTGTAGCTCCGCCCTGCGCCGTAGCAGTAGGAGCAGCAGGGCTGCATCGAACGATATGCACCTCCGCCGTTCTCCGTGAAGGCGGAGCATCACAGCCCCCCATTTCACCACCAGCAGCAGCAGCAGCAGCGTCATCTACAACGTCAACGTCGTCGAGCCGCGCACCGCCGCTGTACGACCCCGCCGTGGTGCGTCGCAGCAACGTTGCCGGCGGCTACACACCTGGTGTGTCCCCGCACACCTCCTCCTTGGCGAGCCACACTCCACCGCCACGCCCCTCCATGACCACCCCAGCCGCCTCGCCCGGCGGCGTGCAGTACACCCGCAAGCGACAGGAGGCAGCAGAGGAAGCGGAGCTGCGTCGCCGTATGGTGCAGCGTGCCACAGCAGAGCAGCGGGCTGGTCGCGAGCCGCTGCCACGCAGCAGCGCTGACGATATTAGCGAGCGTGAGAAGTGGTGGCCCGAGGAGAACCAGAACTGGTCGGGGCAGATGTTCGCCTCGCCCTTTGACAAGAACAAGAAGAAACTGGAGGGCATGTTTGTCCCCGAGATGAAGGAGGTCTTTAGCCAGGAGAAGCCGCTGGAGCTCAGCTACGAGGGCGACAACTTCTTCCTCAATGCCGACTTTCACATGGCGGATGAGACCTTCGACGAGACGCGCCGCTTCGTGCCGCCGCCCAGCTTCGACCCCGCCGTGGACGAGATCGACGACGATGGGTTCACCGACAGTAAGGTGATGTTCGACATCCAGAACGCGCTGGAGGAGGACAAGAAGCGGCTAGAGGCGTTCGGCAACCCGATGGCTGTGGAGGATCAAGTGGACTTCCTGCTCGCCCCACAGCGTGACGGGCAGGAGAACATTCAGCAACGGCAGGAGTTTAACGGCTTCGTCCACTGGGGCCTGCTGCATGGCGCTCACATGGTGCTGGAGGAGAACCAAGAAACGAAGCGCGCGCACGAGTTTGTAAACCGGTACATGCGTGATATCGACTTATTTGAGAAGTGGCTCGAGCACCCAAAGGTGCGTGCGCACATTCAGAAGAAGTTTGGCATTGACATGTCTGCCAAATTTGACAAGCTGATGGCGCTGACCATGGCGATGTACACCCGGTCGAAGATTCAGGTCTACGAAGACGACCCAGCCGGCGCACTGAAGTCCCTCACGGCGAGCATGAGCTTCATCTCGGAGGGGGCGGATCTGAAAAAGGAGCGTCACCGCAAGGCTCTCGGGGCCGTGCTGGTCGCCAGGGGGATGATTTACTGCAAGCTGAAGTCCTTCGAGCGCGCTGATGATGACCTCACTCGTGCGCTGTCCTTTGTGAAGGCAAATCGCTCCGCCACGCTGTTTCAGCTCCGTGCGGAGGCACGCGAGGCTCTCGGCCACATTGACGAAGCCCGCGCAGATGAAGAGCGGGCAGCGCAGATTTGGGAAGAAGCGGAGGTCATCGCACCCGGCATGGATGGCGCACCACGCAAGTTTGTGACGTAGCTCCGCTGTTTGTTTGTTTTTGATGTGTGTGTTTTTGTGTGTGTTATTTTAAAAAGCCTGTTCAGCTGAACTTCTCGTTTGCTTGTCGGTGTGCTGATATCGTTGCATTTTTTTCACCCTGTCTGTCCTTTGATGTGTGGTTAAGAGCTGGAGCAGAGTGAAGTAGATGCGTACTGCTCCCTTCTCGTCGTTGGTGTGTTTTGAGGGTAAAACTGTATGCGTAGGAACAAGTTGGGATGCCTTCTGTTCTTTTTATTATTTTTCTTTGGTATTCACATATGTCTGGTCTCGTATTAGGCCACATTGATCCGTTTCCACATCAGTAGTGGCGTACTTTTTTCTGTGAATTCGTACATGAGTGTGTGTGTGTGTGTGTGTGTGTGTCTATTGGCCAACGAAGCGTACACGCAAATAAGAAACAGTTTTTTGGACACCACGTAAATAAGAAGTACGATCAAAGGCTTTTATTGGTCTGGCAAAAGCTGTAGTATATAGAAGGACTACTGCACACAATCACAGGTGCTTATGATGTACGTATTCGTGTCGGAGGGAAAAAAAAGTGTAGATTCTGTCCCATGACGCACTCAAAGCGAGAGCTCTTTGAACGCTCTATCTGGACCACTTAGGTACATGGGTACATACATGTCCGATGACGCAAAGACACCGCGTAATGAACCCGATATGCGCACTTTGTGTTCTGCGTTTTCACCTGCGGCACTGCGAAACTTTATGTTCATGCAGACTCACTTCCTTTTCTTTTTATTGTCTCTTCTGCTCCTTCTCAACCAAACTGTCCTCGACTTTTTTTTTCCTTCATCGCTGCTCTTCCCGTCTCTCTCTCTCTCTCTCTCTCTCTCTCGTGCACAACGGCGTCCTCTCCTAGGTGCTCCTTGTTTGGTTGTTGCCGCGTAGCAAACACAGGCATCATTGTGAGAAAGTGCGTGTGCAAAAAGTGTTGGAGGACAACCTTCTGTGCATCATAATTCAACGCACCTACATGCGAGGGTCTGTGCATTAAGAAGACGGCTGCCTTGATTACTACAACAGAAAGCAAAAGATCAAGCAAAGGCGTGGAGTTTTTTTTTTTTTCTGAATCACACACGCGCGGCAGTGTCAATAGTCGAAGATCCGTGTGCATGCATGTGTGTTCGTACTGTTTATTTTTCTTTTGACCTTTTCTGATTCTTTCTGGAGGGGCGCTTCTTTATTCATTCCTCTTCTGCATAAATTCTACCTCATAGAGTAACATTTACGATAGACAGCAAAAAAAAAACCAGCTGATAGATCACATAGACCTCACACTCGTCGTTCTGTACCGCATCATTCTTTGAATCTCTTTTTTCATCTACTTTCCTTACAACGCCTGTCTGCTTTGTTCATCTTCTTCTTCCCTTATTTCTTTAGTAGATTGAGGCGCCATGCTAAGGCGTCGCGTGGCCGGCGCTGCGCCGCTCCGACCCTCTCCATCAAAACTCCTATTCTTTGAAGCGAGTAGCTGTAGCAGTAGTAGTAGTGTTAGCGGTGGACGCTGTCGGACAGTTGAAACAGCAGCTCTCTGCACGTCGGCGCGATGCCTCTCCTGTGCGTCGGCGCGTGTAGGGTGTAGCGGTCTTCTGGCTTCAACCCCCACTCTCCGTTACATGTACAAGCCACCGGGCAGCAGCAGCAATGACGCAAGTCGCATGCCGTGGTACAACCGCACGACACCCAGCAACAGCACCAACACCTCTACTGCTACAGGAGCAGGACCAGTTATGATGGCAAGACCGGCATCGAGTGCGCAGACTGCACCACCAACTGCCTCACCGCTGCACATGCAGGAGATCGCTTCAATTCTGATGGACCCCGTTACCGATGAAGCCTCTCACCACTCAACGGCATCTGCGACGCAGCCCTCGTCCAGTGCGGCAGCTTTTTCCCCTCACGCCCACCCCGGTGCATTCGGTGAGCGAGTAGCAGCGGACTCAACCAACACTGTGCCGAGGACCCCTCACCCTTCCACCGCATCAGCAGCGGCAGCAACCGCACCAGCAAAGACAGCTGCCCCATCACTTTCATCCTCGGCGTCGTACACTCTCGCGTCTGCTGCTGCCGCTGCTGCTGCTAATCAAGCAAGCATCACGGCAGCATCCACAGCAGCAGCAGCCGTAGCAGCAAGCGCCACCGTCGCAGCCCTGCGTCGCGCTGATAGCGGTGCCCTGCGGCTGACGCCTGCGCGGCGCATGTCCGCCATCAGCGGCCCCACGCTGGACGCACGCGTTGAAGACATTGTCAAGGTGGAGGAAACCCTTGCCTCGGAGCTAACACTGCCCAAGGTTGTTCAGCTTCTCATCGACCCCCAGGCTGAGGGAGTAGAGCGCATTACGATGAGCGAGTTCGCAGCGATGCAGCCCAAGCGGCAGCTCCTCGCCGTCGCCGGGAAGAAGGAGTGGCTGCAGTGGATTGAGCAGAGCACCTACTACCAGCAGGCCGCTCGCCTTTCTGCGGAGTCGCCGGCGCAGGACCTGGCCGCGCTGCAGCAGGCCGGGATCTTTTCTCTTCAGCAATGGCTAGAGCACCCGCAGCTCGTAAAAGTCTCCGCCCGCACCCGCAGTGCCCTCGACACAGCCGTGGCGCAGAGCGTGGAGGCGTACATGTCCGAAGTCGTGCAGGTAGTGAACACCAGCAACGCGGTGGAAGACGTGTTGATGCGCTGGGTGTCGGACGTGACGGGCAAGTTTGTCCTCGACTCCCTGCAGATACCGCTGGACCGCGCCTCGCAGGCCATGTGGACGGCGCGGAAAGATTGGATGCCGTCGGATGTGGTGCGCAGCGGGATGGCGGGCCTGGCAACGCCACCAGCTGCACGCGGGGCAGACATCACCAACGGCGGTGCCCCACAGAGCGCGGAGTCGCGCATGCTGGGCGAGATGCTGGGCAGCACAGGCAGCAGCAGTAGCAATGCCGGTGGTGTTGGAGCTACAGGAGACTTCGCCTCTCAACAGCATCAGCGTCCTCTTCTTCGACCGGGGGAGGCCTGCACACTGGATCACTATTTGCGCTTCGTGCAGAAGGTCGTCTCGAGTGTGCGGAAGGACTACGTGGCAAACAACGCGGCTATGGGGCACAGCGCTGGTGGCCGCGGGGATGAGCAGGCAGAGCAGGAAATCGCCCAGCGCTCCCACGGCGTCATCGCGGCCGCCTTCACGCAGCTGCTGGAGCAGGCGGTGCTTCATCACCTGCCCCATGAGCTCAAGACGCTGCAGCAAAACGGCTATCTCGCGCTGGACCGGGTGCCGAGCCTCTTACAGCGCGCCGGTAATCTTCTGCAGCTCCGCGCAGTCCCGGTGCGCTTCTTCGTCTTCCACAGCTCCGTCGACGAAGCCGCCGCGGCCGCCGCGGCAGCAGCAGCAGCACGCAACGGCTCGACACGCCCCGAAGCAGCGACGGCGGCCTCTGCAGGCCTGTCTGTGCAAGCGCCTCCTCACTACCCTCCCGGTACCTTCCTGACCGGGTCGAGTCAAATGGATGTGGCGCTGGGCGAGTGGTCCGGCCGGCCCGACCCACCATCCTCCACCGCGCGTGAAAGTGGAAAGGTGGTGGACGACGCCACGGAGCAGGAGTACCTCTCGGTGCTGCACCGGCTGCGGCGCCGCGTTGACACGCTCGCCGTGACCTCTCTCTATGAGGTTCTGGCCCAGCCAGAGCGGTACGGAGGCAACGGCTTTAGCGCGGCCGAGGCCATCGGCCTGCATCAGCTCTTCGGTCCCGTGAAGCTGCTGGAGGATCGCCTGACGACGGCGTTGCACTACCCGATGGCTGCGGCGGACAAGCCCATCCACTTTGTTGAAGCCGGCCCACTTTCGGGTAAGACAGCCTTGCTGGAGCAACTGGCCGAGCGCACGACACGGCCTGGGGACAAGGTCGTGCTGGTACGCTACAGCGGGTCCGCCACGCCCTACCTGCCTGACCTTGACGACCACCCGGTGGCCTTCGCGGCGCGCTTCTGGTTCCGCGTTGCGCTGGCCTCCTGCCCTTACCTCGTTCGCACAGAGGAGCTGTACTCACGTGCGCCGCGTAGTGTGTACTGGTGGGGCCACGAGAAGAACTGGTCGTGGGAGCGGTACCAAAGCCTGTTGCAGTCCGCGCGGAACGCCGGTGCGGGGCATCGCCAGCACCAGCAGTCGCAGCAGCAACAGCAACAACAACGCAGTGCTCCAGGTGCGCCACCGGCGCAGCTCGCGTCCATCTTAGTCGACGACGTGGATCGCGCGCTGGGAGCCATGCAGCAGAAGTGGGGCGACGCGGCCGCCCTGTCCGCCGCAGCACGCGCGAACTCGGCGATGTTCCCCGGGGCCGGTAGCGGTGGCGCTGCGTCGCTAAATAGCACGTCTCTGCCAACGGCGGCGGCAGCTGCCCAAAGGGCCCATCAACAACAAGCCAACGAAGACGTCGATGAAGAGGAGGAGGAAAGCGTGGAGGGCAGCGGCGCCGGTGCATCGCGCGCGGCCAACGCAGCTTCTTCTCCCTCTCCTTCACTCGAGCAGCAGCGCCAGCAGGTGGTCTCGCTGTGGCTCACCACTGGCAAGTCCGTTGAAGAGCACCTCTCCTCCTGCTTCACGCAGCTGTCAGCCGCCGTAGGGCAGGTCAACATCGTCTTCACCGGCAGCGCTGTCTCGCCGCTGCTGCTCACGCACTGTGCGGCGCCGTGTCGTCGCTACTATTTGCCTCTCGCCGGTGGCGTTGGGTTGCAGTCCCGCTTGCGTGTATTGCCCCTGTTGTCCACCCTGCACGCCTTGCACCTCACCCACCACCTGGACATGCCAGGGCTGTTGTACGAGGTGTTGAAGAACTGCCCAGCACTGACAGGAAAGGCACTCGAACTCTTCTGGTCGCACCGGGTGTCCACCATGGACCTCCGTACCGGCCTGCCACGGCTGACGATGGGCAGCGGATCCGCGCACCCTCAGCTGATGCAGAGCTACGTGCCACGTGAGCTCTTCGCTGAGCTGCCCCTCTACACCTCGCTGCTACAAAACCCGCGTCGCACGCGTCGTCGATTGGTGGAGCTGCTGCAACGACAGCTGAGCAGCGCGACGGGCTACCTCAGCACGGAGCTGGACACCACTCCGCAGGACGTGAAGGACGGCCTGGTGCTGCCGCACAACCTCACCAGCAGCCAAGTGCACCCGTTTGCCCTGTTTGCCATCTTCTCTCGGCAGGATGCCATCGACGAGCGCGTCTTCAACGGCGAAGGCCAGCTGCTGGAGGGCAGCGAAGTGGCCGCCGGGGAGGGCGACGGCGAGGACGAGGGCGACGACGCGGAGTCAGCGGAGGGTGGTAAAGCCTCCGCCGCAGGTCGTGGCCGCGCCGGTCTGAGTGACGCTGCAGCCGCCGCCCGTGTGCGCAGCAGCACCGGTGTGGGCAGCAACGAGCGGAAGGTGGTGCGCGCCTGGGCCGAAGTCTGGGCGGAGTACCGCAGCGTCGTCTCGTCCCTGTCCACCTCTCCGTCGCGGAAGCGTGACGCCATGCGTATTCTCCTGCATGGCGCGTTGCTGTTGCGCTCTGCCGCGGTGGCCGGTGCTCAGCTTGAGCTCAACCTGAAAGTGCCCTCCTACGGATTCCCTCTGCTCGCATCGGAGACACGCGTGCGGAGTAGCAGCAGCGGCAATGCGAACGCCAACCACCACCACCATCAGCGTGGAGATCCGCAGATTCGCCCCCCAACGCCCGAGACGGTTCGACGTGCCACCGCAGCTTACAAGATGTTCTTCTCCAACGCAGCCCCCAGCCACTTCCCCTTCCGCCCCATGGTCGGCCTCAATGGCGGCTGCGACGTCGTCTTCGTCTGCGGCTCCACACTGGCCATGTACGACATTGTCACGACGGCGGCACAGCTGCGGCAGATGGTAGGCCGCTTCGCAGAGGCGCTGCTCGGCGTCCTGCACGTCCTAGAGCGTCAGGTCTTTCCGGTCGACAAGGTCCGCGCCGTTCAGTTTGTGACGGTGGTGTCGCTCGATGAGCCGCGGCCCGGGGTGGGCGACGGCAGTGGGGCGAATGGAGGCAACGGCAGCTCCTACGGGCGTCGCCGCGGCAGCCTCTCCTCCTCCGCTGGTGGTCTCAGCGTGGACGTTTTTCACAGTGCCAGTGCACCGACGGTGCCGTACTACCTGGACTACGGCGCCATCTTCGAGGACAGCGTCATCGACCGCCTGCGAGAGCTGCAGCAGGCCCTTGGCATCACAAAGGATTACCGCACCTTGAACGAACTCATCGACGAGATCGAGCGCACCCACCGCGTACGAGTAATGCAAGACGTTGTGTCCACGCCCGAGGAGGTCGAGTCCCTCTTCTCTCCAACGTTGCTGCAGCTGGTGCCGGACTCGACGGTGTTGCCGGCCTACACGTCTGCTATGGTGTCCGCAGCGGATTTAATGATGCAGGCCATGAAGGGCAGCAGTCGGACGCATCACAGCGCAGGCAATGGAAGTGGCAGCGGTGCGTCACTGCCAGGAGCAGGTGTTGGATCGGCGCTGGCCAGTGGGCGTGATGGCATGAATTTGAATGTGGACGACGAGGACGACGAGGACGACGAGGCCGATTACGTGAACCTTGGCGAGGAGGAGGTAGCCCCAGGTGCGGAGCTGGACGACGTGGCCAACGACGTTTGCCTTTCTCGAGACGCCACCGGCAAAGGCGACCCGCTGGCGGCCGACCACGAGCACCTTCACGAGTCCGCGGAGCTGCTGGAGGCTATCATGAACGACAACTTGGATTTAATGTCCGACAGCACGGCACGGTTGCGGGAGCAGCGTGAGGAGACAGCGCGCGACCTGCGGCGTGACCTCGTGATGGAGGATCGTATTAACTACAACGCACCTGCGCCATCAACCGCTGCTGCTGGTCCTAGTGGTGTTGCTGGTGCTGCTGCATCTGCAGCACCCAACCGACGCGCTGTGCCAGGACGCTCCGCCGCAGATGACGCCGAGGCCGATGCTCTGGCGTGGCTGCACGACATCATCACCCCAGAAAGTCTCATTGCTGGGCTGAAAGGCACTGGACCAGGCGCTGGCACCCCACTCTCGAACATCGTCAGCGCACCGCCTGGAGAAGGTCGGCCGCTGCCACCAGTTTCCGTGCAGCAACAGCAGCAGGCAATGATGCCTCCCCTCGCTGCTGCGGCGGCTGCTGCTGGTGGTGTAGGTGGGGATCGGCTCATGTCGATGGCGATGCCCAGCGTGACGGGGCCGTGGACACCGAACGCACCCGCGTCGGACGGCACAGAGAGCATCTCCGCTGTGTTCCCACGCACTGCAGCGAAGCGCGATGAAGGCGCCGCGAGCAGCAGCAGCGGCGGCGGCAGTAACAATGGTGGCGAGGACGACGCAGATGGCGACGAGGCGGACGACGCAGACGACGATGCTGTGAAGCCGTCGAAGACCACCGGCAATGCCGAGGCAAGCGAGGAGGAGGAGGAGGAGGACCTTCAAAAGCTCTTCGACGCCGTCAGCGCTCGACGACGAAGCCAAAAAACGAACACAGCCGCCTCTACGCGGCGTCAGCGACGTGGCAGCCGCGCCTCAGCGGGTCGCCGCACCGAAGATGCGAAGCCCAAGCGCGGGTCCGGCGCTGGCAGCAGCGGGAAAACGAAAGCAAAGGCCGCTGCATCAGCGTCAAAGACTCGAAAAGCTGCGACGTCGGTGACCTCGGCAGTGAGTAAGAAGAAGGCGAAGGCGGCCGCCCCCACTAGCAACAAGAAGAAGGGCAGTACCGCAAAGAAGAAGAAGTAGAGTCGGTGGTGACGGAAGTTTCTTGCTGCAACGCCAGATGATGTTGCTACTCATGATCGCGATAGCTCGCTCTTTTTCTGTTATTTTTGTTCTTTATTAACTTCGCCTCCTCTTGTGTCTTATTATAGAGCCGTACTTTTATTTGATTTTTTTTTTATTGTAATATTGCTGGCAGTATCGTTGACTTGAATTTTTCTGATGATTTTTGCTTTTCTACCTGATATGCTGTTCTGTCTCTCTGTGTGAAGCATTGCTCTCTCTTTTCCTCGATGTAGTCTCTCTTTACCGTCCCCATCATGTAGATGGGACATGTTGGCTATCTCTCTATTTCCTTTGTTCTTGTTGTTTGTGAGTCGAAACACTATCAGCTTTGTTATGGGAAGCGTGTATACTTATTCTTTTTTCTTTTTTTGTGATTCAGTCTTTTGTTGTTTCTCATACTCTCTCGCCGCATTGGCATTGAGGTTTTCTCTTTGGTTTGTTTCTTTGCTCCTAATTTCTGCGTGCATAGATAGCCGAGCTCTACTCTGCAGACTTCGATAGACGTTTGTTATTACTGTTGTTTTTTCGGTTTCTTTTTGTTCTTACGAGGGTTTTGTCGCTTTTTCAAAAGCAGGCAAAGAAGAATGGCGAAAAAGTGCCACGGAGAATAATTTGATGAAAGAGAGACGGAAAAAGCGGCGGAGATACGCACGGAGCGAAAGCTGCTGTGATCACTACTTTTTTTTCTCTTCCTCCTCATCTTCTCTGTTTGATGTTGCTCTTTTTGTTGTTGTTGTTCTGATAGACGTTGTTTGCTCTATCCTCTTCTTTTCCTCAACTTGTTTTCTCTCTTTGGTAGGTCTCTCCGTTTCACGGACATGCGACTTCATAGATGCGTTGAAATGTTATCGTTTCGCAAACAAAGAACGATCCTCTTGCAGGTGCGAACACCGCCAGATGCAGTTGCCCTTGTCGAACAAGTGGCATCAATCATCGCTTCTGATAGCGAAAAGGTGATGCGAGCCTGAATTCAAGAGCGGGGTGATACTCAGATCCTATTGTTGTTGTTGTTGTTTTATGTTGAAAGGAAGAGACTGCTCTTCTCTACAGGTTGTGCTGATCGCAGCCTCTGCGTCGGTGCCTCAACTGCCTGAATCTGCTGCAACGTTTGTGAGACTTTTCGTTGTCGCCTCTTTTTCACACAATAATCTCGTCGCGTCGCGCCTTGTGGTTGACGAGAAAGCCAACTTCTCAGTGCTGATTGCTTCGTCTTTGACGTATATTCTGTCCGGTAAACCTCTCTCACTCTCTCTCTCTTCCATTTTTTTATGCGCATGCTTGTTTGTCTGTGTTTCTCGCCTCTCTCCTGCGTGCCCATTGCAGCACATCTCTGCAGCTGCACGCACTGTGGGCTCGTTGACCATCCTACTTGGTGCATCTCCGGCTTTTCACCGGTGCAACGCGGAGCTTCTTAGCGCACATATACAAATATATATAAGGAAGAACGTTTCATCACAACTAAAAAACAAAAATTAAGGCTTTTAAACAAAATACAAAGAGGGCGAGCAATCGGATTTGCAAAAATTGACTCTGTCTACGCCGTGGCAAAAAAAAAGTTTAGCGAAAAGTAAGTCGCCTCATCATTATATTTAAGAGCTCAATCGCAGTATTCGCACAGAGAAGTTGCAGCTCACCTCCTGGTGTGGGTTTCGGAAGCTGACGTGTGTACTGCTGCGTACTGTGCACCTCGAACTCGCAGCTTGCTTCCGCGTGCCGCACTTATAGAAGTAATTTTGCATAGACACATATATATATATCGACAAACGAAAAAGGCATTTGCATAGTCCTCTTAATTGAATAGTCTCACCAAAACAGAGAAACTGGCAAGAAAAGAGAAGAAAAACAGTCGCAGGAAGAAGAAAAGAAAGTGTTTCTCCCTCAATTTTTTGTTTGTTTTTTATAATTGGAGCTCTATCCTTTAGTGCCACGCATCAACATATGTTTCGCCAGCGCTCTCTCCACGTGGTCGCCGCGACCACCGCTGTCGCCTCCGCCACCGCCGCCCGTCGCTATACATCCGCTCCCTCAACGGTGTGGATCACCATCACCGGAGACGCCGAACACCCATGTGGAAGCAGCAGTCCATGGACCCTGCGTGTGCCTCTCGAAGTCAGCAGCGGCCCTGCCGCATCGTGGAATAGCGCAGGACAGACAGGACGTGGTGGGCTGCATCGCTCACGTACGCTGCTCGCCCCACACACGACGTCCTCGATGCCGGGCAGCCATCCCAGCAACAACGGGTCTGCCACCGCCGCAGCAGCCGATCACAACGGCGACGAATCGCGGGGGCCCTATGAGGTGACCATCGATGAGGCTCTCCTCGGACCAGAAACGACCCGTGGGGCGACCGTGCTGGATCTTGTCCGGCTGCTGGTGGACCCTGACGCCGGCGCAGATGTTGAGCAGGTCAGCTTGCGCGACTTCGCTGCAATGGCACCGAAGCGGCAACTGCGCGCCGTGGCCGGCGACCACGAGTGTCTCGGTGTGCTCCTGGGCAGCGAGGTGTACCAGAGCGAGAAGGACGCGCGCGCGCTGCGGCTGATGGGCATCACCACGGTGGGGCAGTGGCGGGAGCAACCGGACCGAGTGCAGCTGAGCGCGTACGGGCGAGGCGTGTTGGAGATGGCCTATGCCTCGCTGTCGCGTCACCGGCAGCAGTCACAGAAGGACTTGGTCGTTGCGTGGCTGACGCGTACCATTCAGCGTGCAGTGGCGGAGGAGCTGATGGCGCCGAAGCAGCTCTCTGCCGGCGCTGACAACAATACAGCTGGACATCTTCCTCATCATCAACAGCTGAGTCCCTCATCGGATGCGCAGCCCTCGCCTTTGTGGGTGGAAGCAGCTGCAGGGGCGAAAGCCAGAGTCGCTGAGGCCGCTGCTGTTGCTGCCGGAGCAGCAGCCGCGCCTGCCACCACGACCACCTCTCCGCCCTCGGACGTGCAGACGTCTGCGAAGAAGGCAAAAAACACGCTCGTCAAGGAAGATGAGACAAAGGAAGAAGAAGCGGACGATGACGGCAATGCAGCGGCAACAGCAGCAGTGGCGTCGTCTCCGCGCCGCGGCCCCCGTCAACGCCCGGTGGTCTCTTCTGTCGACAAGGCAAAAGTGAAGGCAGCCGCCGCAGCAGCGGAGGAGACGGAAGAAATCATCGACGAGGTGGATGCCGAGCGTGATGAGGAGGTGGATACGGAGATGGCAACGTTGATGGCGGAAGCAGAGGCCATCCTAAAGAAGGAAGAGCCACCCGTAACAAGGTCTGCTGCTGCCCCGTCTGCCGCGACTGTGGAAGATGCCGTACCGGTGGAAGCCGAAGGAGAGGAAGAGGAGGAGGTTGAGGAAGTAGTGGAAGAAGTGGAGGAAGAGGAAGGGGAAGAGGCAGAGGAGGTGAAAGAAGCGGAGAGTGGAGCAAGTACAGGCAAGAAGCTGGCCGATGCAGCGCCGGCACCACCAGCAGCAGCCTCTCCAACCGCCACCACGGCCGCTGCTGCTGCTGCTCGCAGTGGTAGCGGCGCACCTGCAGCTTCCTCAACTCCCTCCGCCGCAGCAGCGGCCACTGTGAATGCGCAGCAGAGGGAAAAGCTGGCACGTCTGGCTGAATTGATGCTGAAGCAGTTCAACACCGCGGATGGATACCTGCACCCGACCAACAAAGCCGAGCGCACAGAGCAGGAGCAGCGGGGGGATATTCTTGTCCTGGACGAAGACACGGCTCAGGTTGACCCGCTTGCGATGTTCAGTGCTTACCACGCGGCGACCGTCACAGAGGCCGACCCAGTCGGTGTCCGCGCGCTCAAGACGATTTGGACGACGTACAACAAACATCAAATTGCGCTGGAGGAAGCCGCCGATGACGCGACGGCGGAGTTTTACAAGCATGAGAGCGTCAATGCGCTTCTGTACGGTTCCGTGCTGATGCGTGCCCTGGCGAGGGAGGAGCCGGTGGTGGTGCTGGAGGGCACGGCACTGCCTCACTACGGCTTTCCACTGGTGTCCTCCGACACGCGACCCTTCACCTCTGCCGCAGCGACTTCGTCAGCGACGGACATGACCCCTGCCAACATCTCGACGGCTATGCATGCGTACAAGACACTCTTTAACGATAAGGAAAAGCGCTACTCTCCGTTTCGCCCTGCCATTGATCAGAACGCGGGCTGCAGTGTCGTACGGCTCTCTGGCACGACCCTGCACCTCTACTACACCTCCACGAAAGATCACGTGATGGAGGAGGAGGTGCGATTGCCCTTTGCGGAGGTGATGCTGGGGATGCTGCACCTGCTGCGGCAGAAGGTGCTGCCGCGAGTGAACGTCGTACACTACCATCTCATCGCCACAAAGCTGGCGGACGCGTCGGCGGACTTGAACTTCATGCTGCGCTCCACCGCCACGCTGGATCTGACCAACCCTTTCACAAAGGAGGAGCACGCGCGGCTCAAGGCGCTGGCGGCTCCGCTGGGCATGTCGGAGGAGATGGATGAGTTCCGCTGCATTGACGACCTGGTGATGGAAATTGAAGACAACTCAGGCGCCTCCGTCGTCCACAGTCTCCTGCACAACCGCGAAGACTTGGAGGCGACGCTGACGGCCACGCTGGCGCAGCTGCTGCCCGAGGATGTGGAAGTGGATGCAGCGGCGAAGGACACCGCCCACAACACCGAAGCGGACGAAGCAGTGGAAGAAGAAGAAGTGGCCCCTTCACCACCATCGGCGCCACCAGTGGCTGCGTCAAGTCGAAAAGGAAAATCAGCCGCAGCAGCAGCAGCAGCGGCGGCTTCAGCTCCCACGCCTTCTCGAGCTGGTGTGGCCGCTGCACGCCGTCCAGCACCCGCAGCGGACGCGGAGGACGACGAGGCTGTGGAAGAGGCAGGAGAAGAAGAGGAAGAAGACGTAGAGGTGCTGGCAGACGAGGAGGGCGACCTCGAGGCGGAAGACGATGAGGAGGAGGTCGTTGCCCCGCTGCACGCAACGCGCGCAAAGGCCCACAACACGAAAAAGCCGATGCACCACCACCACCCCGCACCACCCGTCGCACCAACTGCCCGACGCCCCGCGGCCATACCGATAAAGGAAAACGTGGGGGATGAGGAAGCGGAGCTGGAGGAGGCGATTTACACTCAGTGGCAGAAGCAGAAGGAGCAGCAGCAGCCCCAGCACCGCACCGCCGGAAGTCACAAAACGCCAGCAGCAGCGAAGGCCACGGCACCATCACGTGGCGTTGCGAAGCCCGAGATGGACGACGAAGAGTACGCGGAAGAGGAGGAACTCGCTGAAGAGGAAGAGGTGGTGGCAGCGAAGCCTGCTGCACGTGCGGCAGCCTCCAGTCCTACTCGACGAAACGGAGCTGCACACACGCGTGGAGCAGCACCAGCACCAGCGACTCCGCTTCCCGCAGCTGTTGCCAGCGCCGGAGACGAAGAGGAAGAAGAGGAGTTTGAGGAAGAGGAGGAGGAGGTGGAGGAGGTGGACGAGGAAGACGACGATGAGATGGAGGTAGTGACGGCACCACAGCTGCCACGTCGTCCAGCCGGCCACCGCGCCGTTCCGGTAGCAGTGGAGGAGGCCGATGCAGATGAGGAGGAGGAGGCAGAGGAAGACGAAGAAGAGGATGAAGTGGAGGCTCCGCGGCGCCCAAGTCCACCTGTGCAAGCACACCATCGCTCCACACGCCACCCATCTGCTGCCCCTACTGCGGCGGGGGCAGTGCCAAGAGCGCGTGGCCCACCGCCGCCTGCAGCAGCCGCTCCACAACCTGCCGAGGAAGTGGAAGAGGCGGTGGACGAGGAAAGTGTTCCGCCGCCGCTGCCGCAGGTGCGTACGCGTCGGGGTGCGGCACGGCGGCACTCTGCTCGGTCTCGCCCGTCTGCTTTGGAGGACGAGCAGCAGTTGACGAGTGCCGGGCATGGGGAAGACGGCAGCGCTGACGCGGGTGAGGCGGTGGTGGCGGATGAGGATCAGTGGTTTCGCAAGAAGCCGAAGCGTCGTTACTTTGAGTAGCCCTCTCTCTATGAGAGAGATGTTGTCTTGAAGAAGGTGTACTATTACGGCAATGAGAAACTCACCGTCCACCGATGCGAGTGTGATCACCGTTGCAAGCACGTTTATGTGTGTGTGGAGGTAGAGCTGAGAATGGGGCTGAACTCGTAGTCGAAAACCCCAATATGAGATTTGTAATTTTTTCTCTTTCGGATCCTACTTATTCAAGAGCACTGCCGTGTATAGAGTCATAGAAACGAACGAGCAATCTTTTTTTTTTCCTTATTTTTTTTGTACCTGCGTTGCAATCAATGTGTATGGGTTCTTTGTGTTTGCTTATCCCGGTTCTCACATAGGTTGTGTTGTGTTGACAGAGTAAAGCTGAGTGTTCTGTGCGCACGCAGGGATTTACTTTATCGTTTTGTGCCACGTTAAATCGTGCTGAGTGTCAGAGGCGATTCACCTCGGCCCTCTTCTTGGGGCGTTATTGTTTGAGTTTTTGGCCAATTGCGTGCTTAAACCTTTATGGACGCGTGTAACTTTCCCTTTGCAAACTATATACCTCTATCTTAAAAGTCAAATTGGATGCAAAAGGCGGTGGCTTGCTGATCTCGCAGCGGTCCAACCTCACCTACCTTTTATCTGTTTATTTATATCTCCCAACGTGCCGCACCCATCGTCTCTCTCAATCCACTACAGAGGAGCGACGGAAACAAACGTGCGGACTGCCTGGCAGTGCGGACAGTTCACCCCCTCAGTAATCTGCAGAGTGCTTTGTGCTCCTGCTTGTCATTTCTGTGTTGAAATTACTGGTGGCCGCATATCCCGCTTGTTCATTGCTTTCTTATGATTTCCCCCCATACCACTACTTCCTAAACATTCGCACACACTCTCTACCCTCCTCTTCCTCCTTTTTTTAATTTGTACTTTTATCTCTCTCTATGCATGTTGCACAACTGGCGCAACCATCACTCGCGCCTGGCCTGTGTGACCCGATACTACTCTATCCTTGCTGTGCAGCTAATCCCTTCACTCTGAAGCGACATAAAAAAGAAAAGAGTGCGGAAAGAGAAAAGCGTCGACTGCTCTCGAATAGGTGGTACGATTCATTAGTACATATATTTATATAATTTTGCTGTTGGTGTCATTCACCTGCGAATTTAACAAATCTCGGCTGTGAGACTGCGTGGGTGTTTTGTTCTCTTGTTTGTTTTTCTGTCTGTCTGTGTCAGTGCCTTTTCAGAGGTGAAACACACACTTTCATCTATTTTTGTTTATTTCTGTTTTCCTGCTGCACAGTACAACGTGCGAATCCTTTTTTCGCTATAAAATTAATTTTTCCTCTGACGAATTTCACATCGCTGAAGAAAAGCAAAAAAAAAACTAACCTAAGCACAATGGGCAAGGCAGAGCAAAAGAAGAAGGAGAAGATCGTGGAGGATCGCACGTTTGGCCTCAAGAACAAGAATCGCAGCGCCAAGGTGCAGGCCTACGTTCAGCAGGTGAAACAAAGCGTCGATCAGCGAAACCCGCAGGAGCGGAAGTCGCAGGCTGAGCTGCAAGCACGTCGCAATGCCAAAGAGGAGAAGCGCGCGCGCGAGGCGGAGCTGGCGAAGCTCTTCAACGACGTGGACACGCAGCAGCGGAAGAAGCGGGAGGACGAGGCCGGAGGTGAGGGCGATGACCAGTACATGTGCAACCCCGATGACTACCTCTTCCGTCCCGTGGACTTCGATGAGGTGGAGCAAGACGAAACGCGGCTGGAGGAAACCCTCGAGAGCGAGCGCGAGAAGCTGAAGGAGCGCACGGACCTCACCCCGGTCACGGAGGCCTCCTTTCAGGCTTGGAAGCAGCGCAAGCGCGAGGAGGCAGCGGCCAAGGAAGCGGCACGTGTGCGTCGTGCGAAGGCCGGCGAGGGCAAGATGCGTGGGTGGGATCTCTGGCAGATGGATCAGGACCTCTTCGTGGATGACGAGGATGCGGATGAGTTCTACGAGCGTGAGGAGAGGGACGAGCCCGCCGCTGCGGACGACGAAGAGGGCGAGGCTGCGTTTGATCTTTCGTAAGGAATGCGCGATCCCGTGAAGTATTGGAAAGTGAAAAAAGGCAATAAAGGGGGCGAAAGGATAGTCGCTTTCCTTTTGGTAACGAGTTCCCTCTTCTTTCTCTCTTTCCTCCACACCTTCTCCCTGTTCCCTCTGCTCTGTGTAGATCGAAGACTCGGGAGCGAGCATGTCTGCGGTGGCGTCAACCAACCTTGGAAGTCGTCGCGACTCTCCCAACCTTTTCCCCCTGTTTTGATTCAGCTGTGTTGTTGCTGTTGTTATTGTTGTTGTATGTGAACATGCTGGCGGCGTGTAGCACGCAACTTCTCGGGAATCCTCCTCAAACAAAGAAATAAACAAAAAAAATAGCCATCACAGCGCACGAGCTCTCATGCGGCTTACGACGAACATGCGGAAAAAAAAAATGCAAAAGGTGTCTCCGCTGCTCGTAGTGAGGACGGCTATTTAACAAACTAAAAAAGAAGTGAGGAGCAGATGGGGAACAGGCAGAGTGTTTAAGTTGTGCTTGGATTATTATTATTATTTTCATCATCTGTTTGGTTGTTTGTTTTTCCCCCAGCTCGAGCACGCGTGTTGATGTTTGGATATAAAGGCGTTTTTTCTTTTCTTTTCTTTCTTTGTTCCACCTCGAGTTAACCCATTACAAGTTTCTCTCTTCTTATAAAATCAGATAAAACAAAAACAAAATAAACCTGGTTGACATGGGAGTGGCAGGCGGGCTTCGCGGAAGAAAAACCAAAAATTGGATCGGGGGGACGTGGTGTGCAGTGAAGGACTTTTGTGCTATTCCTCACCTCCGTTTCTTTCTCGGGCTTTCTTCTCAGTTGCACCCCCTCACACACACTCGCTGTCTGTCTGACATCGGGAAGAAGAAAAGGAGGGCCCTCTGTCTGTATAACGGGCTGAGGAGAAAGAGGCAGGAAACCGAAAGCATATTCAAAGAGAAGTGAAGTGGAGCGTGTGCCTCACTATCTCTTGCACCGACCACTTCACTGTCTCTCTCTCTCAGTAGTTGTATGAACCACATCCGGAGAAGTGCGTCGAGGGCTATGCAATATTCCGCACAGCCGACCTCGCCCACCGCAGCTGTTGCGCAAGGGCTTCTGTCCTTTTCTCTCTCTCTCTCACAGCGTCTCTACAATTCCTCTACTCACTCCCTCCAACGATCTCTTCTCTTTTTTCCCGTTTCTTTCCCTTCCCTCCTTACCCCCCTTCCTCCTCTTTTATGCCGCATCTTTGTATTGGCGGAGGAAATTAGGTGGGACACAACTTAGTCTCCTCCCACTTGCACTTGAACATTAGAAAATATAAAAAAAACAGCTGCCTAATCCTGTTATTAGTATTATTATTCTGTTGCCTTTTTTCAACTGGTAGACAAACGCGTAAAAGCAGCGCACATAGAAGGGTGATCGGTGACAACAATAAAGCGGACGCTGCAGAAGCTGCGCTTCAGTGAGCTCTCTCTCTCTCCTTGACTCTTGCGCTGCCCGTGTGTGACGGTACGAAAAGCCCGGGAAACCGCGGAGAGCCCTATTCACTAATTATATATATTTACGTCTTCGACGAATAATTCTGAAAAACAAAAATGAAGCTCCGTTGTTTTCTCCTGCGGTACTACCCGCCAGGGATTACGCTCGAGTACGAGACCTCGTCTGGTCAGGTGGGCCAGAAGACGATCGACTTGCTTCTCCTTAACCCCACCACCCAACTAGAGCCCTTAGCCGACAAAATCGTGGCCAGCGAGCCTCTCCTCAACGGTAAGTATCGCGACCAAATCCTAGCCTACCTGCAGCGGCTCGTGGAGAAGCTTATCGCCGGCAACAACCCCAACCAGACCTTTACCCTGTTCAAGAGCCTTCGGGCTCACATGCTCCCGCTGACGAACTGCGCCTTCAACAAAAACGGAACGAAATTTGTGACCGGCTCGTACGATCGCACCTGCAAGGTGTGGGAGACCTCCACCGGCAACGAGCTCGTCTCCCTGGAAGGCCATCGGAACGTGGTGTACTGTGTGGGCTTCAATAACCCTTATGGGAACCGCGTGGCCACTGGCAGCTTTGACAAGACGTGTAAGATCTGGGACGCAGAGTCCGGGCAGTGCTTCCACACCCTCACGGGTCACGTCACCGAAATCGTCTGCATGTCCTTCAACCCGCAAAGCACGCTGATTGGGACGGGTTCGATGGATAACACCGCCAAGGTGTGGGACGTGGAGACGGGGCAGGAGCTGCATACGCTGATGAACCACACCGCAGAGATCGTGGCCATGAACTTCAACACCTTTGGCGACCTCATCGTCACCGGCTCCTTCGATCACACGGCAAAGTTGTGGGATGTGCGCACGGGCAGCGTCGTGCACACCCTGCGCGAGCACCGCGGTGAAATCTCATCGGTGCAGTTCAACTTTGCCTCCAACTACGTCGTCACGGGCAGCATCGACCGCACCTGCAAGCTGTGGGACGTCGGGTCTGGGCAGACCGTCTCCACGCTGCGCGGACACACCGATGAGGTGCTGGACGTTGCCTTTAGCGTCTCGGGCAACATGGTCGCCAGCGCCAGCGCCGACACCACCGCGCGAATCTACAACACCGCCACCTGTCACTGCGTGGCGAGCCTGAACGATCACGAGGGCGAAATTTCAAAGCTGGAGTTCAACCCGCAGGGCACAAAGATCATTACCGCCTCCGGGGACAAGCGGTGTAACGTGTGGAGCGTGGAGACGGGGCAGGTGCTGCAGTCGCTGGTGGGCCACACTGACGAGATCTTCTCCTGTTCCTTCAACTACGAGGGCGACACCATTCTCACCGGGAGTAAGGACAATACGTGTCGCATCTGGAAGAGTTAGATATATTTTTATTATATAGTTGGGGGAGATGGTGAGTAAGGACACTGCATGGAGGTCAAAAGGGCTGGTCTTGCTGTTGCTGTTGTTATTGTTGTTGGTGAATGGATGTGTACGTGGAGAGGGGGTGAGAGGAGGCGCCAAGCATCGGTATCCTCCTGGCATCCGTGCATCCTCGACCATGTGGGAAGCAAAAACAAAAAAAAACAAGAAAAAAGAGGCGTACTTCCATCGCTGATGATTGTAGGAGAGATCAGGGGAGGGCCAAGAAACGTGACTTCGTTTTTTTTTTCTTCACTGTAGCGGATGCTGTCAGATTTTTTTTTTGACTTTGCCCTCTCCCCCAATGCCTTAACTACTATTCAAGATCTATATCTTTATTCTTACTTTTTTGGCTTTGTAAGAATGGTAGATTGAATCTCTCTTCCTATTCATTGGCTGTGAATTTATTTATTTTTTTATTCTTTGTGGAGGTGGCTTGGCGATATCGCATGAGATCCGTTATGTTCTCTCTCAGCTTATGTCTTACCCTTTCGTTGTGCGACTCGTAGTTTCTGTACTATTTTTTCTCGCTGATGTTTATTAGCAGCCACCTGCGCCTTTGTGGTAGCCTCTTTTTTTTTTTCCTTCTTTTTTCTCTTCCCCCTTTTTTTTTTTGTAATGTGTCTGTGTGTTCTCTGCCTCCCTAAGCTGGAAGAGCGTAGCACATCACGTTTGAGAGAGAGAAAGAGTGAAAAGCGTTATCTTATGTGGGTGTGAACTTAGGCCCGTTTGGTGTTCAATGTTTGTGTGGGGTCTGAGTGTATGTGTGTGTGTGTGTGTGTACTACCTTTCTGTCAATTATCAATACTTCAAAAAGTGAAAAATAGCTGCTAAAAACAAATTCTGTTTTCTATCTGTGTGAAATGGCGAGAGCACGAAGTGTTCTCTCTCTCATGATCTTTCTCTCTTAGCATCGTGAAGCACGCCGTAGCAGAAGGAACAACTAGGGGGTGGGAGTTATAAGGGTTCCGTTTCTAAAGCGTGGAGTGAGCCTCCATGTGTCTTTCTCCCGTGACCTCTTGTTAGGTCTTCTCATTTACCTATTTGTTCATTTGCTTTCTGCTGGGCTGTTGCTCCAAGTGCGACCTCTTTCTCAATTGACCCTTTGACTATCTCCTCCTGATTTATCTTATTTGACCACTTTACCCCCGAGCGACACTCGCACAATCTTTCCACTCCACCTCCTCTTCCTATTTTAGCTACTTCGCTTATCTATCTGTGTTGTACGAATACTGCTGATCTCATGATCTGAGCATTTACTGAGGCGCTACCTATTCATTATCGAATTCCGCTACACAACACGCCTCACCTGTTGCTCTTTCTTCTGAGTGTGTGTGTGTTTGTGTGTGCCTTTCAAAGCATATTTTCTTTTTTTTTCTGCCAGCGGTAATCATCACATTCTTTTCTTCTTGTCTTCGCCGCATACTCTTCCCTCTCTATTAAAGGCCACCTTCAAAGCACAGGTACAGTAATTACTTTTTGTCTGTGTTGCCTCTTTTCCACTCACGTACGCACGAACAAAAAACGAAACCAAGAACAGGAAGGCTTTTCTTTTTCTCTCCATCTCTACTACTCCTCTTGCAAGTTTCTCTATCGGAGTACCACCGCTCGCACACATACGCTCAAAGAAAGAGAGCCGTTTAATCCTGAATGCAGATAGCACAACAAAAAACAAAAACTGTCGATACTGGTATATTTAACTTTTTTTTTCCACGCACACACACGACGTGAGAGTCTCCTCTGTGTGCTGGTGCATGGTCTTTGTGTAGAGGTCAGTGACGTGTTGAGCTGCCATGTTCCGGCAACGTCTCTCCGCCACCACGCGGTGGGGGCAACCCGTCCCTCCGCTGCTGCTGCTGGGTCGTCACCAAACCTACAACCCGTCCGCGTGGAGCGCCTGCACCTCGGCCTCGCTATCGCGTTACTTCCACTGTACGTTAAAGGAAACACTTCAGCGGGCCAAGATGGGCGATGCCTCCGCTGCTGACCCGGACGCAGCCTCCCCCTCGGCCGCAACGCTGTGCGGTGTCCGGGGTTTGAAGCTGGACACGCACGTGGCGACGGACGTGCCCGCTGTCACTAACGCAACGCCCACAGCGCATAATACAAAGCGATCCTCATCATCATCATCATCCTCATCGTTGTCGCAGCTGCAGTACTCGTTGGAGTTGTCGCTCCCGCATTTGCCCCATCGAACGCCCTTAACGCACACGACGCACTCCGCGGCTTCTGGGATGTGTAGCGACGTTCTCAACGACCCAGCACGCAAGGAGGATCTCCTTCAGCTGTTGCTTCCCTCGTTGCCGGCACAGTCCGGCGAGGCAACGAGTCATGCGTCGCTGCAGCCGCGTTGGACCGCCTTTGTGCAGTTGTGCGACTCCATCGTCGCCGCCGCAGCATCGCGCACTGCCACACCAGCCGCTGCATCTGCGGCACTGCCGTCAGGGCTAATGGGCATTACGATTCCTTGTAAAGAACCGTATTTCAGCACAGAGGATGAGAGGGCCGCTGCTGGTGGTGCTGCTCCGCTCTCCACGATTCAAGCAGCTATCTGGCTTTTGCATCAGCACTGGCACGTGCCCGTGACTTTAGCGTTGAACACCACCGCTGCAAACCGTGTTGATGCCAAGGGTGTGCCACGTGACGGTAGCGGGGCGTCGGAGGAGGGTGTTGCGGCGGTGATGAATGACTTTGTGCTGAAGTTTGGTGGCCGTCACGTGCTGCTGGTGCGAGGGGACTCGCCTTCCACGCAACACGGCACAGCATTGACGGCAGAGGATGCCTCTACCGCCTCCGCGCTGCGGACGAGCGCTGACCTTGTCAGGTGCGTGCGTGCCTGCATTCGCACTTTCCCTCCGGCCACTGCGTCGGGTACGACGGCATCGGTGGAGCTGGCGGTGGCGGGGTACCCGCAAGGACACCCACTTGATCGAACGTGGGGCGTCTCACCGGTAGCAGCCACGACCGCCGCTGGTGCCGCAGCCGCCTCAGAGAGTGAGAAGGGAAGATTCTTCTCGGACTTTGAGCGCGACTTTAACCACGCCGACAGTCTCTTCGACCAAGTGGTGAAGTCGCCCGTAAAGGCATCGGCTGCTGCACCCTCGACAACGCAGCTTCCTGCGTTGCGCAATCTCTTCCGCACGCTGGGTCGCCTCCATGCGGTGCGACACCTGTGGCTGACGCCCTCGACCTACACAGCTGAGGCGCGCGCCGCCTCTGCCCGTCAGCTGGTGGAGGACAAGGTGCTTTTGCGCAACACGGACGGGCAATGCGCGGACCCGCAAGATGGTGGCTGCGGGGCTCGCGCGGTGGTGACGCAGATGCTGACCTCCGCACGTGAGTTCACGCAGTTTGCCGAGGATGTCCAACGTGCCCTTCGAGAAGCTGCGGCGACAACATCCTCGTCATCTTCATCTTCATCGCCTACCACCGTGAAGGTCATCCCTGGACTCCTTCTTCCTCACCCCACAGATGCCCACATCCTCCTGCGCTCCCTCTACTACGCCAAGGTGATTCCCAGCGCACGCCTTCAGCGGGCCCTCGAGACCTACCGCACCGACCTCAAGTGTGTCTGGCGCAGCATCGTCACGCACAACCACACGACACACGACGACGACGCCGCAGCCGCTGCGACGAGCACGCCCGTTGTGTCGCACACGCAAGACGTGGCGGACGGGTACAGATCGACGTGGCCGGGCTTGGTGGTCCTGGCGAGCGAGGCGGACGTCGCAGCGGTGGAGGCCTTCGTGCAAGACGCCCATCGTCGTGCCGGTGCGCGCTTTGCCGCTGCGTGGATGGCCGATACTGTTGATCTGCTTTGTGAACTGCAACAACCGCAACAGCAGTATCCCTATCATCATCATCATCATCATGGCGGTACTGCTCCTATCAAGATGCCGGTGCATTTCTTCACCATGTTCAACGACCAGGTGGATGTGCGCCTGGCACAGCTGCTGGATGCATATGCCGCAAGGCAAGGGCGGCAGAGAGCCTCGTCGTGCATGTGAGGCATCAAAAGATTATCTTTTTTTTTCTCCGAACTCGCTCTTTCTTTTTCGTCATCCTCACTGTTATCTTTGTGTTTCTTTTTCTTTTCTCCTACATTTTCACCCGTCTCTTCCCCCTTCATTGGCTACATATAGAATAATAATAAGTGAACTGGTACAGCTGTTCTGTTGTGCTCCTTTTGGTGATAGCTGAGCAACCAAACGCGTCCCTTTAACTTTTACTGAAACATATATGCATACATTCGCTCCTCGTCTGTTATGGAGAGCACTAAATTGTCGGTGTAAATGTCTAGGGAGAATGTGGATGAGGCTTTAAAGAGAGAGAGAGAGAGAGAGAGAGAGAGAGAAAGAGAGAGCGGCAGTCTTCTTGCTGTTTTCTATTTTCGCACATCCTCGTCTACCTCCTTCTTCTCTGTCCTCTGAGAGATGTCATCACATTCCCCAGTCCCTCTGCCTTTGATCCTTAAGTGAACATCGTGCACGAGTGCGTGGTCGTCGACGATCCTACGTGGTCTCCTTCTATCGCCTCTCTGCTGCTTGTCTCAGACAGACTCGCTGTTATTATTATTTTCTCACTTTGTTTCTCTCCACCTTTATTGCTTCACTATTTTTCCAAAGACAGGCTCTCCATTGACCAGCGCCGACCCATATCGCATTTCAAACGAACTCATCTGCGATATCAAAGCAGACCCAGGAGAAGGTACGCAGTATACACCGTCCTCTCTTGCGCGTTGAGCACATTTATTTACGTTTCAGTAACAAGAACCACTTCCTTGAACATTGCAACAACAGTATAATACATATACACTACTTTCACCAGCAGTCACACAAAAGTATATCTCATTTCTACTATTAACTTGTAGTCTAGACACGCTACGGATTTATTTCCTGCTCACGATTCTCATTTTTATATATTTTGTTGTTTACTATATTTCTCTACTGTTATTTCTCAGTCAAACGTGCAGCTCACCACACCATGTCAGCTCCCTCCGCCTCAACTGCAGGAGTCACGGGCACGTCCCTGTGGCGACGCCTCTGTGCCCTGCAGCCAACGCTGAGCCTCGAGACCGCAGCCATCATTCATCCACCCCCAGCAGCACAGCATCGACCCGCCATGTCGTACAGCTTCGTCGTCGTCCCACCCCCTGTCCCGTCCGCCACACCAAACTTCGAGGCTCACATCTCCTCCTTGCTGGCGCACGTCCCGCATCCCACCTTTGTCACCTGCACCAGCTACAGCCCTTACTTCAACACTCCAGCAGCGGAAGAGCGTGCAGCGCAGTCGGCGAGCGTGTCCGACAGCGAGTCATCAGCGACGCAGAAGGCCCTCTCTTTCCTCCAGGCGCACCTTCCCGTGGACACAGGCCTCGTGCTGACCATCACCGGCACGCGGGCCACGGCCGATGCGCCTGCTGATGCCACTCGGCCCTCCACGACGCTGACCGGAGCTTCAGAGGACGGCGTTCGGGCGGTGATGCGCGACTTTGTGCTGCGCTTGGAAGTGCCTCGGCAGCCAACCGCGCCACCGAGTGAACGTCAAGAAGAGTCGCCAGAAGGCAGTCGCGGTGCGGGGCTGATGGTGCTGCGCGGCGACGACGGCGGCTACACACGGCGGCACATGGCAGCGAATGCCGCGTCCTCGTTCTCTTCTTGTTCTTCTGAGCCAAACCCGTACGCTGCTTTTGCGGATGGTGCCGCTCTCCTGCGCTTTGTCAGCAACGAGCAGCATCACCACCGCCACGACACACAATCGAGCACGTGTGCCCTTCCAGTGAGAGAAAGGTTGTGCCTCTTCACAGGCGGCTACGCACAGGGCCACGTGTTGGATCGTGTGTGGGGAGGTACACCGACACAGGGTGGCCGAGAAGGCGAAGAGGCAATTGACAAGGACTGTGCTACCAATACCACCGCTAATGCTGATGCTGCTGCTGCTGCTGTGCTTGGTGGACGTCAGACAAGTCCCTCACTTTCCTTTCTCGATCACCAGGAAAAGGCTTACAGTGACACGGAAGCGCAGGTGCGGCACGCACAGGGGCCGCACCACGACCCGCGACCGGCTTCGGTGGAGACTTGTAGGGAACTCGTGGATGCTCTTCTGGCGCGTCTCCACGCGGTGCGACACCTGTGGCTGACACCCTCGTCCTACACAACTGAGGCGCGCGCCGCCTCCGCCCGTCAGCTGGTGGAGGACAAGGTGCTTCTGCGCAACACGGACGGGCAACGCGCGAACCCGCAAGATGGTGGCTGCGGGGCTCGTGTGGTGGTGACGCAGATGCTGACCTCCGCACGTGAGTTCACGCAGTTTGCCGAGGACGTGCAGCGTGCCCTTCAAGAAGCGGTCAGCCGTGCACCACAACGCAGCGTGGAGGACGCCGCAGTGATTCTTGTGCCTGGACTGATGGCCCCTTTGCGTGGAGACCAGTTTATCCGCTCCGCCCTGCAGCTCAAGGTGATTCCCAGCGAGCCCTTGCAAGCGGCTCTGCGCGCCTACGAGGATGCGTTGCGGGCTGCACGAGCAGCGCTCGAATCCTCCGCTTCTTCCTCTGCGGTGAAAGAGTTTCAGAAGATCAAGGAGAAGGCGGAGACAACGTTTCTGAATGACATGGAAGACTTCACTGTGGCGTTGGCGGCGGACCTGCACGCGTGCGGCTACACGCACGTGAACTTCTCAGCCTTTCAGTATGGCTGCGGGGAGGCAATTGGACGTGTTGCAGCGCGGCTGCCTCGCTAAAGGCATTGCAGCCTCCCCTTCTCTCTCTCTCTCTCTCTCTCTCTCTGTCTCTGTGTTTCGCTTTTTTTGGAATGGCATGTTTGATCGTGTTTTAATTCGTCCTTCGCGTGCTTATGAGTGTGGGTGTGTCATTCGAAGGGACCTCGAAAAGAAAAAAGAAAAAATAATTTCACATGTTGCTGTTGAGCAGTGTTGAGCTGTGCAATGTACTCCCGCCAAGTAGATGAGGAAAAAAGAGAAACGAAGACTCTTTAAGGAAAACCAACAAGAGGAGCTGCGCAATTCTCGTTGTTCCTCATTTGCTCATGTCTTGTGCGTGCTCACGATGACTCGCAGCCTTATCCTCTGTTGTCACTCTCATCTAACTCCTCTTTCTTCTCGTCCTCTCTCTCTCATTATCTCTCTGAATATATGCACGTCTTGCCTGCTGATGTTGTTCTTTGTGGCTTTTTTTGAGCACTTTTTTCTGCTTTTCCAATCGTGGCAAATTGCGCCGTTGAAGAACCTTGCAGAGACGCGGCTTAAACCATATCTTGACGTCTTACAGTGATAGCGGACCTTGTCCCTCTCTCTCTCTCTCATTCTCTTTCTCTTTCTTTCTCACAAACTTAAATTATTTCTTCTTTTAACTGAGCTGGCCTGCTGATGCGTATTGTTGCTGTTGCTGTTGTTCACATCGCACACTAGCTCGCAGCCTCCTTTTAAACAAGCTATCCACCGGTTTACCTCCGTCTCGCCTCTCCCTCTCCCTCGCTCTCTCTCTCTGTAGGCAAACGGCTTACTGAAAGTCGTTGTTGGTGGTGTCCTCGGCGGTGGTGCTCTTCCCTTGAAGAAGGTGTTGGGCGGAAGCTACCCACACACTGAATAGTGTGATCATTTCTCAAAGAAAAAAAAAAGGCAGTCTCGATATTATAATTATTATTTTTTGTGTGTGTTTAGCTCGTTCTCTAATCGTGTTTTCTCTTTTATTTTATTTTATTTTGTTTTTTTCTATTCTTCACACAAAACCGTCTTGGGTGGTGCTACACGTCTACATTTTATTTTGATTTTTTTCTCTCTAGCACCTCTTACACCCTTTTTTCAAGCGCGAGGAGACCATCAGGACTGACAGAAGCTTTTTCACCCACTTTCCTTCTCCCCAGTCTGCCACCGCGCACTAGTGGGGACGCTTCACGCACACGCACACACACACTGATCCTCCCCTTTTGTTATTGTTTCTGTTGCGGTGATTCGTGTAAACTATTTTGTTGCGAATTCTTCACTTTTTTTTTGACGCTGCAGTTGCTCAAGAACCTGCACCAACCGAACTCATTTTTTATTCTTTTCGCTGTCCTCTTGTTTTTTTTTTTTCTCCTTCGTCCTTTCCGCGCAGTGACATTTGTCCAAATATCCCTCTCCATTTTGTCTGTTTTTGTCTGAGTTTTTGTTTTTTTTGTTGTTCTTGTTGTTATTGTTTTTTTTTTATTGTCTCTTCTTTCAGAGCATTAAACGCGTTCAGTAGGTATCGAATATATATTGACAAAAGGGGATCTCGTACACCACATCCCCAACCGACTCCCCTTTGGGTTTACTTTCTTCTCTTTCTCTTTCTAGTTTGTTTGTTTTGTTTTGTTGTTGTTGTTGTTACTCCACATCTCTTCGTCTTTTCCTTTTATTTTTATTCTCGACTTCTGTAAATCAGTTGCTGAAATACATATTAAACGATTCTTAAATAACACTTTTTTTTTGGTTCTCCTCTTCATTTTCCGTGTGTGTTTGCTGCCTAACGTGCGGCGATAGGCTCAATCTGGGAGAAGACTGAAGCAACATTCAAAGGCGGTCTTTCCTCCACTGCATACCACTTTCCTGTTTTATTATTATTTGTCCTGCCGAGCATCTTCCTCAGATTTTATTTTACATAATTTTTTTTTTCTCCCCTCCCTGAATTTTTCTTCTGGTGTGTGTTTTACTGTTCTCATCGGACCTGAAGCAGCTGCACGTAGTGGTACGCCGGATCAGCACATTGAGCACGCAAAGAGGAGCGATTAAATAAGCAAAGAACAAAATAAATAAATAAATAAAAACGGAGCTAATTTTAAATTACCGAAGAGGAAGAAGCCGCAACGACGCAGAGCAACGACAAACGCCCCGACTGTGTAGAGTAGCGGCACTTTGTTGCCATTTTCTTTCTACTGCAGTAGATTGAGGTGGCAGGAGGAAAGAACCGTTTGGAGTTGGGCGACAAACAAAACCTTACACAGAGACACACACACACGCATACTAACCAACCAACAGGTGATCTGAGCACCATTCTATTCGTTCTCTTTGCTGTGTTGCTTTCTGACTCATATTCGCTTTTACTTTTTTCTTTTTTCACCCCCTCCCCCCTCCTCTCTGGTATTTCTCTTATTAATCTGCATGTGTGGGTGTTTTATTTTTTATTATTAATTTCTTCTCTACCTGTTCTTTTGTGTGCACCTCCCTGTGTGTGTTCTTCTGGTCTTCTCTCTCTCTCTCTCTCTCTCGTGCGGTGCGACCCGGTTGTGGTGCTTCAAACAAAACACACACATCAAAACGTGAACCTTCTTTTTTGTTGCTGTTTTCCTTTGCTATCTTTCTCGATTTTTCTGATCGTGCATCTTCTCTTCTTCATTCACACACGCAGCGACACATAAAACGGAAAGGAGCGTTCTCTCTTTTCAACCATAAGCGACACGAGGCGACGGTGTATATAACATTTCTAAACTGACCGGCAACCGTCAAACACACACACATCTCTTTTACTTTTTTTTTTCTATAATCTATTTTTTTTTCTTTCTTTTTTCTCCTCCCCATTACCCTTCCGTAACACTCTCCTTACAATTTGTTAGCGAACCTGTTCCGCGAGGTTTTCATCTTTTCTGCCTTTTCTATTGGGTTTTGTTTTTGTTTGTGTTCTTTCTCTCTCTCTCCTATACCCCTCTCTTTTCTTTTATTGTATGAGTCACCCGTTTCTTTCTGACTTGGCGCGCCGGATCAGCCTGCACCCGGGCTGTCGGGTGGAGCTACGCCACCACTGGCCGGCACCGCACTACCATAAAACACCTCAGGATGCTGCCGAGGAGGCGGAGGAGATGCGCCGTCGCCAAGCCGCCCGCACAGCGTCTGCAGCCTCCGCGCGCGCACCCCCATCTTCAGTGGCCGCAGCAGCAGCAGCAGCACCAGCAGGTGGAGGAAAGACGTCTGGCAGTATCGCCCCCGACTTCGAGCCCTTCAACCCTTTCGATCACTTTCGAGTTCGGAAGAAAGTGCGTGGGGAAGTGCGGCGACACCTTCAGCGTGGTCGCTCTGCCCCTCACCCAAAGCACCGGGTTGCGAGGGCGGGGGAAGCGTGTGGGCCTCTCCGCAACGATAGCCCCAGCGCCACCAGCAGTGCTGACGCCCAGGCAACGAAGAAAACAAAGAAAGCGCAACAGCAACAGCCATCGGTCGTCAGCGAGGGCAGCGGTGGTCCGACTCACAAGTCCACCCCCACCACCGCGACGCACCAGACGAGCTCAAGCGCTGACGCGAAGGTGCGCAGCTCCAAGGCAGCGGCCACATCGGTCTCGCCACCTGTAGGAAAGGTCATCGAAAAGAGCGTGAACATCACCACAAGAAGGGAAACAAGAACAACGGCAGCAGCGCGCACCGGCACCATCACCTCCTCCTCCTCTGCTTCTCCGGTGTCACAACAACAGAGAGAGCAGAAAAGTGGAGTTGGACCGTCGCCCTCACCATTGCCAGCGCGCAAAGAAGAAAAGGAGGATCACCGAAGGGCAAAGAAATCATCGTCATTATCAGCATCTGCTGGAGACGCGACACCGAAGGATCACGAGAGCAAGAAGACAGAGCGAGAGCGCGCAGCAGCTGGCAAGCGTGGCCATCACTGCACCAGCCGAAGCAGCAGCAGCAGCAGCAGTAGCAGCAGCGGCACACGCCGAGACAGCGACCTTGACAGCGACGAGTTGGTCCCTTGCCGCGACCCCCTCAACATTCGCCTCCCACGCAACCCCGTCCACCACCCCACCGGCGGCGTGCCACGGCCATTGCACGTCACCGTACGCTGGAGCGGAGCACCGCAGCGCCGACGTCGCTACAACCGTCAAGTGCGGAAGCGCCAAGCCGAGGTGGACGAGATGCCATGCCGGCAAGTCACCCAGTCCCCATCCGGCTTTGAGGTGACCAAGAACGAGACCTCGCCCAACCCGAGCAATCCTCATCCGGCGCAGACGTCGTGCGACCACGTGTCCATGCGCAGCGGTCGCGGCAACCCCGCAGCGGTCGAGGACGAAGAGGAGGACGAAGACGAAGACTATGATCATGGCGGCCACAACCCGCGCAGCTGCAGCAGCGATATGAAGGCACACGGGGAGGGCGGCAGTCCCATTCGGCCACCGGCGGCGTCGAACACAGTGGGCGGCGGGGTGTCTGCGTCGGCCTCGGTGGCCACCTCGCACTCCCTGCGACCGCCCAGTACAATCGATGAGGTCTCGCTCCTTGGCTGCAGTGACCCCAGTGTGGAGCTCCGTCACGCTCAGCCACCGTTGTTGTCTACCGCGGACGGTAACCGGGAAGTCGTGAAGGGAGCCACCGCTGCGGGGTCGACGATGCACCAGCAAAACAGCGCCTACGCATATGGTCATGTACGATCGCCACAACAGCAGCACCATACCGCCGACGACGGCGATGCGCACTTCGCCCGTCAACCCGCGTGTAAGTCCGCCACAACGTTCTCTCAGAGCACGATGACGGCACCGCGCACCTCGCTGTTGGGCATCACACACTCAGAGCTGCCCACGCCGTCCAGCCCGGCAGAACCGTACGCGATGATGTCTGCACACAGCTCTTTGCGCCGACCAAACTCACTCCTCATTATTCGCTCGCCCCCGCAGGACAGCAGCTCCGAGGACGTCGTGGCCGCCGCCAACGGCCTCTACTGCTATCCCAGCTCCGGCCTGTGCGTCCGCTCTAATACGAACATGTCCGCGGTTGGTCCGCATGGCCTGCAGAGAGGCAACAGCAGCAGCAGCAGTCTGCGCGTCACCTACGTCACCAACAACGCAAATTGGAGCGGGACGACCCACAGCGGTGGCAACAATGCAGCGAACAGCAGCACGGTTACCCCCAGCGCCGACGCGGCATCCAACGCGGCGCAGCCGACACGACTGCGCGGATTGGCGCATGCGCCGCGGCCGTACGCCCTCACCATCAATGGTCAGGGCTATCCCGAAGGGGGCAACACCAGCCACATCCGTTCTCACTCCGGCAGCCCCACCGCTGTCGTCGTACCCCGCGGCAGCAACAGCACCACCCCACCAGGATCTCTCCCCTCGACACCACTGGCCACGACGATGATGAACGTTGGCGCCCACGCCCCGTCGCCGGCCGGCCAGCAGACACCACCGCCCCTCACCATGAAGGCTGTGCTCGTGCAGCGCCGTCGCTCCTCTCTCCTTCGTCAACAGCAGCAACAACAACCACAACAGCAGCAAGCACAGCAGCAACAGCGACAACAAGCTCAGCGCCTTTCACATCTCCCGATATTCAGTTTCTTCCCGGCCCCGGAGGCTCTCGCAGCGAGTCTGCTCTATCAGAAAACACCGGGGCGAACGGCCCAACCGAAGCTGCAACGGGTGCAATCCACCGCCTCCTCCGCGGCGGACACGGTCGCCTTCAGTCCCCTCAACGTCACTGTCCACACCAACACAAGTTCTCCTTCGCACTCCCCACCGGTACCGCGGGGGCCCCTGTCCGTCGACGCCCTTGAGCGCACACCGCTGCCCACCAACGCTGCTGGGTCGGAGAAGTCGGCCTCCCCCCTCGACCTGGTAGAACACACCCGACTCACCGACCCGCAGAGTGCCCACGTCAATCGCCCCACCTCCAACATCACCCTGCACGAGGACCCGCAGCTGCTCAGTGCGTATGGGGGCTTCGACACGTCGTACGGCTTTACCCCGCTGTATCCGCGGCGTGACCCGTCCGGGCTGTCAACAAACGGCGGTGGCGGGGGCAGCAGTCTGCGACCTTTGCGTCCGTCTCAGCTGCCTCCCCCGTCCCACACGGACGTGCCGTCCTCCGTCCCCCACCCTGCGGTTAGCGGATCCTTCGGTGCAGCTGGTGGTGGTGATGTGTCGGCACACTACACAACAAGCGCGTCCTTCGGGGGTGGCGGAGATGACAACATCGGTGCTGGGGTGCCTCAGCGGGTCTCCAGCAGTCTGCCCGCCACGACGCACTACGATGCTACCCTTCACTCCCTGTCCTTCCCCACCGCGATGTGGATGGATGCCGGGGACACGGATCCCCGCGACTCCACGCTGCTGCACCCACTTCAACAACAACAGCAGCAGCAGCAGAACCCGGAGTCGCCACTGGGTCCGTGGGCGTACACGCGGCCGTGCTTCTACGCACCAAGTGAAAACAGTGCGTGGATGGAAAACACCCGCCTTGGTGCCGCCACCCCGACAGCGGCCCTCACACCTATGATGCCGCCCGCGAGCTACTACATGGGCAGCAGCAACACCTGCAACATCTTCTCGGAGCCCGCCACACCGATGCTTCTCCCCCAGCAGCAATACCAGCACCAACAGGTGCAGCGCCTGCCATCTGGCTCTCAGCAGCAGCAGCAGCAGGCAGCGAGCTACTCCACCACGTCGACGCCGTACCTCTCGCATTCAGCGCCTCCGCCCGCTGCCCCCATGCCAGGGACGCCAGGCACCTCCTTGTACCCAGCACACCGCTCTCGCTCCAACCTGCTCCGTGCGGGGCTGCACCCCGCCAGCCTGGGCTTCCCCTGCGTGCCGGAGGTCTTCTGCAAACTTCAGCGATCGGACGCGCAGCGCCTGCGTCGGCGCGGTCCGGTGCTCCCTCCTGGGACGGAGTGCCCCGGGATGGCCGCCCGCCTGGCCTATGATGCCTACCGCGATGCCGTGCGCCGTGGCCTGGTGACCGAGGAGGAGGAGTGCAGCTACTATCTGAGCCACCACCGGTGCTCGCCTCTGCCCACGCCAAATTCAGGCAGCCGCAAAGGCGGCAAGGAGCATGTCTCGTCGCACTCGACAGCCACGACAGCCACGACCACCACCACCTCACAAGCTTCGGCGCGGACTTCTGACTTACCGCAGCCCGCCCTGCACCCTCGAGTCATCGCTCCCCCAACACCGCCAGCTCCTCGCCCGCTCTGCGTGGTCTCGCTGGCAGACTGCCGGGCCACCTCCCCTGCCGCCGCAAAAAAGCTGGCGCAGCGTGTGGCCGCAGCTGCGGGCAAGCCGCATGACACGCGGACGCCCAGCAGAAAGGCGTTTGAAGAGGGCGGCGACGACGATGGCGAGAACCAGCACAGTCGCAGCAGCAGCGGCGGCAGCGTGGCCCAGCACAGCAATGAGATGAGTGAGACGTGGAGCGGGCCTCGGTTGCTCTACCACATCCCCCGCTGCTGCGATGACCCCTACCACCGAGACGAGGAGGCGCTCGAGATGATTAGCGTGACTACGGCGTCGTCGTGCGCCTTTGGCGCTGGACTGGAAGGTCTGTCCTGGCGCGAGTGGATGCCATCCTCCCCGGTGGAAGCAGGGGAGGAGGTCTTGCGAGGCTTTGCAGCAGCAGCAGCAACAAGTGCTATGCCTTGTGGGTCAACACACGCGCCCAACTCCAGCCACGTCTCCACCACCATGAGCGGCAGCACCCAAGCGGCGCCGCACACCGTCTGCAACGGCAGCGTCAGCTTCATCGTGCCAAGCAACGCGACCGCCGCCGCTGGGCTGGCCTTCACCCCGATCAACGCCGGGGCAAGTATGGCAGCCTCCTCCTTGGCCGTCCCAGGCACTCCGCTGGACATCGCCGCTCCGCGCAACGCAGATGACATCGGGCTGAGCGATGCAGCTGCCAACGTGGGCGGCGAAGCCACCCGGCACCACCACACCGACACTGCGGAGTCAAGCGGCACTGCGGGCGACCGCAATGCGCTTTCGTCCTCCTCCGTGACAGCGTCCAGCAAACGCCCCTTCATCGCGGAGTGGCTCGTCTCGAAGCTGCAGAAGCACCTGGAGAAGAAGAAGCGCAAGAAGCTCAAGAAGCAACAGGAGCGAGAGGCAGCCACAGTGGCGGCGGTTGCGGGCGGTGGTGGTGGTGGTGGTAGTGGCAGGAGCGCGTCCCCGCCGATGAGCGCAGAGGAATTCTCGCCCATGCGCGCCGATCTGGGCCTGAGTCGCGGGGTAGCAGATGCGCGTCGTGCCCGCAGTACGAACTCCACCCTCTCGGACTACAGCAACCCGTCTTCTCCGCGCAGCAGCGGCAGCCCGCAACCTCGTGCGCACTCCACCCCTGCCCCCAGCCCAGAGCCCATGGCGACTCTCGAACAGCAGCAGCACCAACGGCAGCGCCTCGCCTACCTCGCCGCCGCCTATCAGACGGAGCACGTCATCTTCGAGCAGAAGAGACGGGAGTCGTCGGCCAACCGGCGCGGGCTCAGCACGCTGGTCGAACGCAGTCGAACACGCATGACCCCCGAGGCGGCGGCGGCCGGCTACCTTTACGAGGCGCAGGGCCACGGTAGCAGCGGCAACGCTCCGCAGGACACTCCGCACCACCACCTGCACGCGCAGAACCCGCGAGAGAAGGATTCGACCCCTCGCCAGTGTCGCACTGCGTCCTCAGGGCCGCACCTGACCACAACAGCAGCCGCGGCAGCGGTGGCTTACGATGTGGAGCACCACAACCGCGACCACCACCACCACCGCAGCGTCAGCAGCTCGTCGCACCACGACAGCACCACCACGTACAGCAGCAGCTACTCACAAGCCATTGTCAGCGTGGCCTCGCCCGTGGCAACAGACGGTGATGGCGAAGCGGCAGCGGCGGCGGCGAACGCGGCTGAGTCGCGCTCGAAGACGCCACCCGCGGCAGTGGAGCGGATGCAGCACTCACCAGATGCCCTTGCGCCGGTGTTGCACAGCGGCCGACGACAGGAGAAGTCGATGCAGGCGCGGGCCATGGCGGAGAAGATGGAGGCGGAGCGGCGGCGTGTGGCTCTCGATACCGTCCACACGAAGCACAAGTCGATCGAGACGTGGATTTGTGCACTACAGCGTTAATGCGCGTTGAAGAAGAAACGTGAGAGAGAAGCAGAGGGGAGTGGATGAGATGGAGAGAGGGTTGGGAAAAAAAAGAGACGAAGCAACCACCTCAGCGACTACTTCTTTACTAGAAGTGCTTGCTTGTTTGTTTTATTTTTGAAGCTTCTGCGGTTTCTGCTGCTCACCATTTTTTCTCTCTCTTCTTCTCTACTTACGGCTGCATGCGCGTTAATCTTCACATTGACCTCCCACGAGAGGGCGATAGAGGAAGACACGCAACTACACCAACAAAAGATATATTCTTTTCTGAAATCTCTTCTCTCTGTTTTCTCCCCTCTCCTCATGTCCCCGACCCATCGATTGTGCATACTGGGTCGCTCTTATCTCTTCTCATGTCCAAGCTGCTCTCGATTTTCTAGTTTTAACTTACAGAAACAAACTTCTCCACACACACACGCGCAAAGTGGCAACTGCCCATCGCCCGTTTACCGCGTAGCGTCAAGGGCGGTGTTCTTTTCTGTCAATGTGCGTGTGGAAAAGTAAACAAACTCCAATCCTCATTGCGTACTTTTTATTTTCTCGTCGCAATCCACAAAATTTGATAGTTGTTGTCATTTCGAGGTTGATGTGAGAGGAGCTCTTGTTGCTGTTTGTCTTGAGCGTTTTACGTGATGTAACATCGTGTCATCGGGAACAAAAAAAATCAATTTTTCTTTAGTTTTGTTATTCGTTTTCCCTTTGACTGTGTCCTGTCATTCAGCTGCATCTCTACCTTGTGTGCTGTGTGATCCTCAGTTTCTCCTCTCTCTAGGGTTGCATGTATCTTCTGTTGATGATTTGTCGTTTACGTGTGGTTTTTCTTTTTGTTTGTTTCTTGGTTTAACTGTTTGTTCGTGCGTGTGCTTCACCGAATGCGGTTTTTCCATAATTCTTCTCTAACTTAACTTTTCCTATCCTTTTTTTTTGTGTGTATTTTTTAGTCGAGTTTCCCTCTGCCAGTCGTTTGCAAAGGTCAATGGGCCATCCACACAACTTCTTCTCTTTTGTGCTTTTTCTTCCTCCTCTTTGACTACTGTCTTTGCACTTTTCACATTTTGTTTACTCTCTCGAGTAATTTTTTTTCTACAGTAAGTGCTTTTCATTTTTTTTCTCTCTCACTCTCGTCTACTTTGTTTCCCCTTGGTTCCAATCTTTGATTTGGCTAGTCAACAGCTTTTATAAGCTTAACAAAATCTGCCTTTGCATATAGCCTCTTTTCAAATGCTTGTCTTTGTTTATTTGTGTATTTTATTTTTATTTTTAGCTGTTTTGATGTAAAATGAAGGAAATAGGGAGAGGGGGAGATCTGCACCTTTCGACTTCACGCACTCAATGCTTTATTTATTTTTATATCTTTGTTGTTGTTGTTTTTTCTCCGGCTTGCTATAACGTACTATACTGCCGCCCTCTCCCTTCCTTCGTAGCCAATTGACAGCGGGTGCGTCTCTGTGTGGGTTTATGCTCGATGTGCACAACGAAAACCAACGCTGTCGTGTTGGAGGCACAGCTCTTCTTTTTATTATTATTTTGCTCTCTCTCTCTCTCTCTCTCTCACTGTGTTTCTTTGCGGATGGGAGCTTTCATCTCTCTTTGCTCGGTATCATGGTGACGCTCTCCTTCTCGTTTTTGTGTTTCTTTTTTTTCTCTCTCTCTTGCATGCGTTGGCACCTTTATCACGACGACCCTCCGATGTCTCTGAATACGTGCCGTCCACGTATGTTCACACACTCACACACATGTCGCTTCTTTCTTCAATATTGTTGAGTCCAGCGCGTAAGACGAACACCAGAAGAAAGGAGAAGGAGAGAGAGAGAGAGAGAGAGAGAGAGCAAGAAGAAAAAAAAAAACTACATTAATTTATAAGCATCTCGGCTCTTCTGTTGTGTTTTACATATTGCTATAATATTCCTTGTTTCTGTTTTGTTTTCTACTGTGTGTGTGTTCATCATTATCATTATCATTATTATCGATTTCTCCTTCATATTTTTTTGTAGAATTGCCTGGAGAAACGACTCCTTCCCTCAGTCTTAGCGGTTTGCTCTTACTTTGTTTTCTTTACTCATAAGTGTAGTTAATACATATGTACAAGATCTTTAACAATCAGGGGAAGCTTAAGAGCAGTATCAAGTCTAATCCGCGCGCTTCTTCTTTTTGTTGTTGTCTTACGCGTACATCTTTCTCATTTAGCTGTCTTCCATCCGTGGAGACTTCACTCCTCTTCTTCTTCTCTCCAATTTTTCCCTAAATGTGTCGAGAAGGCGCGCACGTCTCACAAGAAAGCTGCGTACTGCTTTACCTCGGAACTGGGAAGAAGAAGAAGAAAAGCTCTCAAGAGGAAACGCGAGATGACCGAAACGCGACATGGGCCCTTTCATTATTTAACGAACTTATTTGAGCATTCATTTTTGTCTTTTTTTTCTTGCATTATCTTTTTCCCTCATCTAATACTCTCGTTAAGTAAACTAAACAGAGAGACGGACAAACAAACCGTATTCGCTGAACTTCTCGCGCGAGCGTTTAAGACGATGAAGATGTTATAGCTAATTTTTCTCTCTCTCGCTTATGTAATCGTCTGCTGTTGTTTTTTTTTTTTTTTGTGCGTGCGTGTGTGTGTGTGTGTGTCTTTGTTGATGCCAGTGTGCTGCTCTTGTCGCCCAGGCCCTCGTGCCCTAGTAGCGTATCACGTGCGTGCACCTTTAAGATCAACACGCCCACACACATACACACACAAAAAAAAAAAACCCACTGGCAAAATGTTAAGTCCACGGGTGTATTGTTGCGGTTGGAAGTGGCGGGAAGGAAAGAGCGCAGGTGGGACACTCACAAGTGTCGCGCACAGCGTCGTCCCTGTTCAAAACAAAAGAAAATACCCGCAGGCGTTTTTATTTTTGCTCTTTTTTCTCTCTTATTTCTCATCTTGGCGGATGTGTGTCTGTGTGTGTGCGTGCGCCGGTCTGGGGGCGAGTGTACCACCGCGCTGCAAGTGGCAAACGTAGTAAAATGGCCACTTCTTGGTTTTCCTTTTCTGTTCTTCTCAGCTAGCCTCTTTAGGTGTATACCTCCTGAGAGCTTTTTTTGTTTTGTTTTCCCGCGGATTTTTCTTTCTCTTTTTTTTTGTATGCGTGTGCTGGTACACTTCCGCATCCCCGGGTTAGCCTACCCCTCAATGTTGTTGCTATTTCCAACGTGGTCACCTCTTTTGTGCGTCTTGAGGGCATTACACCGAGCCTCTGCTTTGTCTTTTATTTTTGTGTAGGTTCGACAGCAAAAGATAAGAAATTATATGTTTACGTCTCACTCAGATATCGTTCATTTGGTTGAGTGTACGTCTCTCCACATCTGCTATATACGTTTCTTGCCTGTTTACTCGATCGCTCATTTATTTTTTATTAATCTTTTCTTTAAAGTACTCGTTAAGGTGTGTTTGAGTTAAAAACAAAAAAAGAATCGGATGAGACGTTGAGAGAGGACTCCTCCTTTTCGTGTGGTCGTGCTAGCCTCTTACTTTTCCCTTCCCATACCGCATTATGTGTGCGTTTATGTGTTCATGTAAAGGCTTAAAGCGCGCCATGTTCTTGCTGCCGGTGGAATTTGAGCCAACGTCCACACAGCAGACACGAGTTTTTTTTCTTTTTCTTTTTCTCTTCATCTTTTCGTCTCTCTTTTCACCCATCGTATACAAATTTCAGCGATCCAGCTTGTTTCACTATGATCATTCATTGATATATTTTTTCTAGTCCTTTGAGATAACGTTCTGCCTTCGCCGGGCAGGAGGACTCATTAAATCTGTACATCGCGGAGATGCGTGACCACAACAGGCTGGCTTTTTTTTCTTCTGGTTATGCTGTACAAGCACTGAGAAGCCCTCTGTGGTAGTTAACTTTTCTAAAATAAGGAAAGGGGAGAAGTGTCGGTTGTATCTTAAACACCATTATCTTTATGATCTCCCCCAGCCTCCGCCTTTCTCTCTCCTCGCTAGCTGGTAACAAGTCAAGGATCGCTTGTGTCTTAATAATACTCGGCCGCCCGCCCCCCCCCCCGGTGCCTTTTTGGGACTGTTGGTACACGCTGTACGCAAATCCTTCATGTCCCGTCATCTCTCTTCCGCTCTCTCCAATCTCCTTACCGCCTCTCCTCGTCTGCGTGTGGGTTTTTCTCTGCGTGTGGCACAAACCCCACGATCTGTGTGGAAAACCTTCCCTGTGTGTCATCACACACACACACACACACACACACACACATAACAACAACAACAACAACAACAACAACCTGCTCAAGCAACCACACCTCCAACGATCTCTCAGCTCCTCACTGTGACTCTCTCATCAGACTCCATTGCCTTTCTAAGACTTCTGCTTCTGTATTTTCGGTTGTTGTTTTTTCTTTGATTTTGGTTTTTAACAAAAAAAAAAAACCTCAGCAGTCGTTCTTCTTCCTTTCTCTCCTCATCACTTCCGTATTGCCTTATATACACTTTCTTCTCGCTTTCTTTTGCCAACACATAGACTCGCGTGCAGAGCACCACAGAGGGACAAAAAAAAAAACAGAAAGAAAGAAAGAATCAAAGAAACAATGTCCGGCCATCGCCACACCAATGATCCCAACCTCACCCAGAACCAAGGCAACATGCTAGGGGATCGGCCCTGCGTGCGTCAGAGTCGCCTCTACCGCGAGGGCTGCAGCGGCAACGCCATGAAGGAGCTGATGGGACAGTCGGAGCTGACCTGGAAGACGGATCAGACCGAGGGCTGCTACGGCGGCGGTCGCGTGTACGACCACAACACCGAGGACAACCGAGCGGTGCGCAACGGCCCCGCCGGCAACGCCGCTCCCGGACAGCAGAACCAGCGTGCAACCTCCCAGCAAGATGGGTATCAGCAACAGCAGCCTCAGCAGCAGCAGCAGTACCGCCCCCAGCAACAGCAACAGCAACAGCAGCAGCAGCAGTATCGTCCTCAGCAGCAGCAGAGTTACTCCCCACCTTCTCCTCCGCAGCAACAGCAGCAGCAGCAGCAACAGCAACAGCAACAGCAGCAACAGCAACAGCAGCAGCAGCAGCAAGACCCGGCTGTTTCTGCCAGCACCGGACGTGGCTTCCGCCCTGGTGCGGGCTACGCCAACCGTCAGACCTACAACATTTTCACGGGTCAATAATCGAGCAGGGATGCTACACCCGAAATGTAGACGACACAGATATATATATATTTAGATTTTTCTTCTATTTTGTTTTTCTTTTCTCTTTTTTTTTAGTTCTCACTCGTACAGAGAGAATGGTGATGGTTGCCTTATTTATTTATTTTTTGTGTGTGTGGTGCATTCCTGTACACTGCCTCATTATCTCGAGAAAGCCACCCGCTTTTGACTTTTGTTTTCTCCCCCGAGTTGTCCGCGTCTGACCAGAAGAGGGAGATGATGGTGTCTTCTCCACATACACAGAGAAGGGGACTCACGTAGTCGTTAGCGCCTACGTCCATTATTCTCCCTGTTTTGGTTTACCCTACACAAATCTGCACCGTGCACCTGTCGGACAGCTATTGAAGGGGACATATCTACTGATCTTTTTCACGTTGCGTTTCTGTTCCTTTGTTTTTTATTGTGTTCAGTGCTGGCAAACTGCCTCATGTCTTTGTGCTTGTGTGGCTCATGCATCTCCTATAATTTCCCTCTTATGAAGAGGCAGACATCCGTCACGGCTCGCATGACACGCTCTCCTTGCTCCAGCTTGTACTTTCCAAGATTCTACCTTATTTATTTATTTAGAGAAGATCACTGCCGAATACAGGCAAAGAGAAAACCCTTCACCCATCACCAATCACCAATCACGCTACGAAACTGCTCTATTCCGTTATTATTATTATTTTAGCTGATTCGGCCCTTTAAGTGGTCAAGCATCCTATAGCTGTTTTTTGTGTGAGGTTCTTTTTTTTTTTTTATGTTTGTGTTTGTTTGTTCGTTTGTTTTATTGAGTTGACGCAGATGGTGTTGCGGAGCAAGAATGCAGAAAATAGTAGATAGTGCTTAAAAGGCTCCGACGGCAGTGAGAGGGGTAGAAGGCGTCAGAAAAAAAAGAAAAAGGGAAGCAAAACCCAAAGAGAAAACAACGAAAAATAACTGTTTCTATGAAATCCTAATGGGTTTAAGAAAGAAGATAAAAGTAGAGCTTCTGCCATCGCAGCGGTGAAGAGGGTGCGTACAGTGTGCATTTTATTTTTGTCTGCTGCCCGCAACTCCGTTATATTTGTTGTTCTCTCTCCCTCTCGCACCTGTTTCTTTTATCATTATTTTTCTTGTTTAGGTCTCGTCACGTTTTCCCCCTTCACTGAAGTATGTTGATTTGTACGTTAAAGAGTAGAGCTGATACAGAATTTTCTTTTCGATATTTTCAAAAAAAAAAAAAGAGGGGGGAGGCCCACTAGCTGAGAGATTCATGATGCAGTGAGACTGTGGAAAGGTGGCCCGTCCTTTTTTGTTGTGGTGGTGGTTGTGGTTGCAGGTTGGTCAAAGGTAATGCGTGGCGATATGCATCGTGCGCCTCTACCCACCATCTCCATACCGTCTCTCGCGCTCTCCCTCTCTCTCTCTTTGGCAAACAGAGGACTGGACCGTATCTTAACGCCGCCACACCAGCCTCAGCTCTTCGCCAGTTTCTGAATAAAGAGGTATAAAAATGAATGGCATAGGAAAGGCGCCGTGGGAATGCATGGACATCAGTGTAATGTAAAGTCCTCTGCTGAATCACCGCGCTTACGAAGTAGATCTTCCCTTCTCATCTCTCTCTCTCTCTCCGCTCTCATCTCTCATCTCTCTCTCTCTCTGCTCACTCTTTCCGGTATTCAGTCGGCGCCACCATGCCGGTTCACTACGTGGATGCCTTCATGCACGTCGCCCTCGGGGAAGCGGAGAAGGCGCTGGGCGAAGGCGAAGTTCCCGTCGGCTGCGTCTTCGTGTCCCTCGATGCCAACGAGGCCCTTCACCGACAGCTCGCTCCGTCAAGCGCTGCGGCCAGTCCCATCCCAGACGCTGGCCTAGCGGGCATCGACGATTTCGTGGCGGCGCGCGGCCGCAATCAAACAAACGCGCTGCGACACGCCTTGGCGCACGCCGAATTCGTTGCCGCACAACAGCTGCTTGACGACGCAGCCGCAGCAGCAGCAGCAGCATCCGCACTAGCTTCTGCCAGAGAGAAAGTCAGCATAGATGCGGGGACGGAGAGAACGTCTCCTTTGCCGTCGCCTTCGCTCTCCTCCTTGTCCTCCTACGTGCTCTACGTCACGGTGGAGCCCTGTGTGATGTGTGGAGCTATGCTGCTCTACAACAAAGTCGGACACGTCTTCTTTGGGTGTCGAAACCCGCGATTTGGTGGCAACGGAACTGTTCTGGCACTGCACGAGGCCCCCGCACCCAAAAAATTCTGTGCTGACGGCAGTGGGCGAGGTGAAGAGAGAAGTGGACACCGCGACAATGACGGCGCTGATGGTGGACATGTATCCTCATCCATTCCACAAGAATCGAGCGCGACGGTGGAAGTGCAGAAGCCTTTACACGCCGCTGCCTCTCCTCTAAGCCACGAGCAGCAGGACAAGGCAAAAGCAGCAGCTGAAGGCATTCAACAGCACAACGAAGACCCGTGTAGGTGGTGGCCCGGGTATGAAAGTGAAGGCGGTCATCGAGAGGGCGAGGCCATCGCACTGCTGCAACGCTTCTACGAGCGAGAGAATCCCAACGCGCCTGGCCACAAGCGGCGCCAGAAGACCGCGTCGTAGCTGCTAAAGGCGTTGCTGTTTGTGTGTGTGTGTGTGTGTGTGTGTGTGTGTGCGTGTTTGTTTGTTTTCGGAACTGAAAACAAAAACGCAGAGGAGCTTCTGGTCAATGGAAAGTGCATTTTTTTGAGTGCGTTTGAATGTCGGTGTTGGTGTGCGCTGCACATTCACCTCTCTCTCTCTCACTTCATATGCTCGCCCAAGCTGGTGCGCACTACGTCGAAGAACCAAACTAAAAAATGAAAACCGGGTCGACAAAAAGCAAAAAAATAAAACTTAAAGAATGCAAAAAGAAAGTCAGCAAAAGCAATGCAGCCCTTCTGTGTGTCGGTGCGCTCCTCTACGAAAACTGCCTTCTTCTTTTCAATTCAGTGTTGGTGGCTAGAGCGTTCTCCTCCAGTGCTGTGTTCCATGTGACCAAGTGTATGCATGTGTGTGTGTGTGTGCATGTGTATGTGTATGTGTATGTGTGTCTATGTTTGTTTGCAGCTGCCCCCCTGTATTACCTCTTTTTTTTTGTGATGCCATTACATTCCCTGTGTTCTCCGTTCTCCTTTTTTTTTCTCCCTTTTCAACGCCCACCTACTCCCTCCTCGTAGCACAAGTGTCAACACTACTTACTATACACACGCACACACACACGCACATCACGCCCCTCGCCGATTTGGGAGCTCTCGTACGCATCCCAACTAATCAATAAGCCCCAGCAGCACGACAGATATTTGGTCCTGTTGTTGTTGTTGTTTTTTCTGTTGTTTTTTCCTTTGTATCTTGTCTTTCATCGGCCTCTCTTCATCAACGATGCTCCCATCAGCGATGTACTTCTTTATCAAGCTCGCCCTCCTTGTGTGCCTTTTCCTCCTCATCTGTTACACGGTACGCTTTACCTGCTGTGCCACCTTCACCGCGGTGACGCCAATGTCATCCGAGGCGCGCCCCTTCAACACCGCCTACATGCAAGAACTCCAGACGTGTCTGCATCGCTATTAGATTGTCTGCTTAGCTGCTACTGCTGCTGCTGATGTGGCTGTGCTAGTCTTCTTCTTTTTTTTTTTTGTTTTTTTGGAGGGGTGGTTCTTTACGCTCCTCTTGCTGTTGCTGGAAGAGGAAGAGGCATGCAGACTGTTGCAGGCGCTGGTAGTGCTCTCTCTCTCTCGAGTACTCTCACGTGCAGTAGAGAAGGCGTTGAGCTACACGCGCACAACGAGTATGAAGCTGAAGAGGATAATAAATCAAGTGGGAGCACCGCACATCACGCGTGTCGCTACCCTTCTCCCCATCAGTACGCTTCTTTTTTGTTTTTGTGAAGACTAAACTCTATGCAATACGCACCTGATACACACGAGTGCATCGCTGCTGCGCGATTTAACGTCGAGCGTTGATGTGCGCCGCTCTTCCCCACCGATGTTTATTCATCTGTTTACCCGTTTTGTTTTCAACAGGCATGGGATGGTACTGCCAGCGGTCTTTGTGAAATGCCTTGAGTTTTTGTTTTTATCTCTTTTTTTGCTCATACCGGACAAAGACGTAGCTGTTTCACCCGTTGCTTGTGTCCTCTATCCTCCTTCCCCCGACCAGCCCTGTGGTCTGAAGCCCTCAGAGTATACGTCAGACGATCAAAGAGAAGTGGCCCTTCAGAAGAATCAAAGGTCTGCTGAGACAGCGAGACACACATCTGATGTTGTACTATTGATGCATGCACCTATGACGGAGCATAATACAACAGCAAGAGAAGCAAACAGAGATAGTGACTGCTCTCAAGGAAACTGGCAAATACTACCTTCTTTGAACTATTGCGGCTTGTTTTTTCTTTTTATTATTTAAGGAAACATTTCAAGGGGAGAAGCCGTACACTTCCGCTCTCTCTCTCTCTCTCTCAGACACTCCTAAGTCAACAAGCAGATGTGTGTGTGGATGGGTGTGTGTGTGTTCATCCACTTGAGCCTCTTGCCTGAACTTCTCACTTCATCTCTTTCACCTCCTCTCTCTCTCCCTCACACTCTCGTACTTATCTCTCGAAACTATCGAAACTGATCGACGCAGATATCACAGACCATCATCTCTTTTTCTCTCTTACGGCTCTCTTATAGCAAGGAGAGTAGCGTGATTTCACTCACTGTCTCCTTATCCTTGAGAACTGAAGCTTGTCTTAATTACATATATATATTGTCTTTGTTCTTCTTACCCAAACTCAGTAGACGTGAAAACACAAAAAGAAAACATATTCCCCAATATTATCTCTAACACAGTTGTAAGAAATGGACAAGTCAGACCAAGACCGCCAGCGGCAGGCGCTCGTTGAGGGCTTCGTGAACATGTCCGAGGTGGACGGCTTCGACAACGCCAAAGATGACGACTTTCTCTTTGCCAATCGTTCTGGCAAGGGCCAGGACTACGTCGACATGGACGCCGAGGAGGGCGGTGTTGCGCAAGGCGCAGCAGAGCTGAAAGAAAACACGAACATCTTCAAGTCTGCCTTCCACGTGTTCAAGGCGAACGTCGGCACGGGCGTCTTCATGCTGCCCACCTTCTACCCCGATGCAGGCTACGTTGTTGGTGTGATTTTGGGCGTTTTCATCGGCTGTGTTGTCGTGGACTGCACCCGCCTGCTTCTGCACGTGAAGGTGACAATCAACCGCCGCGATGTGACAACGTACTCGCAGGTGTGCCGCTACGTCTGCGGCCCAGCGCTTAGCTGGTTTCTCTTCGGTGCGATGTGCCTGACGCAGTTTGGTTTCTGCCTCATGTACTCGCAGCTGCTGGGGGACACGATGGTGACTATGGTGCCCTTCACTGGCTCCAAGTACGTGTGGGTGACCTTCCTGCTCGTCCTTGGATTCCCGATGACTTTGTTCTCAGATAATCTGTCCCTGCTCGCCGTGGCCTCGATCGTGGCCACCATCAGCGTCTTCTACTCCCTCATCTGCTGCCTCGTGGATAGTTGCCGCATCCTGGGCAGCAAGGGCGTCAACCCAACCTGCAACGTGGCGGGTGATCGGATCCCTGTGGGCTGGTTCAACAATTTGGCGAACAACATGATGTCGCTGGAGGGTATCGCCATCATTCTCCCGGTGCACGCGGCATGCACGCAGAAGAAGTTGGTGCCCACAATGGTGAGCTTCGTGATTGCCGGTGTCATTGCGTGGTATCTGCTGTTCGGCCTGACGGGGTACCTCGCGCACGGCACGACCATGACCACGTCGCTGGTGGCCGCCATCGAGCACTCCCCGTGGGGCACGAGCATTCGCGTTTTCTTCGTGGTGAACATCATCTTCACGTATCCACTGCAGTTCATGTCCGCCATGCAGCTCATTGATCAGGTGGTCGGGTGCAAGCCGCGCAGCTGGATTGGCATTGGCATTCGTCTGCTCATCAATTTGATCATCTGGGCCCTCGCCATGGCCATGCCGACGTCCGCGGTGAACATCGTGGTCGGTCTGATCGGTGCCCTGCCCTCTGCGTGCATGGTGATGATCATCCCGTCCCTGCTGGCGCTTCACGTGGATTACGCGGTGGCCCACCCCGATGAGAACCGCAGCTCCGGTGCATACTGGCGCCGCATCTTCGTCAAGAAGCCGTGCTTCACCTTTATCCGTATCCGCGCCTTTTTCTACTTCGTCATTGCCTTGCTAATCATGGTCATCGGTACCTATAGCATTTTTGCAGATCTTTAATAGGATTGTTTTATTGTTTTTTTTTTTTTCTAATAAGTAATATGCTAGATGTGTGTGTTTTTATTTTTTTCCTGCCCAAGAGAGAAGCGAAAAACAAGGAAACAGAAAATGAAAAGGGAAACGCGGAATGCTACTAAAAAGAGGTAAATGGCATTCCACGATCTCGCATTTCTCTATTGGAGAAACAGGATTTTTGTTTGTGTGTTTGTTGTTTGTTTTTTTCTGTTAAACTAAACTTTTTGATCTCATGAAACGCTTGTCTAGTTATTTACTTTAAGGGCAAAGAGTTCACGACGATCCAAAGGGCAGTTTGTTTGTTTTTGATTTTTTTTTTAAGTCTATATTTCTGTTTTGATCTCTTTTTTTTCTTCTTTCGCTTACCTAATCGTTCGAAAAGTGAATATGTATTGAAGGGTGGGCGAGGAGAAGCGGTGTGGCGGCGACAGTGGCGATTGAAAGAAAGTTCACTCTCAATGGAAGGCAACGGTGTTTTTGTTCTTCCTGAAAAAGCATCAAAAACGCGTGGCTAACTACAGCACAAAAAAAAAAGTTAAAAATCTTATTTGCGTGCTAACACGTGTGCAACTGGCAAGCTGCTCTCCTCTACATGAATCGCAGCTAAGTGAAGCCCTTTTATGATACAACAATTTTCGTTTTTTCACTATGCTTTTGTGCATTTCAAAAAAGTTGAAACAAGCTGCTTCTCTCGCTGCAATGTCCCACACCTCGTTTCCACTTAAGATTACGTTCAGGTGTTGTCTCTTTGTTTTGTTTTGTTTTTTTTTCTCCTCTCGTCTTGTGTTGCACTCTCGGTAGAAGCGACGGCGTCACCGCGAGTAAAGCAAACACAAAAGCCAAATATATATATATATATATATATGATGAGATTTCGATTAAGATCGTACACGTGAACGCGCTCCTGTCTTTACCTGAAATTTAATTCTGAGCGCGCCGTGAACACAATAGAAAACGTTTCTTTTTTTTTTTTTCTCTCCTCTCTCAGATGCGTGTCCTGCACTTGCGTTTGTGAGTAGGCTCATAATTTTTGTTTTTTGTTTTGTTTTTTGTTTTTTTCTGATTCTCTTCGCCTCTCTTTTAGCTCCTCAATTTGATTTTGCTTTTTGTTTGTCTTTCCGAGAGCTGCCGTTTGGGTCAGAGCGCACGTGGCGTTTTCAACTTTTCTCCTTTGATGTAAGAAGAAGACATGAGGGCGGGTGTGGAAGGGCCTAGATCTGTCCCACCTCCCCCTCTCTGCGAAGTGCTCTTCTCTCGTGCGGTTCTGCTTCCACTTCCTCTTTTGTGTTTTGTTTTGTTTTACTTTGACTTTGACTGCGTGTCTCTGCTGTTTCCCTCTTGCTGTCTCGCATTTCTCTCTCTGCTTCCAATAGCAACGGATTTTTGGGGTCCGCCCGGTGCAAATTAGAGTGAAAAAGAAATATTACGGGCCGCACTCTGGCAGGGGAGAAAGATGCCGAAGAACAAACGAGAGTAGATAAGACGAAGCGCGACATTTAAAATAACTAAACAAAACGTATGCAAAGAAGAAACGTGGACACAATGGATGAGAAGACCCGATAGACGGGCATGCGAAAAGATCCACGGAGCAGTACGTGCCGCGGCCCTTCGCTTATTTTTTTTCTTTTCCTTTTTTTTCTTCTGCGATCGCCGGTGATGGACGGCTATCGCTCAGCCTTACGATTGCTGGCTTTAGTGCTTGTAGCATCATCTTGATTTCCTTTTTTTCTTTTCTTTGAATTTGCCTGTGTGTGTTTGTGTTTGTGTTTGTGTTTGTATGAGTGTGTGTTTTTGTACGAAAGTCTTTGTCTTTCTTTTTTTTTTTTTCATCTTTGCAGCAGGCCTGAGCAGCTTCCCTTACGATCTCTTTTTGTCTTTTTTTTTTTTTTGATGGGTACAGCACCTGCGTGAAAGAGCTAGAATGCATGATGGAGGTGCGGGATGTTATTATCTCCTGACCTCTCCCCTTCCACCTTTTTCCCCCGCTGCTCCCCCGCATCGCCTATATAAACAAAAAACGGAAATGGCAACATGTGGGAGAAAGATTCAGTATTTCAAACGTGTCTTCTTCTCTCTTGTTTTTTTTTTTATCTTCCCTAACCGACGAACTCGAGTTTTTTTTTTTTTTCGTCTGTGTTCTAGTTTGTTTGTTTTCCTCGCTTTTCCGCACAAGACTGTATTGCATAGCTGATCTACTTCAAGCACGTGCATGTTCTTATCTTTATTGTCTCAAGGCAGTCTTTGAAAAAAAAAAAATCTGTAGTTTCTGATATATATATATCCGCTCATCTTCGTTCTCACTTGCGAGAAGCAAATGGGCGGCTCAGCTTGTTTGACTGTTAACAGGGTAAAGTCAGCATGAGAAGGAGGAGAGCCTCTGCTGCTATGCAGCATGTGCCTCTTCTTCCTCTCTCAGTTTACTTCGTGCCATTCTGCCGTGAGTAGTCCTTCCTCTGGTCCCACCACCACCCACTTTGCTCTCTTGTGTGTGTGCATGTATGTTCGCAGGCCAATGCAAACATGAAACTGAAGAAAGTAGAGACGAAGCAGCAGTGTATTTAAAAATATACAGATATCGAAAAAAAAAAACGGTAGTCGCTTTCTAAGAAGGTGCAGACTCATTCCCTTTCCAATTGATTCTATGACGCCTCTCTTCTCCTTCTACTTCCTCCTCTTCGCTTCGTTGGCAACTTGGTTTTGTGGGGTATGCCGTTTGTGCAACCTGATGGCTGAGTACTTGATTCCTCTCTATCACCACAATAATAATTGCAGATTACTCGCTCACGACATTCTGGTGAAAAGGTGTCGTTGTTTTTTCCTAGAATAACATTATTATTATTATATTTCTACTTCTCTCTCTCTATATATAAAGCTCTTGAGACTCCTCCCTGTCTTCGTTCTCGATATACACACACGCCATCAGTTCTCCACAAAACAAAAAAAAACTCAAAAATAAGAAGTTAAAGTTTTTCGCGTTCTCTCTTTCTCTCATCATGGATGACGAGCGCCATCGCAAGGCCCTCATCGAGGGCTTCGTGAACATGTCCGAGGTGGACGACGTGGACGGCAAGCCGCTCTTCAAGGGCAAGGACGAGAACGGTGGCATCACCGTGGGCAGCGACTACGTCGACGTCGACGCCGATGACCTGCCAGATGGCGGCCGCCCTGGAGCGGGTGAGTTGAAGGAGAACACAAACATCTTCAAGTCTGCCTTCCATATCTTCAAGGCGAACGTCGGCACGGGCGTCTTTCTTCTCCCCACCTTCTACCCCGATGCGGGCTACGTCGTGTCCGTTATTTTGGCCATTCTCATCGGCGCGGCCGTGGTGGACTGCACGCGTCAGCTGCTGCGAGTGAAGGTGACGATCAACCGCCGCGATGTGACAACGTACTCGCAGGTGTGCCGCTACGTCTGCGGGCCTGGTCTGGGTTGGTTTCTCTTCGTGGCAATGTGCCTGACGCAGTTTGGTTTCTGCCTCATGTACTCGCAGCTCTTCGGCGAAACAATGGATGAACTGGCCACCTTCAACGGCTCCAAGTATTTGTGGGTGTCGCTGATCTTGATCATTGGATTCCCGATGACTTTGTTCTCAGATAATCTGTCCCTGCTCGCCGTGGCCTCGATTGTGGCCACCATCAGCGTCTTCTACTGCCTCATCTGCTGCCTCGCTGAGACGTGCAAGGTGCTTGCCAAGCAGGGCACGCACCCCTCCATCAACCCCGCCGGTAACAGCATCCCCGTGGGCTGGTTCAACAACCTGGCGAACAACATGATGGTGCTGGAGGGTATTGCGATTGTCCTCCCCGTGCACGCGGCGTGCACGCAGAAGAAGTTGGTGCCCACGATGGTGACCTTCGTGATTGCCGGCGTCATCATCTGGTATTTAATCTTTGGCCTGACGGGGTACCTCGCCTACGGTGATGCGATCTCCGTCTCCCTGGTCTCTGAGATGGAGCACTCCCCGTGGGGCACGAGTGTGCGCGTGCTCTTTGTGCTGAACATCATCTTCACCTATCCACTGCAATTCATGTCCGCCATGCAGCTCATCGACTCCACCGTGAAGTGCAAGCCGCGCAGCTGGATTGGCATTGGCATTCGTCTGTTTATCAATCTCATCATCTGGGCCCTCGCCATGGCCATGCCGACGTCCGCGGTGAACGTGGTGGTCGCCTTTATTGGTGCCCTGCCCTCTGCGTGCATGGTGATGATCATCCCGTCCCTGCTGGCGATGCAGGTGGACTACGCGGTGGCCCACCCCGATGAGGACCGCAACTCGTGGCAGTACTGGAAGAAGCTCTTCGTGGCCACGCCGTGCGTCACGTTCAGCCGCATCCGCTGCTACGTGTACCTGGTGGTGGCCTTGTTGATCATGGTCATCGGTACCTACAGTATTGTGGTGAAGCTGTAAGGCGTACTCGTCCACACACACACGCGCAGCCCAAGACGCAATAACAACAACAATAATAATAATGACGCTTTTTTTTTTTGCCTGGTCTTGCGCGACAAGCAAACAGAAAGAAAATAAAGTCAGGGAACAAAAAACAAAAAAAAAGTGCAGCTGCGGGGAAGGCTCACCAGAGGTGGAGAAGTTTGCCGAGGAGGAGGAGGAGGAGAAGAGGCGACAGGAAAAAGGAAACGAAAAGAACACAAAATAAATGGATAGAATGGGGAAGACATCCAAGAGGAAGAGAGAGAGATTTCACGACTGCACGATTCTCACTGAAAGTGAGAAGGTGGAGAATTTTTAAAAAAAGGGAAAAATGGTGACGCGTTTCTATTTGAAAGCGCTCCAGGCCGTGTAGACGATGGAAGGCAGCACGGCTGGTGTGTTAGATGCAATTAGAAAACTGTACAGGTGTGTTTGCATGCTGTAGGTCGTTGAGAAATCGAAGAAACTTATATATATATCAGTAGAAGCTTTCTATGCTCAATTACTTTCGAGTTTTCTTTTCTTTTCTTGTAGATGCCGCCAATCAGTTTTCTTTTATTTATTTCTCTTTTTCCCCCTTGTTCTCCAGCTCGATGTTGAACATCGTCTTATACAATCCTTGTTTGTTGTTGTTGTTTTCTCTTAATTTTCTTTTGTTAGGTTGTAGTTTGTTTGTTAGTTTTGTTACTGATTTTCAACGCCCCCCCCCCCCCTCCCTCTCTTACATAACTGAATTAAATATCTATAGCTGTTCTCACGTTCTCTCTTTTCTTTCCCTCTCTCTCTCCCTCTAATTTTCCTGCTCGCCCTCCCAAAATTCGCGGAGACTGTAAACGACGCAGACTGGGAATCTCTCTTCATCTCTCTTTCCTTCTTCAATATTCTTCTCTCTCTCTCTCGGTCTTCGCGCCTTTGAAGACTCTCTGTATTTCCAGGGGGCTCTCTGCGGATGAAAGCTGTATGTGTGTGTGTGTGTGTGTGTGTGTGTGTGCAAGTGTGTGTGTGTTTCTTTGTAGAATTTATGAAAATGCACGAAGGCGAAGTCGACAACCATCCTTTCTAGAAGGTTTGCTGCTCTTCCCCTCGCGTTCACTGTTTCTCGTCTGCCGCGCTTATTTGGATGTGTAGGGCGTATGGGCAAGAAAACGCGCATTGGCGAAGCGGTCTCTCGTTTTCCTTTTTCGTGATAATGTTGTTGTTGGTTTTTTTTTCTTTTTGGAAAGATGAGGGGATTAATCGACTCGATTTAGAAGTCCCTTATTCTCTTTCTGAACCCCCTCGCCAATCTATACACACACACACATACACGCATGCGCAAGTGCAAACAGTCAGCCCACACTCTTCATGGAAGTGTCGAGTCCCTCCGTCGTTGCGTCTCCACCGCTTTCCGTGTTTTTTTTTTTTTCTTGACATTTACTTTTGTTTCTCGTATGCAAGACGCTCTCCCCTTTGGATGTTTCTTATTCTTATTGTTATTATTATCTCTCTACCTGATTTCATCATTACGCAATGTCACAGCCACATACTCGCTCTAGGAAAATCAATATCCGTCCAGTAGAAATAATAAAGAAAAAGAACGTCTTGATTTATTTGTTTAGTTTTTAATTTTTCTCTCTCTCTCGTGTTGGCTTCTCTTTTATCGGATGAGGTAAGGAATAGGTGTGCGTGGCAAGGTGCAGGGATGACCTGAGTGGTGTGCAGAAACCGATTCTCTTTATCTGTTGTTATTGGTTTGTTAGTGTGCCTCTGCCTGTTCTCGCTTGCCTTGCGCTTTCTTTTATTTTATTTATCTGGCGCTCGCAACATCACATTTCTCCCTCTCTGAAATACAATTCGAGCCTCAACCACATATATAACTGATGATGTGTGTTTGTTTTTGTTTGTGTTTGTTTAACTCGCCTTAACTTCTACTATCTTCTTTTTTTTTTCTTCCTCGCTCCTTCAGTTCATCACAGGTTGAAATTGTGAAACCTGTTTCATGTATTTCTTTCCCACCCTTGATGTATCTGCTCTTTCTCTTGCTTTTTTTTATCTTTCTTTTTTTTTTCAAAGCCTCCTCTCTGTTCGCGTCGTCAAAAGGAGGAGGGCCAGGTGTCTCAGACGAGTAGAGAGGCACGCGCAGACATGTAAAAGAAGTGCTAAACGAAGTCAAAACAAACCATCTAAGTTGTCTTATTCATAATGTATTGTTTCTCAAGACCCAGGCTGTCATTATTGTTGGCAAATGTGCGATGCTTCCTTGTGGCTGTATTTATTTTGACGCGAGCATAATTATTATTTTTCTCTCTTTTTGTTTTGTTTTTGTTTGAGAAAAACCACAGAATTGAAAGTAGCAGGTCCCTGTAGGGTCGTGGTGCTCCCATGTATCTTTAAAAGTGCGCACACACGCACTCAAACACACGCACAAGCACAGACAACTTGACCTGGGGAGGTTGTGTATGTGTGTCTGTGTGTGAGTGTGTTTGCACATCTCAAGTGTAAAGTTAACCGAGCAAAAACAAAACACCGCAAATTGAATTGTGGTCTTGGTTTTTATTTTGAAAGAAAAAGGGGGTCAACACTTTTACATTCCACATGTGGGGTAAAGAAAGACGTCCGTCTAAGACGATCATCTGGAGCCTGTCTCAGCGGTCAATTCGGATTTGCACGTGCGATGGGTATTCTTCTCAAGAAAGCCAAAATGCATCAAATGCAGAGAGAAAAGAGAACACTTGCGTTTTTGTTCTCCCGTACAACGTAGAGGCAAGCGACGGTAGCCCTCATTTCCTCCCCGTCCCCTTCTCGCTACCACGGCGTTGGGGTGAGACTGGCGAAAGGGAGAGTGGCGACGTAACACACACAATGGGCCTTGAAGGCGGCATGTGTCACGCCTGCAGCTGCTGTCATGGTTCCCTCCGATGCTCTCCCGCAGCGCTTTGCTGAGTCTGCTGCTCCTCCTGTATCCCTTCCTTTCTCTTTCTCCTCATCTGTTGATATACGTTGCCGGCTACACTTCTTTTTTTGCTTCTGTCCTCCCTGGCCTTTTGTTTGTTTGTGTGCTTGTTTGCTTGCCCAAACGTTTTTCCGTCATTGCGCACGCGCTTTTAGTTGAGGAAAGTGTCACTGGATTCTCGCGCAGCTCGATTGACACGTAGAACGAAACGCATAAGGATAAGAATTCGGGCTGCCCAAAGACCCGAGACTCTCTTTCTCTATCTTTGGAAGTCTGTCTGTGTGAAGGCCGCACAGCAGTCACTCAACAGTCTCGCTCGCCATCCATCAATACTTCTTTCTTTCCGACTAAACAAAAAAGGTTTTTTTTCTGGTTTGATTTCTAAACTTTTCTCTTTTTTTTCTCACTAGAAATATGTCTCGTGTTCGCATCCTTAACCTGCCGAGTGACTGCACGGAGGAGCAGCTGAAGCAGCACCTCGTCAAGACAGCCCCACGCGATGCCCCGCTTCTTGAGATCACCGATGTGCAATTCATTCGCCGCCCCGCCAACGCCAGAGACAGGGAGCATCAGAAAAAACATCAGCAGCAGCAGCAGCAACAACCACACCGAGGGAAACGCGATAGTCATGGCAAGACAGCGTCTGCGCCGAAGCTGATTCTTCGCATGGCCTTCGTTGGATTCCGCACCTCCGCCGCCGGCCACTTCGTTGCTGAGTACTTCAACAACTCCTTCTTCCGCAGCGCACGGCTGAAGGTGGAGCTGGCCAAAGGCCTGAATGACGTCGGCGTCACGGTGAACCAACTGCGCAAGAAGCAAGCGGAGGAAAAGAAAAGCGCGCTGCGGGCCGAGCGAAAAGCCACGACAGCAGCAGCAGCAACGGCGGGTTCGAAGAGCGAAGAGGGATCGAAGGCGGCGTCCCGTAAACGCGATCGGGATGGAGATGACAACACCGAAGGAAAGAAGAAGGACGAAGTCGATGCCGCTCCTGGACTAGACGGACTTACGCGTCGGCAGCGTGAGTTTGTTGATCAGCGCCGGAAAGCCACGGAGGGTCCCACCTGGGCCGCGGAGGTGCTCTTGGCGCCCGACGCACCCGCCAGCTCATCCCACGTGCGGGATGACACGACAGAGCTGGTAGAGACTCTCACATCTTCGTCGTCGCCCGCGTCGGAGGCGCAGCACAGGAAACGTGCTGGTGGTGTTGTTGGTGGGGCGATGGGGATTGCCACGGATGCCACGGGTGCAGAGGCCGAGGAGGAGGAGCGTCGCGCGCTGGCTCGTCAGCAGGAGCTAGGCGAGGTCAATGATATGGACTTCCTTTCTGGCTTGGGCGGGGGCAATACGATCGAGAGTGCGCAGGAGCCTCATGGCAGCGCAGGCAACGACGTTACAGCGGTGGAGGCGGCAGAGGAAGACGAAGAGGCGCTCCTGCGCAACGAAGAGAACGTTGACAAGCAACAACAACAACAGCAGCAGCAGCCAGTCAAAGAAAAGGCAACACGTGCTTCCGCACTGGCGGATGCGGAGGAGACTGCCGCTGGTGCTTCTGCCGAGGCGCAGGAGGCGATCGCTCGTCTCTCTCACCGCATCCGGCTGGGCAACATCCCGTACATCGCCACGGAGGAACACATCAAGCAGTTCGCAGCCTCTCTCGTCGGGCCGGTCGACGCGGTGCACATCCCCCTCACTAAGGACACCCGTCAAAACAAGGGCGCTGTGTTCGTCCGCTTCGTTGCTGCCGAGGACGCCGTGCGTGCCTTGCAGCTCTGCCGAGGCGCTATTCTGATGGGCCGCCTGCTGCGTGTCAGCGCGGCGGAGGAGGACCCGCACAGCAAACGCGTGCTGGAGCGAGAGGCCGCGTTGGCGTCGACCGGTGCGGCGCAGGCGGCTGGCAGCGGCGGCGTTGGTAGTGGTGGTGGTGTGGGCAATCTTGCAGGCTCTTCTCAGTTTAAGAAGCAGCGTGAGGCGGATCGCCGTGGAGAGGGTGTGGCCGGGAAGGACGGAGCAGGTGCGGGTCAGATCACGTGGAACACCATGTACATGAATAGCCACGCCGCCGTCGACACCGTTGCCCAGCGCCTCGGCGTGCGATCAGAGGACGTCGTCGGCGTCGGCGCGAAGGGTGCTGCGGTACGCGCTGCCATCGCAGAGGCGTACCTAACCAGTGAGGTGCAGCAGGTGCTGAGTGATGAAGGGATCGCTTTTGACCTGCTGGACGGCGCCACACAAAATTTCCTCAAGGCGCGGTCCAACACAACAATCCTGGTCAAGAACTTGCAGCTGAAGGACGGCAACGACGCCGCGGCGCTGACGAAGATGTTTGTGCGCTTCGGCGTGTTGGAGACCTCCGCGTTTCCCTCCGCCGGCACGTTTGCGCTCTTCCGCTTCACGCATCCGCAAGACGCCCGCATTGCCTTTACGCGGCTCTCGTACAAACTTTTCCAGACGTCTCCGCTGTTCCTCGAATGGGCCCCGGTTGGTGCGCTTACGGAGGAAGGCGAGGCCAGCGGGAGCGCCGCCGCCGCCGCAGACCTCGGCATCACCCCATCCAACGCAGACGACACGACGAGCGAGGCACCCGCGTCGGCGGCCAACGCGATGGTGTACACACTCTTCATCACCAACGTGCCCTTCCAGACCAGCGAGGATGAGCTGCACGCCTTCCTGTTGGACGCCTGCCCGCGTTTGGCCCGCTCGCCCGAGACCCTCATCAAGCGACTGGCGCTGCAGAGGGAGCAGGGTCGTGCCTTCCTCACCGTGGCGGACGAGAGCACCCTCACCTACTGCGTCGCCAAGATCAACGGCAAGACGCTCGCCGGTCGCGCGCTGGCTTGTGTCGTCAGCAAGCAAACAACGCAGATGCAACAGCAGAAGCAGGCCCGAGCCGCGGAGGGCGGCGACGGTGGCAACAGCAGCAGCAGCGGTGCAATGCAGCGTGGCGGCCGCGCCGGCGATGATGCGGACGGTGATGAGGATGACCCAACGAAGACTGCCGTCATCGCACGCCACCGTGGTGGTGCAAACGAGGAAGGCGGCGCCACGTCGAACGCGCGTGTGCCACCTGGCTGCGACCCACTGAAACTGATTGTGAAGAACCTGCCCTTCGAGGCGACCGAGAAGGACGTGCGGGAGCTCTTTGCAGCCTTCAGCGAGATCCGCACGGTGCGTGTCCCGCGCAAGAGCCACACCTTCTCTTCCCATCGCGAGAACAATCACCGCGGTTTTGCCTTTGTGGAGTTTCTGTCCGAGGCGGAGGCGGCTCGTGCTCTAGATACGCTGAAGGCCACGCATCTCTACGGCCGACATCTCGTCCTGCAGTACGCTAAACTGGATGGGTAGACGTGGTGCGTGGTGAAAGAAGACATGGGTGTGTGTATCTGTTAGCTTTGAGTTGTGTCGTTCTAGTCGCCTTCTCCAGATTCCATGGAAACTGGTTTTCTGTATTTTTGCTCTCTATGCTTCTTTCTCTTTTTCTTATTTTTAACCGATTTGTTAACCTTAAACGCTTAAGAGTCTTTTCGTGTGTTTGTGTGTGCTAGCACCACTACTTTAGAAAAAAAAAAAAGTGATTTATGTCACTATGTTGCCCGGCACAACGCACGCTTGTGCATCGACCGCGGTGACGCGAACGCCGAATCCTTTGCAGTGCTGTTATATCTTTCTTCGTGTTCGGAAACGCGGTTATCTGAGAGGGAAGCAAAAAAAAAAACGCACTCAACAAGCTGATGAGCACTTCAACAGTCGCTGACACTAGAGTTATTTAAAGAGAAAAAAAACACATGCATTTATACTATTTATTTGTGTTGTAGATCCCGATTTCCTTTGTCATCATCCCCTTTTAGGCATTCCCGCGGAAGTCCATCACTCTCTCTCACTCTCTCTCTCTCTCTTTTCTGACATTCGTAGTCTGCCAATAGCGAAGCTTGGCCCGCAAACACACACACACTCTCTCTACCGTCGCCGCTTACCGTGTATTGGCTTAGATTCTTGTTCGACTCTATACTGGGGGTCAATATTGTGCTTCGCTGTTATTGCTGGCGCTCTTCCCTTTCTTCACCCCTTCGCTCTCATTGTTGATTTTGAGGTGATCCCCCCACCCCTTCTTTCTCTCGGTTTTTTTTTTCCTTTTTCTATCTTTATTGTCGTCACAATCCCAAATAGGATGGAGAATCGCGTTGTGGCGCTGGCCGTGCTGGAGAATCTCATCCACTGGCCGCTGGCCAACCGCAGCGGCTACGTTGTCCCCAATAACACCGCTTCCGCTGAGGACGGCGGGGAGGAGGACAACAACAACGCAGCCACCGTCTCCGCGGGAGATGCTGACGACCTCTTGCGTGAGCCCCGGCAGCGCAAGCTGGATCGCTATCGTGCTGTCCTGCTGCTACCGCACCTGTGCCAGAAGCTGGGCAGTCGGTGGGTGGAGTCCGAAGTAGTGCCGTACCTCCTGCGCTGCGTGGAGGAAGACGACGCCCAGCTGTCCTTGGTGAGTGGGCTGGCGCTGCTGGGGGTGACGCTGCCACGACGCACGCCGCTCGGTCCGTCCACCGCGGCGAGTCCAACCTCCGACACAGCAGCGAAGGCGGCGCCGCCGGCTACTGGAGGCAGCAGCAGCAGCAACAGTAACAACACTGCCGCAACAGCAGCCTCACCAACCAGTACCGCCAGCGCTTACTTGAGCCTGGAGGATGTCCAGCCCGTTTGCGCTCTCCTCGCTGCCAGCAGCACCGAGGAAACGCGTGCCTTTACCGCGCAGGTCGTGCTGCCACATCTGTACTTCGGCACCGGGCTCGAGCGTGATATGTCGCTGGAGAGCTGGGACGTCAAGTTTGTGCCGCTGTCCGTGCTACACGCGGACATGATCGCCTCCGGCAGCGGCGGTGGTGGCTCGGGCGAGGACGATGGCAGCCCGTCCGCTGCCGCTGCTGCTGCCAGGGCGGAGGAAGGCGATGACGATGTCGCAACGCTGCGCTTCATATCAGCGGTGCGCCAGCAGCTCGTGCGTCAACGGCGAATGCACGCGGAGCAGCTGAAGAATGGAAAGGGCGGCGGTTCTTCATCTTCCACCACCGATACTGCCGACGGAGACACACGCCCGTCTACCGGTGCAGTTTCGAGTAGTAACGCGTCCTTTTCAAAGCTCAGCGCCGCAGTGGGTGTGCGATCGGCTTGGGTGGCACCCACCGAAGACGACGTGCGGCGGCGCTGCCTCGCCCTCGCCGCTGAGGATGAGCAGATGCAGTTCCTTTTCAGTGGATCTTACGACACCCTCACCGGGCCGTGGGGTTTCAGTGGAAACCGTCTCGTCTCCCTCGCCCAAGGCTCTAACGTTCTCTTCTCCTCCGCAGAGAGCCGCAGCAGCAACAGCAATGGAAGCTTCACAAGCCGACTTGGAAACGGCCATAACAGCAGCAGCAGCAGTTGCGTGCCCATCAGCGCTGGCGGGGGCTTCCGCTGCTTCCGCCCTCACGAGCGCCGCACTAACGGCAGCCAGGTGCTTCGTGGTGATGCCCCGCCGGCCTCGCAGCGTCCCCTGTCCGAGGCTGACCTCGAGCTCTACGGTGCTAGCTACGCAGCAGATAGCAGCAGCAGCAGCAGCGGTCTTGTCGCCTCGTGTGACGACTTCTTTGCCGTAAATGTCCGAGCGCGTGCCTTGGTGAGTGACTTGGTGCGCTGGATGGAGGCCCTGGCAACCAGTGGGGAGGCGGACGTCCTCACAAGCCCCGTCAGCCAGACGTCTCCCACGACAGGCACCAACGTCTCCTCCTCCAGCACAGTGTCGCCACCGCGGCAGTTTGTGTCCCTGTACGACTACGTCTCCTACGAGAATCGGCGAGAGGCTCTGCGCGGCCGCTGGCGTGGCCAGCTGAAGGTGCTGCAGAGTCTCCTGGAGTCTTCGTACCCTGGACCGGTGGCGGTGGCGGTGGAGGTGATCAGCGGCCTGCTCCACGCCTTACACTTCGTCCTGGCAGAGGTGGAGGCTTTCGTGCTGCAGCGCGAGAGCGGATCGTCGTCGCATGATGCCGCGGCAGCCGGAGCAGCCTCGCAGCGCGGCGACAGTGGAATGAGTGGCCGAGACGTGGATGCGTCGCTGTGGGGCATCGCTGTGCCCACCTCTCCCCTCCTGACCACTGCGCAGCTGCAGTCCTTCCTCTACCGCACCACTCGGCGCCACGTCGCCTACAGCATCGCAGCCGCCGTAACGGCGCGAAAGGTCGCCGTGCCGACGTCGCTGACGGCCTCCGCTGATGCAGCGGCCTGGCGGACGCCGACAGAGGCCCTCGCACGGCTCTTGCGTGCTGCTCTGCCTGTTGCCCAGAAGGCCCTCACTGAGCTTCTCTTCCGTCACCATCTCTTTGACAAGCTGAGCCCAGCTGTTACCACCCCAACCACCTCTGATGGAAGCAGCGGCGGTGGTGGTGCGGGTGTGGTGCTGCAGATGGGCGCAGGCCCGGGTGAAGCGCGTGCTGCCGCGTTGGCTGCGTGGGATATCAGCTTCACGCCTTCCACCGCGCAGAATAGCGTGTCTCTTATGCCAGACGACGCGTCCTTTCTCCTGACCGCCTCCCCCGCGGTGGACACCGACGCCGCAGCGTCCAACTTGGACCGCTCGCTGTGGCTGCCGGGCACCCTCAACGCCTTCTCCATTTTCCGTGTGCACCGTGTTATTCGCCGCGCACTGCTGCGTGCGGTGCCGCTCTGCGTAGACGTCTCATCCCTCCTGAGCCCCTGTGCGGGCTCTGGTGCGATTCCGCCCGCCGTCTTCACCCTCGGCTCCGTGTGTCCGATGGTGCTGCAGGTGTTGGTCCCACCGGGTACGCTGCGCACCCTGCTGAACGTCCTGCACGCTGCGGCAAAGCTGCCCGAGGACGCCGTCGCCGGACGCCATCACGTCGATCCTGTGACGGGCACCCCGGTGACGCTCGAAGTCGCTGTGCCAGACCTCTGGGCCGCCATGACTGCACCAGGGAGCGCCATGGGTGTTGGGCAGACAGCAGCGGCCGTGGAAGGCCAAGAGACCCCGTCCTCGTTGGATTTTAGTCTCCTCGAGGCTGCGCTGGACGCCGTGCAGCGACTCGTTGCCGAAGCAGCGGGGCAGCTCTCCTCCGCCGCCACAGCAGCAGCAGCAGCAGTCACAACATCTGCAAAGAAGCCATCAGCTGTGAAGCCACCAGCGACGCAGGTGCAACAGATAGTGCACGCCGTCTGTGCCCAACTCTTCACCCTCGTGGCAGCCTGTGTGCGGTGGGTGCCACGCTACACGAACTGGAAGGCGCGGTGGCTTATCGCGCAGCGACTGCCACGCCTCACCGCCACCTTCTGCTTTCTGCTGGCCACGGTGGCCGACATCGCAGGGGCAGCAGCGGTGATGTGGCTGCAGTGCACGCTGCAGCTGCTCACCTCCGTCTGGTCCTGTGCAGAGGCATTTGGTGTGGCCCCGCTGAACGACCTGACCGATGACGAGGAGGTCGAGGTGCGTTGCGTGGCCGTGCGCTGTGGGGCCCTTCTGTTCCGACGTGTGGTGGAGACGGTCCTCCGTGTCAGCGCTGCTGTCGCACCCACATCGCCTTCCTCCGGCGCAGCGCGGGTGCAGGCAACAGCCGCCTCGGTGGTGCTGCTGCTGCCGTCTTTGGCGGAGCCGCTGGCGCAGCTGCTCGATGCCACGGCGCAGTGCGTGTTGGTTGGCGCTAACGACGTCGACCCGCGTGTGCGGTGTCGCTCCGCAGAGGCGCTGGCGGTGCTCTCACGAACACTTAGTGTACTCGTCGCCGCTGATGGGCGAGGCAAGTCCGGTGCTGCAGCCAGCAACAGCATGAATGGCGCTGGCAGCGAAGACGCGGTGTGGGCACGCTATCTGCGCTCTAACACGGATGCCCTGCTTCGATTGATGAGCGATGAGAAGCCAACCGTCCAGCTCGCCCTCGTGTCTCAGCTGACGGACCTTCTGCTTATGGGCAAGCGACCGCTATCACCACAGCAGCTTCCACAAGGGAAGAGCATCAGCCTCATGGGCAGCCGCGAAGACGTTGACTCACGTCTCGGAGAGGAAGACGGAGAGGCTGAAGATGCGGAACATCCGCGAAGTGCGGGCCAGGTGCAGCACGAGGCCCTCCTACAGTGTCTCCGTCAGCTGGCGCAGCACGAACTGTGGCGACTTCGTGAGCAGTACGCTGTGATGCTGGCGCACCTGTGTGGCCGCCTGTTGCAGTCCGCGATGTTTCCCCCGTTCAAGGTAGCGGGCAGTGCTGCCATGACTTCTGCAGTGGCGGGGAGTCGAGGACGAATGGCAGCTGCGGTGCCTGGTGATGTTTTGAACGCGTCGATGCAGGCGGATGTCTCCCCCTACGGACACACCCATCCTCTTTACCAGCTGGCGCGCACGGAGCTGCTGACGTTGCTGGTGGCGGTCTTGTTTGACAAGGTGAAGGCCGTGCGGGATGCCGCGCTCGATGCGGTGGAGCGCATGTGTTTGCAGCTCGCCGCCGCGGCCCAACAGAACAACAACTCGCTTCAGCGCGACTTCGGGTCCTCCCTTGGGCTGCCTAGTCGTGGCAGCAACGGCGAGAGCGGCGCTGCTGTTAGCGGTGGGCGAGGTGGTCAGGCCTTTAACGCTGTGACCAGCGCCTCCTCCTCTGCCCTTCGGAATGGCAGTGGGTCCTACAACTGCAACACCTTTGTTGATGATGTGCTGTGGCCGCGGATCAGCGCCTACGACAAGGCCTGGGAGACCTACCTGAGCCGAAGTGCGCTATTGCACATCGCCCTGCGCCTTCGTGTGGAGAAGGCCTCGGTGTTTATCCCTCTCCTCGATCAGCTTGCCCGTGACCACGTACTGAACGTGCGGCTGGTGGTGGCGAAAATCATTCTCGAGGTGCTCTTGCGGAGCGCACCAGACGTGTCCTCCGCACCGTGGCCCCTGAACAAAGACGGCGAAGACGAGGGCGGGGCGGAAATTGGCGGTGACAACGCACACAGCGCGTCCTACAAGCCAGACCTTCCTTCTGGTACCGTGGCGTATCGTATCCTGATGAACCGTCCCGCCGACCCTGTGCTACGTGGTGGTGGTGGTGGAGTTGGTGGTGCGGGCGGGGTGCTGCCGCCTCTGCAGTTCACGGAGGAGGAGCGCACAGGCGTAATTCTGCAGATTCTACGACAGCTGTTGAAGGACGCCAGCTCCGATGTCCGAGATGAAGCCGCAAAGGCGTTGAAGGTGTGCTTTTAGACAATCTTTTTTTTTTCTGGTTTACGTGGCCTGATGGACCATCGCTGATTTTTTTAGTTGTTGTTATGATGGATTTGCGCACGGAATACGATTATGCGATCCTCTGGCGCATTGAGTATGCGCTTTTTTCTTTTTTTTTTTTTCTTACATGCTAGATTTTTTTTTATTTCGCTTCTCCATCGTTTGTCAATCCTTTCTCGACCCGGTATGACATTTAGTTTCTCATACTTTTTTTCTTTGATACGTTTAAACGAAGAGAAGTACACAAGATCGAATCCTAAATAACGCCTCTTCAGTCTTCTTCAGGTTTGCCAATCTTTCGGGGGGGAAAGTTTCTAGAAAGCCCGCAGAGGCGATGAGGCACAGGCACACCAAATGCACTTGTACACGTAATAAGTAACGTGACGAACAAGCGTAATAGAAAGGGCGTATTGCCTACCTCCGACATCCTACAGGCAGAGGGACTTTTGTGTGTCTGTGTGTGTGTCTCTCTCATAAGCACTTCTGAAACTGTGTTTTTCCCAATCTCGCAGGCCTCTCTGCAATCGTCGTTTTGATAACATTTAACTTGAACTGCTGCTGTGGTGGTGGTGGTGGTGACTGTGCGTTGAAACCTCCTCTACCACACGCGGCACAATTTGCGCTGCCTCGCAGAAATCTGCTGACCTGCTACATTCTCGCCTCCTTCCTCGTTGTATTTTATTCTAACTGTGTGGGCATTCCGCTAGAAGTTTGTGTTCTCTGTGATTTGTTCTTTTTGCCAGCGATTGCTGAAGCTGTTTGGCTCGCTCGCACCCTTTGCCCCGGGTGTTGTACATTTACCTTTATCGCTTACACATAATCTTTCATAGAGATACAACAAGAACGAACTTTTACAAAAAAAAAACGGTAACTCACTCGTCGCGTAGCTCTCCACCTAGGTCGAAATCAGCGCTTGTTAACGGACTTCTTGTTGTCTCGTTCTTGATTTTCTCTTTTTCTCTTTTTCTTCTTCAGTGCCACTGCAAAACATTTTCTTATAGAGCTGCTCTTGTTGTTGTTTTCCTCTTCCATGTCCGCCACGGACAGTCAGCCGAATTTTAACTCGTGGAGGCAGAAGAGTACGCACCGCCCCGTTCTGCGAATGCCAGTGAACGTCTCTTCCTCCGACGCCGCATCCCAAACACCCACGGCTCCACCAGGCAGCGCAGTGCAGGCTCCGGCTCAGTCAGCGTCCTCCACCTCCTCAACAACATCGCCATCGGCGACGTCGGATGTCTCGTCACTGCCCATCCCTTCGCTCGATCGGTTGAACGTAGCGTCTAGAGGCTCTGTGGTAAACGAGCAGCTTAACATGTCCGCTGCCGATACGGCCGCTGCCAGCCCTGCCGCAACGACGCTGCCCAACCAGCGAAAAGAGATGCAGCGGGAGATGTCCCTCACGGGATCGGTCTCGGTGACCGCCAGTGAGCAGCTCATGGTGGAGCGCCTTCGCGTGCTAGAAGAGGAGCGTTCCAACTTGCAAAGATCCCTGCGTGAGCGCATGACGCAGGCAGCAAACCGCCTCGCAGACCCCGCGCCGGCTGCGGCGGTGGCATCGCCTGCCTCCTCTGGCGATCCGCCCTACTCCTCCACCTCGTCTTCTTCTTCCTCAAGGGTTATTGAGGCGAGTACAGTGCAAGAGAAGTGCCTGCGGAGCTCCGGGAATGCCTCCTCCACGCCGTCTGTGCATGCGAGCGAAGACCCCACGCAGCAGACGCCTCTGTCCTCGTCAAAGACCTCCCTCGCTCGTGGCGCACGGCAGGCGCGGATGGGCGATGCTGCCCCGCCGTCTGCCGCAGCGTGTGCGGCGGAGCAGTTCTCCCCACCCGCCCGAAACCCGCACCTGGGTCTCGGTACGACCGCAGCTTCGTCACCGGAGCATCCGACACGGATATCGCAGCATCCACCCCCTTCCCAGCTACCTCAGCCACAGCGGACACAGCCTGGCCTGGAACCGTCGCAGGCGCAACGGCAGCATCAACTCTCGCTGAGGCAGCTGCAGCACGACATGCAGCACTGCGCCAGAGAAATCGAGCGGCTTGTGGAGGATCAGTACGACCTGCGCTGCACCGTGCGAGAGACCCTGTTGGAGTTGTCAAACCCCGACAACTCCTGGCGCGGCGCCTCTGCCTGTACGCCTACGCACTCGTCCTCTGTGCCAGTACCGAATTCGAGCCACACAGACTCGGCTCAAGAACACCACGAAGGGGCTAGGCAAGCAGCTGTCACGGCTAGCAGTAAAACGTATCTTCATCTTGCTGACCCTTCAGCTGACACCGGGGTCGACACCGTCTCACCACGGCCGCCGTGGTTGCTGCCGTGGCTTCAGCAGCTGCGGGCGGAGCAGAGCGACCACTTTCGGCACCTGCGCGAAGAGATGGTCGTGTTGGTGTGCCACGCCGTCGCAGAGGCTCGCCACCTCTCTCGCCGCCCTGACCAGAGAAGCAGCGAGGACCGTGCCAACCACTCCCCTCTGCCTACCCGGCAGGCTGGGGAGGCGGCAGCTGACTCGCCTGCCCTTCAAGTCGTGGAAGCGGACCCCCGCTCGCTGCGGCATCGTGCTGAGCACGCGGAGGATCCGCCAGCGCCACTGCTGTGGCAGCGGTACCGTCGCCTGATGTCCCCCACACCCCCTGAACGCTCGGATGTGGTCTCCTCCGTTGCCCCCTCAGAGTCGCCGTCCTCCCTTCCCGCCTCGTCAGCGCTGTCAGTGCGAATGCAAGATGCGTTGTGGTCTGCCGTACTGCACATGCAGCGCGTGGTCGAATCCCAGTCGGCGCAAATTGCCTATTTGACAGAGCGTGTGAGTCGATCTGACGTACTGCCAGTCGCACCGGTGTACTCCCTTGCTCAGCCCCGCCATCATCATTATGATAACTCCCGTGGGAAGCATCGGGCCTCGTCGGTTGCTTCATCTGATGCCCCGTCCACATCCTTCACCGATGCCACGAGCATCTCCACCCCACCTCCTCACCAACGCGACCGTCGACGGGCAACACCACGCGGTATAGAAGGCCGTGTTTCGTCGGCTGACCGAGCACACCAACCGCGCCACAACTCTCGCGCTGATCGACACAAGGAGCAAAAGCCCAGGACTCGTCAGTTGGACGCTATTCAGGATGAAATGAGTGATCTGCGCCACCTCCTCCAAGAGACTCTGCAGCGCGATCAACAGCAGCAGCAGTTGAGGGCCGAGCACACACGCGACACACACGCCCGGGAACGCCCGCAGCAACTTCATCTCGAGGCGCACGGCAGCAGTGACAGCAGCGATGCCCGCAGCTCCACGTACGCACGGCGACGGTATGCGGAGACGAATCCACCACCGGTGGCCCCAGGACGTAGAGGTGCAGACGCTGCACAGGGCGACGCAGCGGTTGACGGAGCTGCCCCTCGCATCAGCGTGCGTGCCGTTGGTCGCTCTCTTCCAGCGGACGACACACGGTACGCGCGCGGTGTTGTGCCCCACCACCATCAACAACAGCAGCAGCAGCAACAACAGAGAGACGGTTACACACCAAACGCACGCAGCCTGCCTTCTCAGCAATTCTTGCCCTCTCCGTACGTATCTCCGATCCACGCTGCATGGCAGGATGAGGACGTGTACGACGATGCAGCAGCAAGACCCGCAGTGGCGGAGGCGCGCAGAACCCCACCTCAGCTACCTCGTCAACGTGTGCGCACAACGTTGACGTCCTCTCTTGTGTACCCGCCCTCGTAGTTGTCTCCTCTATGCGGATATGCAGTGGGCTTTTTGCTATTGGCGGCGTTGACACAGCATACGTGTATCAGCTTGTGGCGTGACGAGAGTTAATTAAAATGTCCCATTCATGAGAAAAGAAGAATGGTGTTTCAGTCAACTAAAAAAGTGGATTCAAAACCCACGTGTTTGCATCCTCTCTGCCTCTTCCTTAGATTCTCTATTTCCTCTTTTTAAAAACACACGCTGACCAGAAAAGAGGAACTGGATAAAAAATAAAATTATAACGCAAACTCAACAAAAACGCTTTCCACCCCTCCACAGTAGCAGAGACATTCTCTGAAATGCAAAAAAAAAAAAATTGGATTAATTTTTAAACCTGGACTACAGGACAGACGCGACCTTTCCACTTGTGAAAACAGTTGCTGAGAAAACAGTTCTCAAATGTATAATTTCGCTTAAAGGGCTCATCTTCGTCGTTGTCCGCTTTCTGCACGTGTGGCGGTGAGAGGCTTTTGAAAAAAAAAAAAAACGTCTTATCCTCGCACAGCAAGTTCCACCATTATATGTCTCTTTTTTTTTCCACTGCTTTATTTTATTACTTTTCCTCTCTTCTCATTTTGCTCTTTCTCTCTCTTTCCCTCGCTCTCCGTTGTGGACAGCTTTCTGAAGAAGCCTTCCTGAACCACGCGACGGACACGAACAGCGGAGGTGTTATCTGTGGTTGCTTTGTCTTTCTGCGGCGTGTGTGCTACAATCTGCTGTCCAAAACAGGAGAAAATCAGTCTCGTTAATACTACGCACGAAGCCCTCCTGGTTGCCTCACACACGTAAATTTGTTGTAACGCAGCAAAGCCGTCAAGTTGAAAGTGGAGGAAAAACTGTCGTTCTTCCAAAGGTGATTAGCGCTGTCTCCTCGCCCCATCCGTGTAAGTGTCTGTGAGTTTGTGACTAACCATTGTCATCACCTGATTGGGAATCATCACTCGTCTTTGTTAAGTGACGTAGCGGAAAAAGAAAAACTAGAAAAGAATGTTCCGTCTTCACGGCGCGCGCTTCGCACTAGCGGCCGCCTCCCTGGCCGTCCACCGCAGCCCTGCAATCACCGCAACACCGCTGCGCTCCGTCACACGCACCGCCGTCGCTCCTTTGGCGCTGTCCCCAGTGACGGTCGCCTGCCGCCGCTTCAGCGCGTCGTCGACCATACTTGGCCGGCGCCCTCCTCCTAGCCTTGTCCTCCCTGCCCGCTCTCCGCGGCTGGCCGGTGCACACGGCGTGGCACCTGCGGGCTTCCTCCGCGGTGCGCGCCTCTCCGCCTGTGTGGCGTCGCTGTGGCCATCGCAGGCCACGCAGCAGCTCCGTGCCTTCCGTGTGAAGGGCCAAGAGAAGGAATCGTCTCAGCAGCAGCAGCAGGAGCAGCAGCAGGAGGAGAACAAGGAGGAGAAGGCCAAGGCAGAGGGCGAGAAGGCCGAGGAGGAGGAGGAGGAGTCCTCCGCCAAGGACGGCAAGAAAGCCGGCAAGGGAAAGAAGGGTAAGGCCTCCGCACCGAGGAAGGGCTTCATGGACCACATTCGCGGCCTTCGCGAGGACTACGCAACGTTTCCTCACATCTACAACAGCGCCAACATGATCAACTTTGTTATCTTCACCGTCTTCTGCCTCTGCAGCACGGGCAGCGTTACAGAGGAGGAGTGGTGGATGAAGCAGTGGGGCCTGGACAACGCCTTCCGCCCGTGGACGTGGCTGCTCCACTCCTGCCTCACGAACAACTTCCTCTCCATGTCCTTCGCGATGATGCTGCTGCACACCATGTGCCACCAAGTCCTCCCCACGCTCGGCTCGCGCGGACTGATGCTGTACTGCGGCAGCACGGCAGTGATCTCCGGTGCGGTGATGTGGCTGGGCAACTGGCTCTACTACGGCAGCGGCGCCGCGCCCGAGAAGCAGTTCGGCCCGTGGGATGTTGTCAGCGCGCTCTTTGTGATGGAGTACTTCTACTACGGCTTGACGCCTTTCACCATCCTCAGTAGCTTCAGTGGGTGGATTAAGTACGCGATGTGGGTGGGCGAGGTGTGTATTCTGTACTTTGACTGGCAGCCGACGGTGGTGGGCACGCTGGTGGGTCTGGCGCTGTGCCGTGGTGTGCCGCGCTTCAAGGTCATGAAGCCTGCTGCAAGCGCAGGAGCAAAGTGACAAACTGCAGAGGAAAAGCGTACGTTTATTTTTTATTTGCCGAATTCATCTTCACATAACATTACACGTTATTTTAAGTTTTCTTCTCTTTTTTCTTTTGATGTTTTGTGGTTGGGCAATTTTCCTTTGCTGATTGGTTTTGTTGTTGTTGTTGTTGTTGTTGCTGCCCTTGTCGGTGGGATTGTCGTAATCAGAATGAGGCGGGGTGCTGCAGGACCGATGCCTCTTCTGTGTGCTCATCTCTTTCTCTTAATGTTGCCTGGTGGGCCGGACAGCCGAGTCCTCTTTTTGTTGTTGTTCAGATGGAAGGCTCTCCTTCCTCATGTTGGGGAAGGCGGTGTTGAGTGACAGTTCTATGTCAGTAGTATGACGTTATTTATCTCCCCTTCTTTTTTTATTATTTTCTATTGTGTAATTAATGGAGATGCAGAAGATGGTGAGATAGTCTGATGAACAGGAAGAGTAAAGGGTTCATTGCCCTCTTCGTGTGATCGCTCGCTCCTTGGTTAGCTGAGTGATTACATTTTTTTCTTTCTTACCCAGTATTACTGTTGAGGCAACTCTCACTCCATGTCAAAGCTTCGACGTGCCTGTTGGCTTTCTTTTTTTTTTTTCTCATCTTCGTGTGCACTGATCTCCCCATTTAACAAAGAAACAAAGAATCGCAGAAGCGAACATCACACGCGCGTGGACTCTGTGAAGTGTGAAGGCTACAAGCAGCGAAGATAAAGCGACACAAGCCACTCACTACTTGATGCTGTTGGAGAAAGTCATCTCATCACGCTTCTTTTGATATGTGCCCTTTCAGCGGCCTTGGCAGCCCGGCCAAGAGGCTCCTCTCAGTTCTGCCCAGCCCTGCAAACGACGTGTCGCTGCGTCTCACGCTTCGCGACTGCGTGTGGGTAAGCGCTGTGCTTGCATGTAGTGAGGAAGCCGACTGCCTTACCTTTGCTGTGGATGGTGTGGCTTTGCATCGTGTGTGTGTATAACCCACCGCCACTCCCCACCACCGCTGCTCTCTCTCTTCATCGGGAAAGAAACAGCAACTTTAAAGACCGAAACCTCGTTTCTCTAACCCTTCCCCCTCCTCCTTTCATCGTGATTTATACGTTCAGCACCCCTCAAAGACCAAAACAGGCAACTCCCCTTTTCTTGCGAATTATTGTGGTTGTGATAATCAGCTGTTGTTATTATTATTTTTCTTCTCTGCTCACAACTGACAAGGCTGGGTTCTTGTTGTCCTTTGGTTCACATTTTTGTTTCCCCCCGGTTTAGACAGTCGATACTGTCTTGTGTTGCTACTGTCGCTTTAGACACGCAACTGACAAGCCCCTCTGTCACACGCCGCAGAACACCCACACGGCATTGTTTTGTTTTTTTGTTTTTTCACTCTTCCCCTCTTCAGAAAGCTTTTGCTCAAGGGATTACGGTTATTCGCTTCTTCGTGTTCATTAACACACTTTCTTTGTATCCGCGACGTCTGTGTACTTTTGTTTGAACCTCTCCCTCTCTCTTTCTCTTCACAACGCACACTGGCATTGTTCTATCGCAACACACAAAATCAGTCTCACAATTTCCTCCAGATCTCCGCTGTTGGTTTTTTTTGAGCTTGCGTCTGCGTGTAGAACAGGAAGTTGAAGTTGCGGTAAAAAAAAAAGGCGTTTCTCCTAAGCACATAACAACAGGGGCTCCTCTTTCTCTTTACGCTCACCCTTTTAGTCGTGTTTGTACTACATTTTTGTTTTTTACTTGCTCCCCTTGTTACACCTCTAGATCCACCAATTATTATTCTATTTTTATTTTCGTCTACATATTTTTTCTCTCTGCTTTTGTCGTTCGGTGGGTACAGATTAGCAACAAGAGCCATTCCCAAGCTGCTTCTTTGCCTTCGTTGTTGTTGCTGTTTTTTCTTTCCTGAACCTAGCGCGTGTTCGACGAGGAGATCACGAAGTCCGCTTCATAGTAATACACTCGATTTACATTGCCAATTGGTATAGTAATTTCAGCTTTCTTTCTTTCTTTTTCTGCGTGTACTATCTCCTCGTACTCGTACCTTCTTTTTTCTCCCTTAATGAACCCACTAGACTACACATCCCCTGATGCCTTCACACGCACATGGGCACCCCCAATCAGCGTGGTGCGCTCCCTCGGCCCACACGTCTGTGTGGTGCGGCCACATCACTCACGCATGCCCGTCGTGCCTGCGTCACCAACCTCCAAAGAGTCAGCAGATGCGGTGATGTGCACGGGACGCATTCGCACCCATTTGCCCACACCACACAGCGGCAGCTGCCCTCTCGACTACACCTCCCTCTTCGTCACCCTGCACCGACGTCAAAAAGAAAAAGTGCTGCAGGTGCATGCCAGCCGCCCCGTCCCTTTCCTCGGTCGATACCCTCACGTGCCGGCGCCTCAGTCGACACAAACAGGCAAGGCATCAGAGTGTCAACAACACACTATGAGAACGGCACGACGTGCAGCACCCGTGCCCTCGCAGAACGAAGACGTGTCTCCTGCTGGAGTACCTGCCCGTACTTCGCGTGCATCAATGGCACCACAGCACAGTGCCGTGCCGGATGGTTTCGCTGTGGTCGAGCGTGCTGTGCCACCGTCCGTGGCTGCTGCAATGGCGCATCTCATCGCCCCAGCCACGGCAAGCACAACAGCAGCACAGCCGCGTACAAGCTTCTCTTCCCCGCCTCACCATCATCATCACCACCACCACCACAGTCGACCCTCTGCCGAGACTCGTGCGCCGTCCACCCAGCAGAGTCCCGTTCTATCGCAGCACCATCACCATCATTACCAGCACCAGCAGCAGCAGCAGCAAGTCACGCCAGGTCGTCCATCGGTAACCGAGACCTCGTCGCCCTCCACACGTGAACCGCAGGTGGTGGCGCAGCAGCTGCAGCAGCACATGCGCTACCGCGTGGGTCGAAGTGGAAGCACGCAGCTGCAGACCCTGCCCGCCACTAACGGCGAGGCAGTGAGCGTTGGCGCCGCAGCGCTGGTCGCCGTAGCCGCGGCTGAAGCTGCCGCACGCGAAGTCGCGGCCTCCGTGCGCAGAGCAGCCAGCCACCGCCGCAGCACCTCCCCCTTCTCTTCCCTTCCATCCTCAGCCTCGACGTCGATGCCGCGGGAGGCGTCCACCACGCCGCTCTCGCTTGCGCTGAGCTCGATTCGGCGCTCCGGCACACGCGGATCGGCGTCTACGCTGACCGGCGTAATGGGCCTCGGCGCCTCTACGACCTCTACCGGCGTCGTCGCAGCGGCGTCCGCGGCAGCAGGGAGTCTCACGCGTCTGCCACATCTGACGGCTCGCAGTTTTCTCCGCAACAGCCTGCCTCGCTCCGCGTCGCGGCACAGCGGGGATGACGTCGCTGATGCCGCTCCCGTAGCGACGGAGCTGAGGACACCGAATGACCTGGCCGACACCCGGATGTTTCTCCGGCCGCCTCAGCACGCGCTGCGGGAGGGCAGGGACTTTGGCAGTGACGGCTTCCACGCCAGCGTGCTCCTCGCCGGATCGCCGGGCACGGCCTCCACGCTGTACCGAAGTGGTGTGGCAGCGGCGGTGGCTGACGCAGGGGACGCTACCGGTGCTGGGGCGGCGACGGCGGAGCAGCAGGGTGAGCTTCAACTTCAACTGCAGCGTGCTCTGCAGCGTCAACGCAGGCTCGAGCGGCTAATGTTTCACGACGGCGAGGACGACACCGCGGGGGATGGCGTGGACGAGGAGGAGTGCGATGTGGACTCGGGAGATGGGACGGAGGGTCGCCGCTCAGCGCATACGTGTCGCAGCGGCACGGGGTGGGACGACGGCCTCGTGAACGAAGAAGCAGCCGAGGACGCGGAGCCGCTCTGGCGTGCCTCCCCCTCCGCCCAGAGTCTTCTCTCCCCCAACACTGCTGCCGCAGCGCACCAACCGCCACAAGCTGTTCAGCCACAGCAGACGCGAGAGGATCGAGTCCTGAGTGTGCACCCGCACGAGCACATCTCGCTGCATCGCTTTCAGGAGCCGACGGAGGAGGGCGGCAGCGTTGCCGGCATTCGTGCGGACTCCGTGTTGGACGTGCCGCGTGGGTGGGGCATTCTGGGAAGAGGGCGGAGCAGCACGACCTCTCCTTCTCCGCAGCCCGACCCGTCGTGGGCACGCCGGCAGCACCCGCCGAAGCCACAGCGATATCACGCCCACCTCAGCCGCTATCAGCCCTCCGGCTCCCCGACCGTTGCAGCGGAGGGCTCACCCGTTCCCGTACCCGCCGCGGAACAGCATCGCCTGGCAGCCTCGTCGACGCCTACTAGCACAATCGCCGCCGCCACTGCAGGGACAACAACGGTGTCGCGCTCCGCTGCCGTGGCCCCGACTTCGGCGGAACGCAGCGGCAACGATGCGGACGCGCAGGCGGCACACACGCCCGCCTCTCTCCTGTCGGTCGCGACAGCGGATCTTCGCGGCCCGTCGTCGATGTCCTACATCTCCCCTTCCGTGTCCCGTCACAGAGACGCAGTGCACGCCGTCACGACCGGGACAAGGGGAGAGCCGCAGTTGTCACGCCAACGTGAACATGACGGTGCGGCTGCCGGAGCAGAGAGTGTCGCCCAAGTTAGTGCTACGGGCTCGCCTACGCCGCCCTCACCCGCTCTTCCCGGTCTGAAGAATCGCCCTTCCATGCCGAGTGCGGCCTTTATGGACGTTGTGGGAGGCGTGCCGATGTGGAAGCAGCAGAGCGAACCAGATGCTGCCCCTGCCGCGGTGTCCCGCCACTCTCATCGCTCGTCCTTATCGTCTTCCACTCCATCGTGGCGGTGCGGAAGTCCGCCAATGGATACGAGGAGTGTTGCGATCGCCAGACAGCGAAGGAAGACCAGCAGCAGCAGCGGTGACACCCATCACAACAACGAGGACGACGATGGCATCGCTTGCATGGCAGAAGTACGGGCAGAGGAGTGCACTGCCAAAGATGTCATGGACCGCCCGCATCCTTCCCCTCCCTTCTCTCCTCCTTCTCCCTACCATCCAACCGCCGCCGAGGCGAGAGGTGCAAGAGCCGCGAGGTGGTCTGGGCGTGCAACCAGTGAGATGCAGAGGCGCGATGAGGCGGACGGCAACGTCTCCCCTTCACTGCCCCCGTCGTACGGTGCTGCGTCGGCCTCTCCCACAACGAAGAGGCACGCCGAGGCGCGCACAGCTCTCTCGGAGAAAGGCTCGCTGGGTTTTGTCGAAGGATTGCCACAGGAGGATGCTGACAACGACGTGCCTGCGGTGCGTCGGACGAGTCCCGGCGTCAGCGAAGAGGCGTCGTCCAAGTGCACGCGGTTCAGTGCAGACGACTACCGCAGCAGTAGCAGCGCCAGAAGCAGCAGGAGCCGCTGCGCCTCCCCTATAGGAAGCGTAGAAGGACAAAATGTCGGAAGAGGGAGGGGCACGTCGGAGTGCAACGCAGACAGGTACCACACGGCCTCTTCCTCCACCTCTCCCTCGCCCCCTCTCGTCTCGCCGATTCAGAAGGCCCTTGGTGCGGCAATGGTGAATTCGTCTTATACTCAAACAGCAGTGCGAGTTCCGATGGTGTATCTTTCCGACATGCTGCGTCTGTCCTTCTCGCCCACACACGACGACAACAACGAGAATGATACATGCGCTGACTCCAACAATGGCACACCTCAACGCTACGACGAAGCGGAGCCCGGCGCAGCCACGCCGCTTTACTGTACGCGCCGCGACGCGTGTGAGCGCGACCCGCCGTACCCCGCCTCTCTCTCCGATGCGCGCGTCACCACAGGGGAGCGCAGTGGTGTGACGACGGCCTCCATCTCCTCGAGTCCGCCCTCACCGAATCGGACAGCCATCCGCCACGTCGCGAGCAGCGTCACCGATGAGGATGGCATTGACCGGCAGTTGAGCACCTCTCCCATGTCCACCCCATCGCCCTTTCGTCGACAAATACCGGGACCACCACAGCCCGCATCGGGGAAGTTGATAATGGCGCGCGCCTCGACTCCGCTGACCCCCACCGCCGTGGCAAACCACCTCGCCCTTTCCTTTGATGACCGGCGCCTACACGCGTCTACCGCGAGCACGGTGGCCTGGGGCACTGTTCCATCATTCTCCGCCACCCCAGCCAGTGGCGCAGCAGCAGCAGCAGCAGCAGCGGAGCGAACCTCCTTGGCACAGCTGCGCTTTTCGGATGAGTCCACACTGTCGGCAACGACGGAGGCGCGACTGACCTCCGCTACCTCGACGCGGTCCTCCGTCTCCGCCGTCTTCTCCACCCCCGCGCAGACGCGGCTGAAATCGCTGCTGCGGGCCTCCACGTGGGCAGCGGCAACGTCAACGCCTTTTAACATGGAGGAAAGCCACGCCGACAGTGAGATGGGAGAGGAGGAAAGGGCAAACGCGATGCGAACACCGCCTCGCCACGTCACGAGCAACGCCTATGCGAGAGACAGCTTGAGTAGAAGTCCTGCGACGCCACTGCATGGGATGTGTACCCAGGATGCTGGTGCTTCGACAGGGGAGGCGACCTCACTGGGAGTCCCTACCATGATGATGACAGCGATGAGGCCTCCGCCCGCCATGGAGCCGCCTTCATCTTTCGCTTCGATGCAACCACCGCAGTCGTCGCCTTTTCGCGGCTCTGGGTCCTTCCTGCGCGTGCAGCCGAGCTGGAGCGGCTGCCCAACCACCACAGCTGACGAAGGCCGCCCCTCTGACAGCTTTGAGGCTGACATTCAACTCTTGGCACGCATGACACGTATGACCGTAGAGACAGGCCCTGCTTCAACCTCGGCCATGCCAGCCCCCTCCACCTACCTGTCCACGCCGAAGCAGAGCAGAGAACGCCCGCATCAGCACCAACCGCAGCAAGAGCAGCAGCTGCAGCCACCTTCACCGTCGTCTTCGCCAGGTCGATTCTCCTCCAACTCTCTCAGCTTCTTCCTTGCTGCCGCGGCATCTGCTGGCAGCCCGGCAGCCACCGCAGACGAGACCGGAGACGACCAAGCGGCACCGCAGCGTGGCAGCGGCGTGTACGGCAGCGCACTGGCGCTCCGGCGGTCCTGGGCACCGCGGAAGGGGTCCCCGAGGCGGCGTGGCAAGCAGCGCCGCCAACGTTGCTCTGGCAGCGGCGGCGGCAGCGGTTTCGTCTCCCCCTCGCACGCACGTGATGCATACCATCAACTGCGCTTTACCTCCGAGCTCACTTCGTCTTCACCAAGTGTGCGGCCCAGTCGAGAGGGCAGCACGAGCACATTTCTGGCACCGCAGCGCTTGACCTTTGGAACCGCCACCGCATCCGTGGCAACGCAGCTGACGGCGACAACGGGCGGCGCCAGCGACAGCGGTGAGCGGTGGTCGACGGCGTCGTCCACACCCACCACTACCGCACTGGCTCGTCAACAACAGCAGCAGCAGCAGCAGCAAGGACCGCGAGTGTCTCCTCCGTCGTATTTTGAAGCTCTCCACACACACCGTGCTGACACAGCCTGTGAGGGGCACTCGTCATCACAGTCTCGCGATCGTGACGGTGGGGCGGAGGACGGACCCCGTTCGCCTTCGCTCGTGTCCATGCACTACGACGAGGCCGCACACCGGCAGCGGTGGCAGAACCCATCGTCGACGGCGTCATCTTTAGCCCGCACCCCAAGCGGCCGTCCATCGCTGTCCTCAAGCGAGTTCTTACGTGCGCCTCGGCGTGGACGGCGAGACGACCGCCGCCGTAGTAGCCACACACCGTCCGTCAATGCCCTGCCCTCCTACCCTCCCGTCCTGCATGGCCCGGCAGATCTGAAGAGCTCACCCCAGCAGCGCAGCCTCAGCGCCAGTGGCGAGAGCAGCGAGGACCGCTCGCACTGGCAGGGTGGCGCGCCGCCTCGCCGTGCCCGCCGTGCCGTATCCTTTTCAGTGTTGCGCTCGCCCTCCACGACGGGCACACGCCTCACCTGGGGCACAGCCACCCGCGACGCGTCATCCTCTGAAGCACGCGCCGATGCCTTGTCGCTTTCCCCTCTACACAGTGCCCGTCGTCGCAGCCCAAGCAGCAGCGTAAATTTCTACAGTGGCAGCACCACGCCGCTTCGTGTGCCGCGGTCCCGTGCAAGCGGTTCGATGATGGACCGCTTCTTCGCACCGCCGCCTCCCGCGCCTCAGCAGTTGACAACTGCGACACCTGCAGCCCCCGCTACCACCATGAGCCAGCCGCTCACGCTGGCTGATGAGCTGCGATCCTTCAGCAGTCCGATCTTTAGCGGTCCGCCCCCGCCGCCCAACACGGGCCTACCGGTGGTCGCAACCCTGCCCTCTGCGGCCACCACATTTCTGGCCTCTCCTCCACGTCGCACCGGCGCTTCTTTTCTCGCCTCCCCACACCGAGGGACTGAAGGAAGAACCAGCGCTGGATCTTCGTCGATGTCCCTCCCACCTGAGCTGCAGGCCTTGCTGCTCCGCGGGGCGGCGGCGGCGCCGGTGGTGGCGCCTGCAGAGGCCGCGGCCACAACGCCGGTGAAGGCTCCTTCGCAGCGGCGGGGGTGCAGCGAGCGTGCCGAAGTCAATGTGGAATCCCCGCCCGGAAATTTTTCGCCGCCTCGTCAGGCTTCTCCGTAATTGCGTTCAGAAAACGCTGTAAGTATTTTTTTGTGTGTGTTTTTTTTTCCTGGTCCTCCTGTTTACTTCCTAGTGATATTGTTTTGTTTCCTCTCGAATGACTCTACGTTGATTGTAATGTTTGCTTTTTAGTGTTTGACCTCGCTTCTTCTTTATTTTGTTTTTGCTAGAACTTTACCTCTTTTCCTTATTCTTTTCTGTGTAAGCTCCTACTTTTTTTTTGTTTGTTTTTTCTCGCACACCTGTGTACCTCTCCGCACTCTGTATCTTGTTTGTGTGTGTGTGCGCGCGCGTATTTGTATAGTCGTCATATTGACAATCGGTAATGCACTCTTGTGCTTTCTGCGCCATTCTATAATGTATCCCATATTGTATATCTCTCTCTCTCTCTGCGCTGGTTTGCTGTTGTTGTTGTTTTGTGTGTGCGTTCTTCTTTGAGTGGGTACGTGTATTCCTTATGATAAGTCCCTCAGTGTATCTTATTAAGTAGCGAGAGGAGTGCGTTAAATTGTGAGCCAGCTGTGACGAAACGCGTCCCCTGTGCCAACAGTCGCAGTAGAGAAAGAGAGCGCTCCCTCGAGGGACTCAGCACGGGTCCTTGTGCTGCACAACTCTTCTATCTTGTTCAACGTCTGCCCCATGTTTCTTTCGCGAAGCAGGTTCGCTAAATCACGCACAAAGCAATTTAAACGGTCCTTTCACGCTCTCTCCCTCTCTCTCTCTCCTTACACATGTCTTTCCCACGATAGAGACGAATGTAACGCCTTCTCGCACACTCATATACAAAGCAACGCGCAGCGGCAAATTACAGCTGCAAACTCAAAAACCTCGAATGGAGGATATTCACAGGTAGAAATGCCCTCGATCGACTTGCATTACGTCCCGCTGCACAGAGGCTGACGAAAGCTGATCTCATTGCCCTAGTCGGCTCTGTATTCGACAACACTATGTAAGTGCCCAGGCTTGTAAGCTTCTCTGACTCGCTTTGATGCGCGGTGCGACGCAACACCTCCAATGATGGCAATGATGTCTCGCGTAACGTCTTTGATGCTGCCAACGTCCTCCAGCACATTTGGAAAGTCGCCACGTCCTCAGATGCAACTACTGCCACATCCTTGAGTGGTGGAGTGTCATTGCTGTTCGCCGTGGTAACAGCTGAATGTTATTGTTGTTGTTCTTGCAATTTAAAGACGGGAACCGAATGCCGGTTCAGTCAAATCCTAGTCTGCTCACGTGCACTGTGCGAAGGGAGGAGGCTCTAAGCAGCTTTTATGCTCTCTCTCTCAATTATGCAACCTGCTACACACCCGTTTGGTGCTCTTCCCGACGAAATAGAAAATCAGATACCAGAATCCCTCATTGTCTTCACGCATCAAAATTAAAAAAAAAAAAACTGTCGCTCTTTCTGCGAGAACAAAAAGCGGACCCTTTTTCAGTTAAGAAACGTGGTGGCGCGGATGTGCAAGTGCTGGGAGCTCAATGCAACAGCGACAGGAAACGATGCACCCAAGAGCGTATGGAAGTGCACTTTCGATACGGGGACGATACACGACTTGCAGGATACGTATGTTGATGTTGCTTTCTCTTCCCCTCCTTTACCTAAAAAATCGCCTCCAACACATCTCTTTTTTCTCCCTTTGCCGTAAAAAAAAACCTAGCACCATCATCGAAACAAACATAGACAAATACACATACATTAGCACTGCGTGCGGTGTTGGCTGCTCACAAAGTCGAAAAGGGATACGCGCGCACAATACGATTCACATGAGAAGATGAGTCGTGTGGCTTCTTCCCGGGCCTCCGTCCTCTCCTCGTCTTCGTCCACGCCCTCGGCCTCTGCTGCCTCAGCACACATCACAGCAGACGGCCGCGATGATGCCGGACGAAGCACGGTGCATTCCTTCACTGAGAAGGAGGAGATGACCTCTACCCAGCCACACATTCTTACATCGAGGTCAACGTCAAGTCCTCCTTCAGCCCTGACCCCTGTGCCAACTGTCACGCCGAAGCCACAAGGACTACGAGCGCTTTCTCAAACCTCCGCCTCCCGAAGCCCCAAGCGACAGAAGCGAGAGGACTTCCAATACAGTAATGAAGTGGTGATGCCAGCCTCGTCGTCACGTCCATCAGGAGATGAACCAACCACTGTGGTCCCTGTTAGCAGCAGCAGCAGCACCACCGCCAGCGACGTAATTGGGAGACGACCACGCCAAGGAGATGTGCAGAGTCCAGCTCTGCCGCCATCCAATCTCCACTCTCCTCCACAGGTGTCCGCCTCGTCGTCTATCGTAACAGACGCAACAGCAGCAGCCACGCCGCTACTTCAACACGCGCCGTGTCTCCCTCAGCGCAGTCCTCGGCAGCCACTTCTGCAACGCATGTCCAGCGTCTCCGCCAGCACGGGGGTCTTTGAGGTCATGCTCAATCACGCTCGCGTGAGGGTGGACCGGCGCTATCCGTTCCTCAATCCCACCTCTCTCTTCACCGCACACACAACGTCAAGCGGTATCTGCGGAGAATCGGTTGAAGGTCTTGACCCTCCGCTCCATCGTTATGGGCATCGACCCGTGCTGCTGCTCGACTACACGGGGATGCTGCACCTGCGCCACCAACGACGCGCCCGCCGACAGGAAATACTCGCGCAAGTGCAGCATCTTCTGGCGGAGCGTCAGGACCAAATTCGATCGGCACGAGCGTGGCGGATGCGTCTCTTACGAGCGACGCGCGGCAATAAAGCGTCCATCACTCATAAGGAGCGTGCAAGCTCGACGGACGAGGCGAGTGGCACGACGGGCGAAAGCGATGCGGGCAGCAAGAGTGAGACAAGCGACGAGGAACGCGAGAACGACAACGACAACGACAACAACGCAAGGAGAGAAGAGGAGCCTGATAATGCCGACGGTACCAATGCCAATACAGAGGAGGAGCGCAGAAACGCTGATGAGAATGTCCTTTATACGCATGCGGATGTCATGCGGCTCATCGGAGCCACCGGAGAGAGGCGTGCGGCCATCACGCGTGAGTTAGTCGAACTCCGCACGGAGCTGCGCGAGCTCGCGCATGCCAAGCAGCTCGGCGCAGCGAATCGAGAGGGTTATGTGCTCATGTTGCCCTCACCCGAAACCCAGGAAGTGCGCCTCTGCTCGGGGCATCACTACCGCACTGTCTGCTTTGTGGGAGAGGAGCTGATGGACGTCGTGCCTGGTGAAGGCCCGGTGCCACGCCCGCTGCCGCAGAGAGATCCATCAACGCGGCTGCCTGTCTCTCCAGAGCGCCACGATGTCGCCCCTCCACGTCTGAACAGGGAGTTGGGTCGAGAGGGAGAGGATCGCGCCCGTCGCGAAGATAGCCAGCAGCCTCTGTGGGCCACGGCCGAGGTGTCTGGCTACGCGATCTACGCACGCCAGCAACAACACGAAACGCGCAGGAAGAGGCGGCGCAGCAGCGGTGATGGTGGCGGCGGTGGACACGAAGCCGAAGAGGACGGTGAGAGCGACGAGGCACCGCCCACGTTAGACGCATTTCTGGCGCTGCCAGCTTGTGAGGCAGCCATGTACCGCGAGTGGGCCATTCGGAAGCACAGCCCGTCCTCCCCTGAACCATGAAGTAGTGGAGAGAAGAAGTAGAGGCATGTGAGAAAAAAAAAACATTTGGCCACTAACCCTCTTTCCTGTCTTCAGGGGCGCTGATTGGTCTCTATGTGTGTATCAGTGTATTTGTTTTTTTCTGCTTGTCGGTGCGCACTATTTTGCTACGCCATCTCGTGTGACGATCTTTTCGAAACCGATAGATATATTCACACGTACATGAAACTGCAAGTGGCCGTCTGCAGCTATAAGGCTATTTTGCTCGCTGCTGTTTCTTCATACGCTGGAGAGAAGAGTCTCTTGCTAGTGTTCTCTATTAAGTCGGTGACTTGAGCGACTTTAAACAAAAAAAAAAGGTGTGCTTGTTTCCTTCCCATCGTGGCCCGCTCAATCGTGTGGTCTCGAAGAGAGAAGAGAGCATCGGACGGTATTCGCTAGGAAAACAAGTTCTATTATGTGTTTCCTCCCCAGCTCTTTTTCTGCTGTTATTCTTTGCTTTTTTGTGTGTATTTTACTTGCATTCCTCAATCTTCGCGCAAGTCATCCTCGTCTTTCTTTCCTGTCGAGTGCGTGTAGTTGGCCTCTGGTTGAGTCCTCGCAGCCGAAAGCCCAAACAAGTGCTCCACCCTTTTTTTGTGCGTGCTCTCCTTTTTAGCTTCGCTATTTTTATTTTATTTTTCTGAGTCATGTCAGCATCAGCGTATAAAGAGCCCACCATCGCGCCTGTCGCCGCCAACCGTCATCGCAAGGTGGGACGCGTCAACTACATCATCGAAGACTCCACACCGGCGATGATGTGTCTCGTCCGAGGTGCGCAATCCAAGGCCTACACCCCCCTCTCCCCGGAGGACATCTTCGAGGCTGTCCAGCCTCACGACCTCTCCCTGCGGCCCTCACCCTACACGGCGCATCAGGCCCTCATAGACTTCTACAAAATCTGTGACGGGTACTACGGCGTGGAAAGTGAGGACGTCGACCTCCAGCAGCTCACAGTGGGGAGTCACTCAAAAGGACACCATGGGAGTGGCTCCACCGCGAATGTGGCCTCTGCCGGTGCGCCGTCGAGCCACGCGAGTTCGATGGGCGGTCACGCCACCATCGCCCCTGCCTTCTCCAGTGCGGCGGCGGCGCTGGCCACAGCTGCTGCGCCACCGCTGCCCTCCCCAGACGATCCGAACATTGCAGAGAAGCTGAACGACTACCGCATTGCCCAGCTGCGCCGCAATGCCCAGCACATCGACAACAAGGTTTACCACGCCGGTGGCGGCAATGCCGGTGCCTCGGGCACGGTGGGGTCTGGCCACGGGGGCAGCACTGGTGGTGGTGGTGGCGGTGGTGGTGGAGGGGGCAGTGGTGTGTGTCATTTCTTTCGCACGCCAGGGGGGTGCCACCGTGGTGCGCAGTGTCCCTTTCTGCACCTCGACAAGGCGGGCCAGGTGGCCGGCAAGAATGCACTCAGCACCGGACGAAAGTGAGAGCAGAAGTGCGGATTGTGAGAGGAAGCGAACATTGGAAAGAGAAAGCTCCTATCCTCTTCTTCTTCTTCTTTTGGTTTTGTGATGCATGGACTTGCCTTGGCGCTGGCAGTGGTACGGTGTTTCTTTGTGGACTGGATGAAGCCCTCTCCTTGAAGAATCAATTTCCCGGATGACGACTGGAAATAACAAAACCATGCTCTGATGCGTTATCCTTTTATTATTAGTGTTATGGTGAGCTTTCTGATTATAATTTTTTTCCCAGATGTTACTGGCTACATGTGGAGCGTGCTGCCTCTTAGCAAAGAAGAAATAAAAAACGTAACGGCGTCTCCCCTTGAGAAGTAAAATTGCTTCACTATATGTATATTATAGATCCAATTCAGAAGAAGGCGTCTTTCATGTATTTTGCCTCTCTCCTCAACTCTCTCATCAGATGTGCGTGTGCGGACGTGTGTACAATCAAAATGAGTGTTGCTTAAGTCCACGCAACTGGGCAAGGCACACTGCGGACTGAGATTATTATCATTATATCTAAACGTATACTTTAAACAAACGGCACCCTTTCCTCTATCGAACACATTTCTTCTCCCTCTCTCCCTTTGCTGAAACCTACACGTTTCTTTCGCTGATGATGCAACGATCAACTGCGGCACTCTTCCTCTCAAAACAAATGCGTGACATACAAAGTGCGTCTCGAAACCACTTCAAGCACACACACACGTGTATCACCTCAACGAGTCGTGCGTGCAACCATCCACCCTCCTCTCTCTCTCTCTCGTTTTCTTTTCTTGTTTCTCTAGTTCTCGTCTCCTTCAAGAGCAGCGAAGAGGTTTACATCAGACCACACTCTGACTCTCTCGCGTTTTTGTGGTTTGTATCCTCTCTGTGAACGATTCGAGCGACAGCTTGAGCCGACTCTTCATTGTATTTCCCTACCACGTGAAAGCATTCCCTCTTTGTAAACCGTGTACACGCTCGCCGACTCAACGACGAACACTGCGCCGGACAGCCACGCGACCTGTTTGCTTTCTTCAGACTTCTCTTTACCACTTCGACTAGGCTCAAAAGGCAGAAAGAGTGAAACCATAAGTGTTACCGTGATAGACGGGCCATCAGAACCTGTCTCTTCCCTTCGCTGTTGTTCTTTGCCGCTCTTGTGTTTGTTGAAAATTGTTTTCGTGCGGTGGTGAGGGTTTTCTGCATTTTTTTTTTTCAAACATTTTCAAAAGCAGAGCTTTCACAGGTCTCTCGTAGAATCCTTCTTTCCTTCTTCTTTTCTAGAACACTTTTTTGGTCAAGCTCGTGTGAGTAGTCAGCTTTTTTTCGGTGAGGCGGCCCTTTTGTCTTTCTTTTCTCTCTTACTCTTTCCTTGCCTTTCCCTTTTTTTTTTTGCTTGCGTGTCTCCTCATCGTGTTCGCTCCTTCATTCAGCTTTCTCTCTTTTATTATTATTTACTTTGTTTGTTCTATCTAGAAGTAATTTCGCATTGTGTTGGCGGTGGCTTTTCACCACCCTTCATTTTCCCTATTTATTTTTTTCTTTTGGGTTGTTCAAGTTTTGTTAACATAAAGCGAAGTTAAGCGGATGTCTCCTCGTTACCTTTCTGCAATGTCGACTGGCTGCGCACGCGGCCGGCCACTTTATGTGGCTCTCACGCTTCTCGTCACCGCCGCCCTCCTCCTCCTTGCTGCCACCACTGCTGTGGCGCAGACCACCGCAGAGTCCTCCAGCAACAGCGACTACTACTTTGACGGCACCAACTACTACTATGGCCTCTTCCGCAACTACTTCGGCAGCTCCACCTTTGAGGATGGCGCTAGCGGCGTTGGCCGTTACGGCGCCGTCGGCTTCGGTGCGGCCTTTGATGCCACCGGGGTCGTCTTCTCCGATATGACGCTGGGCTCTCGCGTTCGCAAGATCTCCAGCACCGGGCAGCTCTCCACCATCGCAGGCTCCAGCTCGGCGACGGGCTGCCTCGCCGGCGCCCCCACCGTCGCCCGGTTCGGCGGGGCGCTGTCAACGCCGTACGTCAACTCGATCATCGCCGCCAGTGGGGGCTACTACATCGCCGACTCGCAGTGCAGCTCGCTGCGCTTCATCGACGACACGACCAATGTGACGACGAACATCCGCACCTTCGCTCCGGGGTCTCTGGCAAGTCGCCCCGCCGCGCTGGCCAAGACCCCTTACGCAAACACACTGCAGTCCAACATCTACGTGACAGACCCCGTGAACCGGAACATTCGCTTTCTGACGCTGGACACCCCCATCACTGCGATCGAGGGCTCGATCCAGAGCGGCGACAACATCTTCCAGCCCATCGGCATCGCCCTTCTCCCGGACATCCGCAGAATCGTCGCGACCAACCTGGGCCGTGATTTCATCTCACTGGACTACACATCCTCCGAAGCGAGCTCGGCCGCAACGCAGTGGACGAAGCTCAGCAGCAGCACCACCACCTCCCCGCTCGTGACGAGCTTTGACGGCCTCAACGTGCTCTACATCTCCGGCAACGACATCATGAGCTTGCCGGTGAACACAGCGGAGGCGGCAGCCGGCACGGCCACCCCAACCGTCGTCTTCACCTTTACGCCGCTGCCCACGTCGGAGACCGGCACGGCGGACCCGGAAACGATGCTGCTTTTTGCCCCGCGCACGGCAGACAGCTACTACATTCTCACGACCCACCGCTACGTGATTGCCTCCGCAACGCCCATCACCCCGTCATCCTCCTCGTCGTCTTCATCGTCCTCCTCATCGTCCTCGTCCTCCTCATCGATCAGACCCAACCCAAGCAGCTCCTCCTCATCGTCAACAGCGCCGACCCCGACACCACCGACCCCCTCTCCCGCGCCGCGTGCGTCCTCCTGTGACGACGTCTGCAAGGGCGCCATCGCGTCCTCCGTTGTGATGGCGTGCGCGGGCATCGTGCTCATTGTGCTGATGATCGTGGCACCAGCGAACCTTCGGACGGCCATCATCATGGTGCCCATCATCTAAGAGCTGTATAAAAAAAAGACAAAAACTGAAGAAAAAAAGGGTGTGGCGACAAGAAAACGTCGCATTGCAGATGTCATGAGGCTCTTTGAGTGGTACATCAGCCACTCCTCGGTTTGATGGCCAAATGATCCCTCCCTTTCCTCCGCGCGGTTCCTTGCGCTTCTTTAAACGCGCTCCTCGTTTTTTATTCGTTTGTCTCGTTTTCTTTCGTCTACCTCTTCTTTGATTGTCAAGGTATCTCCATCATTGTTCCTTTGTTGCCGTCGTTGATTCCTCTCTCTCTCGTTGATGTTGTTGTTGTACTCTTCAGCTCCTCTTATGATAGTTGTGTGGCTCAACTTCATGCAGCCCCCATGACGCTGATGCTCTTTTTTTGTGCCTTGTCCAACATCGTTTATTTGTTTTAGCTCTATTATTTTATTTTATTTTCTGAATCACTTTGTCGTCTTTAGAATCTACAAGGAGGAATGAGTATTTATTTTTTAACCGTTTGTGTTGTGAGAATGTGGAGCGAGCGTGTCGCCAGAGGCAATACCACGCGCCCGCAGATCCGTATCACCGACTCTTACCAAGGAACTGCGCCACGTCCGTGTGCTACATTGCCTGTCACACTCGTGTCTTCTCACGTTGTTGAAAAACAGCAGTTTGTCTATGTACGTGTCAGTCGTGTACGTTCTTTTTTTGTTCTCTCTCCTTATAGTTTGTATATTTATCTTCTCTTTTCTCGCCCTGAAGCTGGTTTTGGCGTTTGATTGTGTGATGCGCCTTGTTGATGGCAGGAAAAAACGTTTATTTATTTATTTTGCGGTGATAGTGATAGTGGTGTGTTGTTGTTATTTGTCGTTTTGACGATCTCTTTAGTTTTTTCTTTTCTCTCTCTTCTATCCGTCCGTTTACGTTTGACCGTATAGTCTGGCCGAAAAAAAAAAACCTGATTCTTCTGTGCTCTTGCGATATCACATGGACGCAACTGTTGCTTTGGATGTGCTTTTGGTGTCTGCTGCGGAGACTTCTTAACCGCATCTTTAACAATCGTATACATTGCGAGTGAGATCCGATGGGAAAGAGTGCGAGATTCTTCTCGTTTACCATCAACTTCTTCCCCAGTGCCTACTGGAACATTTGCACGTCCGTCAAGAGCAACAGCTCAAAAGACGTGGGCTTTGCATTTGCTGTTCCTATTTGCAGCGTTTGTGCGCGTGTGGATGGGGACTGGAGAGATCTTACTCTTTGCCGTGTGACACTAGCCAGAGTGCTTTTGGAGCCGCACTTCGCTTTTGCTTAACACCCGTCTTGGCAATATAGATCTTTGCTACCTACGCCTTGCCACTCAACTCTCTTATCCACCGCCTTCTCATTGCTGCTCCATTCTGCTCTCGAAATGCTGTCAATGCGAATCCGTTTCCCTATGCGCTGTCTATCTTACGCTTCTAGCTCCGAAGTGCAAAGTAACGCACCACACTCGCTTGTTTGTTTGGCTTTTTTCTACTTCCCGTGTTAAGGGATAGTCTCTTTTTCTTTTCCATTCTCTCACAAGCACGCACACAAACGCAAACTCCTGACATTCTCGGTAGTGTGAAGGCTTCGTGAGGAGCCACAAAGCTGTTTATCTGAGTTACCTATTGGTACTACTCATTATTGTGCTGCTTAGACGGAAGCTTAAACCCTCTCCCTTCTTGGTTTGTTTCTGCATTCATTCATCGTTTTTTTCTTCTTCTTCTAGAAACAGTGAATACCGCGATTGGAGTGTAAAACAAGTAGAAAAGATTTTGATTTTTAAAAAGCAACGGAGAGACCAACTACCTTTTTTTAGCCGTTGTCGCTTGAGCTAAGTCTTTTTCTTTTTTTTTGGCAATTGTGTAACCGTTGCCTTACTTTTCTTTCCCCTCTTAGAATTGTTTGTTTGTTTGTGTTTTTCTGCCTCCTACTCTTTCTCTCTCCCGTGTCATCGTCTTTTAATTGCCAAAGCCTACTCGTCTATCTCTAAAACAGCCCGTAGGCGCTGCCCCTTACATCTCGTGACGAAAACACACAAAAATAAAAAACGGGAAGAATGCGGACAAGCTTCTGGCAAGTGTTGGTGCTCAGCGCTGTGGCGACGCTGGCTGTCCTCTCCTGGACCGCCACCGTCGCCATGGGTGCGTCCTTGACCTCCGTCACCGTGGCGGGCGACATTGCACAAGATCACGAGGGCATTCTCGGACAGAACAACTTGCTTTCCCCAAACGCACTGTGTGGAGGCTACAATCCAAAAAACGCGGACAGCGAAATCATGGTGGGGGCGGCCAACTACATGTTCACCCTCAATCGCTACACCACGATGCTCAAGTTCTTCTTTGGCAACCCAAACGCGACCGGATCCACGGTGGACTGGACGACGGCGACGAGTGCGCCGTTCGGCACGATTCGCCTGAGCAGTCCTATCTACTCCTGTGTCACGACCGCCCGGACAGCAGTGAACTCGACCATCTTCTACGTGTCCAATGACCAATACGTCTACACGGCAAACCCCAACACGCAGCTCATCACGGCCACGCCCATTGCGCTGAACCCGGCAACAGAGTACATGTTCGACATCACCATCTACAACAACATGCTCTACGTCCTCACCACGAACCGCGTCGTCTACGCGTGCAGCTACGAGAACACTATCACCTGCACCAAGGTGAACATCCAAGGTGACGACGCCTTTAACAGTATCTCCACTCCGGCCATCCCAACGATGGGCATTGCCGTTTCCGCCGCTGGCATCTTCATCGCGCCGAGGTCGAACCTGTACTGGTTCAGCCTCACCGGCGAGCAGATCGCCAAGACGTCGGACACGGTCACGTACATCGACGTCAGCTACACCCAGCGCGTCAACCTGGCGAGTGGCGGGACAACCTCTCTCATTGCCGCCTCGGCGACAGGGCTCTACAGCATTACCGCATCCGGCACAACCCTCACCTCCACCCCGCTCACGACGACCCCTTACGCTTCCGCCATCAAGCACATCTACCCGCTGTCGCCGGAGAGCGTCTTCGTCACGCAGTCCACGGCGAACTTGGTGCAGTGGACGACGTACAGCAACACATCGGTAGCCACCACCATCAGCGGCACCCCCTACCCCGCCAGCTTCGTGGATGAGTCCACAGTTCTGCCGCTCCTCCTCTCTTACATGGACTACGAGCTGGTAGAGGTGGCGGGCACCGTGCCCTACCCAAGTGTCGCCATCGATACCTCCACCCTCGCCGTGGACCCCGCCTCGTGGAGCACCGGATTTGATGCGGATGTGTCAGACCTCTACTACACCACCACCCTCGGCAGCACCATCCAGAACGCCCCGAGCAACAGCGGCTACGAGCGATCGCTGCGCGCGCTGACGAGCTACTACAACCGCACGAACGAGATGATTTCCGGCGACTTCAACCTGCTCCCCTTGTGCAACATCACAAAGATGACGAGCATTCGCCACTCCATCGCCAGCGACGTGCGGACGCTGCTGATGTATCCCTACATCTACACCAGCGAGGCGAAGCACTTTATGGTGAACGGGCAGCCGAACCTCACGCTGATCAAGCTGCTCATGCCCTACCCCTTTGGCACCTACCTCGTCGACTCGACCTTCACCCCCAACACCACCACACCGGCGATGCTGGCCACCTACGACGCCGCCACGATGATGGTCGTCTACACTCGCATGAACTACCAGCCGAACCGCATCTACGACGCCCTCTTCCCCGTCGCCAGCTACCCGAAGTTCGCGTCGCTGTCAGACGCCCAGGAGCAGGAGCTGCGCTGGGCCGTCTACGCAGATGTGATGGCGCAGCTCGCCAAGTGCGAGGCGGCGGCTGGCGGCAACGGTGGGAATGGTGGCAGCGGGAACGGCGGCAGCGGCGACAGCAGCGACAGCAGCGCGAATGACATGCTGGCCAACTGTGTGCCGCGGGTTGGGATTGACAACATGACGCAGTATCCAATCCTGGGTGTGTCGCCCACGCCCTTCAACTTCACCCTTTTCGTGCCAGAGGGGATGTACAACAACTTTGACTTGGATGCCTGCCTGAACGGCACGGACTGGACGAACGTGGACAAGTACAATCGGACGCTTACGAAGAAGGGCGCGAAGTGCGGGACGGGCTGCATCGTGGGCGTCGCCGTGGCCTCCGCGGTGGTGGCTGCGATCCTGGTCGTTCTCATTGTGATCCTGACGTCAAAGCGGCGGCGACTGGCGACGGTGATCGTGCCCCTCTCGAACACGGAGCCAAAGTTCACTAGCACCGTAGACGCAGACAGCAACTACGGGAGTGGGAACCCACTCGCGTATTAGATGCAGCGAAGATCACCACCACAGTAAGGCCGAGCTGCTTTCTGGGTGTGTTGTTGTTGTGTATTCGCGGAGCTGGATGCGTGTAAGAAAAAGTCCTCTTTCGTTAAGCCTTCCAACAAAAAAAAAATTGTCAGCAGAGCAACTGTAGCCTCGACGCTGTGGAAAGATATTCACCCATCATCGTTGCTTATCTCTTCTTCTTCTTTTTTCTCACTACATTTGTTTCTTTCGTTTGTTGTTGTTTTCCATTTAGAGTATTCAGAATGGGCGAAGAGATGATTAACCAACACATCGAGCTGTTCATGCCGTTCATTGTGCGTCATCATACTTCGAACTGGTATGAGTCGCAGCTGCCTCTGACAGACAGCGCTGCAGAAAAGGGCACACAAACAAAGACAACAGTTTGTTGCACCATCAATGTTCATTTTGCTCTTGTGTTCTCCCGACATCAATCCGCGAAGTGTCTCTTTCTCTCTCTCCTCCATCGGCCCAGCTTTGTTATTTGCTTTTTGGGGGTCCATCATCTTTTTACTTCTACCGAAGTTGAAGAGGGCGGACACCTTTTGTTCATCGTTTCTTTCTTTCTTTTTTTATACGGTGTCGTTAAACCCCCACCGGCTCTTCCTTGTCAATGTCGTTGCTGTTGTCGTTGCTTGTTAGTCATCTTTTACCTATTTCCTACTTTCTTTGTTTTCGCTGCGCTTTTTTTTTTTCTAACTTGTAGACTTGTGGAGGACCAAAAGCAACATACTGTATCCACGTTTTGCTTATCATCAGTTATGTCAATGTGATCTGCCTTTCAAGATGAAGCACACCCGCTTACTAGGTGCTCTCTCCCACTCAGGCACTATTTTTTTTCTTCTCGTCGTCCTTGTCACCTGCAGTGAAGAGTTTGCCAGTAGATTTTTTGTCTGTGTTTGTGTGTTTCTCTGAGCAGTGCTGTGTTCGCTCAGGTGAGGCCAGAAAAGCTGCCTGAACTTCGTTGTGTTTCTCTTTTTCTTCGTCATTCTCGTGCGAGTGGCTGTTGTGGCCTTTACCACCTCTTCATCCTTTCATCTATTATTTTCGGTACAGTTTGTTTTGTTTGAAAAAAAAAAACTATTTAAACAATACTGAGCTGCGTTGACTTTCAGCTCACAGGTGTAGAGCCTCGCGCGCCGCTGGTTTGTGTATGTGCATCTCTTTTCCGAGCCACAGGACAAACATGCGGCTAGCTTTTGTGTCCTCCCTGATGCTCTTCCTGCGCCTCCCCGTCACACTTTTACCCTTAAAAGTTATTCGGCGAAAGCGAAATGAGGAGGTCAGAAAGCCGCATTCCAAATCTGCATTCCAAGCTTTCTCTTTCTCGCATTTTTGTTATGTTGAATAAGTGAGAATACCTGCTGGAGCTATACGTGTGTGTGTATGTGCTCGCATCCTACGCGGCATCCCTTCCTCTACCTTAAATGCCGTTAACACCTACTTTTACCTCGTCCTTCCCTCTGCGTCTTCACTTTCTCTCCCTTCTGCTAAATGACAGCGACTGTCACGTTGCGTTGGCGCCTGCGCGTGTGTGTTTGTGCGCTCACGCAATATCGTTGTCCGCCTTTCCACTTCACTCTGCCTTGGGGCCCGTTTGGAGGCTCCTCTTGAATTGACTTTTGTTTTGTTTTTTACCAGTTCGCGCCGTTAACTTCCTTATCCTTTCGAGGTCAACCCTCATCCTTACGACTTACTTCCTTTCTTTCCAAAAACGTAGCAGAACGAGTGCAGATGAGCTCCAGCGCCGCCTTGGGGAAGATGTTCGGCGCGGCCTCCGTCGCCCTCTTCGCCACTGCCGCCCTCTGGACCTACAGCGCACAACCCTCGAAACGGACGCAGATGATCGTGACGCCCTCCCGCTCTCAGCTCATGCAGCCCACTGCAAATGGTGCGGCCGCCACCAAGGGCAACAGCGTTGCCTCGCCCTCCCCAGATGCCGTGGAGATGCCCTTCCCAGTCGTGCTCCCGCCTCGCACGCCGGCCAGTCAAGCGGCGCAGCTCACCAGCGAGTTCTCGCAGCAGTGCGTCGAGGCTGCGCAGTACGGTGTGCCGTCGACGGCAGAAGTGCGCTGCTACGGCGGCTACCTCGCCAGTCTCAACTACGAGCGCCGCATCCCGAACTGGGTGATGGAGGTTGTCGACCACCGAAGGCTGCGCGGGGCACGTGGCGGCGGCAACGGCGGTGGTGGAAAAGGCAGCGGCACAGACGACGAGTCTGCGATGGAGGACGAGGACGGGGGAGACGGAGCGGCTGCGTCCTCCACCAACAGTGGTGGCGGTGTTTCGCGTCAACACAGCAACTTCTACGCTGACGACACCGTCCCGGCGCCCTTCCGCGTGGGTCCTGACAGCTACACCTCGCGTGGCCTCAGCCGCGGCCACCTCGCCCCTGCGCAGCTGCACAAGGCCTCGCAGGCGGAGATGGACACCACCTTCAACATGAGCGCAAACATCGTCCCGCAGGACATGACGCTGAACGCGGTGGACTGGCTGCGACTAGAAGGGATGACGCGCAAGATCAGCAAGGAGGTGAGTCTTGGCCAGCAGCGCGGGCGTGGGCAGCGGCGCGGGAGCAAACAGGACGCTGGGGAGGCAGCCAGCAGCGGCGCCACGGCAGCGGAGGGCGGCAAGCTGTACGTTGTGTCTGGTCCCGCCTTCGTGCCCCAGCTGGTGCGTGTGGAGCGCCGTCCTGATGGAACCGAAGTCCACGTGCCGCTCCCTTCGTCGGATTCAGCCTTGCTGTCTGGCCGTGGCAACCGCACTCCCGCCAATGTGAAGCCGATGGTGTCGTACGCGCTGACCGGCGACGTCGCCAGCGGAACGCTGGTTGCGGTGCCAAGCCACCTCTTCAAGGTGTTTCTCGCCGAGGAAGACGGAGGGCGGTCGCGCTCGGTGGCTGCCTTCATGATGCCCAACGGCCCCATCACGGAGCAGCTGCCCCTCACCGCCTATCAGGTGCCGCTGGATCGAGTGCAGCGGGTGACCGGCCTGCAGTTCTTCCCTGGCGTGGACACGGCCCGCCTGCCTGACATGTGCAAGGCGCACAACTGCGATGCGAAGCCCGCGGCACTCTTCCAGCGCTACCGCCAGGTGGCACAGCTCCGCGCCGCGGGCACCGTGCCACAGCTGCGGCAGACCTATGCTTCGATGCAGAAGGCCGCTGCAGGCGCGAAGCTGGACGAGAGCGTCGTCCGCGAGTTTGAGAAGCGGACAGAGGAGCTGGTGGCGGAGGCCGTGCGGCCCATCGACGCACTTGAGCGCTGAGGTGGTAGAGAAAAAAAACACGCTCGTTGCGTGTTCCCGTTTTGTTTATCTGGTTTAGGTAGCTGAAGCAAACTGTTTGGATTCACAAGCTCCTTGTGTTCCTAAGACCGTCACAGCGAAGAAGACTTGCATCGTTTAAACATACCCATGAGCCTTTTCAAAACTTCGTGCTGAACGAATGCCAATCCTGAAACCATGCCGAAGCTGCACCTCTTTTTTCTTTGATGCTCTTATGTTGGCGCACAGAGCAGTAGATGCACTCACTACCTCCCACATCTTTTCTCTCTCCTAAGACTCTCCGGTCACTATCGATTCTTGTCAACGCAACAAAAGAAAAGGTCTTTTGCAGTATTCTTCTTTTGTTCACTCTGCATACCGTAACGTTTTCACTCCCATCAGTTCTTTCTCTAAAATTCAAAATACCACTACCTAGTCACAAAACCTTCTTAAACGCTAACCAAAAAAATAAAAATACTTTCGATCGTTAACGCCATGTGGGTCGAGCCAGCAATGAAAGACGTCGCGGCGGCGAAGCTGTTTCCGGCACACACGCACATTCTGCTCATGTGTGAGGACGAGCTGCGCCGTCGCATGCGTGCCGTCACCGCTGCCTTCGACGCCGCCCTCAAGGCGGACGGCGCCGCCGAGGCCACCGTGCGCACACTTCACGCCTTCGCCGTCAAGGCCAACCCGCTCGAGGCGGTGGTGACCATCGCCAAGGAAGAGGGCTTCGCCGCTGAGACCGCAAGCATTGGCGAATTCCGGATCGCAGAGAAGGTCTACGGAGCCGGTGGCGCCAGCAAGATCGTGTTCGACTCGCCCGCGAAGACGCTCGAGGAGCTCCGCCACGCGCTGCAGGTGCCGTGCTACCTCAACGTGGACAACTTCGACGAGCTCGAGCGCATTGTGGCGCTCTCAGAGGGCCGAGTCCCTGGCTTTGAGAAGATTGCCGTCCAGGCCACCGTCGGCATCCGCATCAACCCACAGACGGTGGTGCAGACGAAGAACACTGCCCTCGCCACGGGTGGGAAGATCAGCAAGTTCGGCGTCAGCCTGCACGACGACGGCCACAAGGAGCGCCTGATCGACGCCTTTGTCAGGTACCACGACTCCATCAACCTCAAGATGCTCCACGTGCACAGCGGCTCGCAAGGGCTTTCGCTGGACACGATGGTCGCGGGCGTGAAGGCCATCGTCGAGGAGCTCGCTGAGGACCCGCGCATCGCCTCACTGGTGGAGGTGGTGGACATCGGCGGCGGCTTCCCTGTGGACTTCAGCTCCGACGACGAGACGGTGTCCGTTCGCGACTACGTCTCTGCCCTCCGCCGCGACGTCCCCTCGCTCTTCGCTCCCGCGCGCCCGCGTCTCGTCATCACCGAGTTCGGTCGTGCCATCTGCGCGAAAGCCGGCGTGCTCATCTCCCGAGTCGAATACGTCAAGCAGAGCGGTGGCCGTCAGATCATCCTGCAGCACGTCGGCGCCGACCTCGCGGTGCGCACCGTGTGGCAGCCGGAGAAGTGGCCGCTGCGTGTCTTTGTCTACGACAAGAACGGCCACCGCAAGGCTGGCGCATCCGCAGACGCGAGCGAGCTGCTGACCGACGTCTCTGGCCCGTGCTGCAACTCGGGCTGCACCATCACCCGCGCCGCGGACCTACCGACAGACGTGAAGGCGCTGGAGGATGTGGTGGTCGTGCACGACGTCGGTGGATACTACCACAGCTCCTTCTGCCTCTACAACCTGCGCCAGCTTCCCGCGTGCTACATGTACCGCGAGGCAAAGGGCAAAGACGCGTGTGGCACCCTGAAGTTAATCAAGAAGGCCCAGACCGTCGAGGACACGATGCGGCTTTTCGAGACAGACGCGTGAGTTCTGTGCATCGATTTATATTTCCTCATTGCGAAATTTTATTTTAACCTTTCTCGACCATTCTATCGAACCGTTTCAACCCTCTAAAAAAAAAAACCAAGTAGTGATGTCAACATCGCTGCCCACGCTATTTTAACCGCAAAGACCCTCCACAAGCTGAAGTCAAGAACAGGCCCTCCTTTCTTAGCCTATCGCCCTCTCGCTGCTTCGTGTCTGCGCTGTCTTCCTAAAGCCACTTCTCCTTCCTCCCTTTGCCCTTTTCCGGTTGCCCTATGGCTGGGGAAAACACACGCAGCCCCCACCCAACGAATGCGGGATACCGCGACGGATAGCCGGGGGCGCACCCCTCCTTACTGCGGCGAGGAGGAGTCCTGAGGCAGCGCAAGAAAAGGAAAGCCGCCCGCAAGTAACATCAGAAACAGATGGCCCCCTCCCCCAAAGCAGAGCAAAACCCCGCACACGAGACACAGCCGGCCATAACCACTTCGAACACACACTCTTTCCGATGCAGGGATGGGACTTTGAGATGAACCTCTCGGGAGGACGTATTCTCACCCGAGGCGTTGCTGACCACAACCCAGCCGCATAAGAATTAGGAGAGGGAAATCACAACAGGAACCATCACTGCTACAAAATAGACGCTACGCCACCACGGCACCCTTTCGGCAGCGAGAATGAAAACGACCGACCAGCACATTCAGAGAGACGCGCGCACCTATAGAAATATCTGAAAAGGCTAAAAATACGAAACCCTGTGCCTCATCACTTCTCTAGCGAAGCGTTCCTACACAAGAACAAATATCCATTAAAAGCGTGCCAAACTCAAATGAAACAAGAAAATCTCAGACGAAGCGGCCTTTCCCAATACGGAAAAGTGGTGCCAAACAGAAGCAGTATTGAGCTTAACAAAGGAAGAAAGTGAGCTGAAATGACCACGATTCAAAACAACACATCTGAGAAGAGGCAACACGCAAGTAGGAGCAACGCACCCACAGAAAGCACACGCAACATCTTTCACATCTTTAGAAAAGGAAGAGAAACAGCAAAAAGACGCGACATGCTTTGATAAAAACGCCCGGCAATTACTAGCAACTTCCAGGGGTTCCCGCCCTTAAAAAAAGTATTTTCACCACCCCCCAGAAGCCTATCAAAGCAGCAAGTCCGCTATGAGAAGAAGACCTGTGGAAAAGACGATGGATAAGGCTTTCAAAGCCCGAACACGTCTTGAGCGAGAATACAAAAACAAGTGGCATTTGGCATGTCAAAAATAATGACAGGGCATGCAGAGCAGTTCAAGTACGAAATATTTTCTACCTCGACTTCTAACTTGCAGTTTATTGGAATCCCTTCCGCGCACTAAGTCTGGTGAGGTGCAAAAAAACGACCTGTGGCAAAAAGAGTGGGCAACTAGCACCTTAAAATATTGATATAAAGAAGAGAAACTTCGGATTTTTATATTTTTGAGATGTCTACACGTTCTCTTAGCAGAGGAAAAGCCCGCGAAAGGCCTTTCTGTATGCAGTTTGAAAGCTTTAAAAGGTTCAAGGGAATATAGCAGCGAGTAGATACGTCAGCAACATCCCCTTTCGCAGTGTAGAGAAGACAGTGACATAATGAATGGACAGGCCCCAACTTTAGGTCTAAAGCTGCAAAAGCTAAGTTTCACCTCTGTCCTTTGAGAAAGGCGACTATCGTCGCTAGATCAAAGGTCAAAAAAAAAAAAATTCTTCATGGAGCCTGAAGGCAGGTCTTAATCACGAAAACTAAGTTAAACAACGTATGTCGCCCTTCTGAGCTCACAACTTTGCAACAGCATAGATGGATAATCTCGGTGCTCACTTCAACTCTCCCTACCTCCCGGACCAGTGTCCTGCAGCATTTTATTTTGAAGTCACGCACAAACGCCTTTAGGCTATTTAGAGCGGGCCCATTTACTGCACATCCAGGAAGAATCTAGGGTGAAGGTGTCCCTTTATTGAAGCCGGAAACGTTACGGCAGGACAAACCTTTCGCCTCACCACCGTTTTTGTTTGCCTTTTCTCCACTTGGAGCGGAAAGATTCCGATGTCCACTGCTAGAGTGCACTGGACCTAACTATAAGCGACCTATGCCTAAGCGGCTGTGCAAAACGGTATCAGGAGGGTATCGGATAACGAATATTTCACCACAGCTGCAGCCGTGGCTATCCCTTGGCCCTCACGGGGCTTCGCCGAATTCTCGGAAAATCACTTCCTAAGAAAACCGCCAAGGTTGCATGCCCTTTTGTGCGGGGCGACGGACATGGCGTCCGCAATCTTTAGCCGCAGCGGCCAGCCACGACCTGCACCGCTACCAAGGTGCGCCAGGCGACGTCCTTCGTGGTGATACGACGGGGATAGGCAGCCGCACCATCGGTATTCTGAGCAGACTGAACCACCTTACCCCGACTATGCGCGGCCAGAAATACTGATATGAGGGAGAGGCGTTGCCATGCCAAGGCCCGCTTTCGCGACCACCATGCCTTGTTCGCATCCCTCGGCAAGTGCGCTACGGGGCGCCACTAATTCTCAGGGCGTCTATCCCACTGTCCAAAAGTGTACCCCCATCACAAATTTAAGGGGCGCCCACTACCACGGAGTCCAGAGTGGTGACCTCCGACTAGTTTTACCAATGCATGACATGGCTAGCCATGCAAAAACTTCAGTCGGCATCACCAGGGGGGTCAAAAAGACGAAAAAAAAAAGAGTTGAGCTATAAAGATCACCATGGCGCTACTCAACACACGATCTCCGTCCTTTCAGATGGAACAATTGCAAATGATTTAGGTAGAGAAAGGTGAGGCAAAAAAAAAATTAAGTTTTTTTTTTTTTTTAAGGCATTAGAAAATTTAATTTTACAAAAGAATTATTTCTCCATTTGAGACGTAGTGGTTTTTTAAGCCTAAAGACTGGTGATTTCAGGGTGCAAATAAGTGTTGGGTTTGTGATTTTTGCACGTCCGGACTGTTGGCGAAGTGAGGATCTCCATTTACAACGCCGCGTCTTATGCGGGGCGGTGTTGGGCTTGGTGGGCGAGTAAAGCTAGAAGGAGAAGTCTTGAAAGTATAACGCCATCGCTCAGAGCAGTTTAAACGAGAAAGGTGTTGAGAGCATAAGGCCAATAAAAGCCTCACCTCGGATAGCCGCCCACGCGCCCGATCCTTTCTCGCTAGGCTTTGGGAAATGGAGGCACCGCAGAAGAGGCAAAACACAGAGAGAGCGGTTGTTAGTACTTTGCGCTAGAATAGTGAAAAGCCTTTTCGCCGCACCGAGAAAGCAGATCAGAAGACAGCGGACTAAGGATTTTAGAGCTGAGAAGGAGTGTGGCCATTACTAAACCCCACCAGGGCGGTGTATAAAACATGAAGCCCACTTATGGGAAAAAAGAATGCCTCGCAGCTGCTCTAGAGTTCTCACGCACCAAAAAACCCGAATGTTAACTTTGAAATCTTCTAGATAGGGTACTTTGCTCTAATATGGTTTCACAATGTGAAGGCTGCACAAATTAGTCTCGGAAGAAGAGAGAGCTTATTTTATTGGAAGAAGAAACACTTACGCATCCCACTCTGCCTTTTTACTTCCTTCTTGAAAGGCCACCATTCAAGTACAGCCCGCCTCGATCCATCATACCGCAGCCAGCACCACCCAACCGCCGGACTCCTTCGCTACGTGTTGCTGATCGGCTTTCCCTGAGACACGATTTGCCACAACGGATCTTTTGCTTCATAGCCGGAATTTCTGTAGTTAGGGTGTCAGTAGTTAATCAGTCTTCTCTCTAAGATGCCTGTAGTTGGTTATGTCCCCACGGTTAATGCATAGAAGAAATAGGGAACTCTTTTGGGCTCAAAGTTTGATAAGGTTGTCTGGCCTATACTCTTTCGGATAGTGGGGCATAGGGCTACTTTATATGGCGCCTATGAGCGTGACGCCTCGGTGGACGTGGTTTTCTAATTTTCGAGAAGATCTTAAATTGGTATCCTGTGTCTCTTGAGCTTCGGAGCCAGATTTTAGATCATCAGGTGTGTGGTTTGGAAATGCTTTTTGGAAGCGGTGAAGGTGGGGCCGCCTTAATAGCAGAGCTTCTGGAAACACTTAGCAGCTCATAAGTCGAAACCGCGCTTTGACAGGGCAGAATAAACTAGGGGAAGAGTAAATAATGGATATGCTACTTTTGGTCTCAAGATGCACTAACTAGCTCGCTAGGAAAAGCGGACACAGTAGGACTCGGTCTGGGATGATGGACTGGATTTTTGTGTCTGGATTTGGGGTTTGGTCGGGGAATTCCAGACTTACCCTTTGAGGCAACCCACGGCCTCTACCAAGCACCAGCGCTAAGCCTATAGGTGGCCCCGCCTATCTGTCGGGTCAAAAGAGCTGCCACCTAATGCGGGTGGTTGTAGGCACAAAATTCTCACATATGAGAAAATCCCGACATTAATAGCGTAGTTTTTTAGCCCGCGACATTCAGTCAGAGCAGCAGAGGAGGGGAAAAAAAAAAAGAAACTATCGGTGCGGATTCTTTTTCAAAATGCGAGTAAAGGCGGACAGTAGCGCATGGTGTTGCTGGTGGTTCTGCGTTCGCTCTAGATTGGGTTTTGCTATGTGTTCACAGCTTGTGGAAAAAACAGAAAACTTTCCCATACTTTCTGACATGAACGAAGTGGTTGAAGAGGGAGAGTAGGATCAGTGAAGACGAGGTGCAAACCATTCTCGGCGTGATTCGCTCAGTTCCAAATAAACTTTTCTACTCCCCTCGAGCTTCTTCCACCCGACGTTCTTGGCCGTGGGAAATTATGAGCTTATCCAGCTTCTAGTTCGTTCTCTATGTTTTCGAGCCGCCCATCTGGGTTTGACCCTCCTTTACAGGGATTCTTGGGTCCATTCAAACGAAACCATTCTGCTGATTACCTCATGAATGCTACCTGTTGAAAAAAACAAAATGGGAGTAGGAGGGAAACTTTTTAAAGTCAAGACATATCCGCCCCCCGTTGCTGCGCAGAAACGCCGGCTCCAGAGCGTCTTGCTGCCTGGGGCATGGGGGGGGAAAGGTTCAAGAAGCTTCATGGCGGCTAAATGGGTCTTTATTGCCTCAGAAATCGCATCCCCATATGGTCTGTCTCATCTCTTGATTCTTTTGTTCCTGCTTTCAAAACGGATAGGGTGATCGCTTCATTGTTTCAGTGTTATGGCGAAGTGGTGTAAGTGATCGCTAGCAGGGTCTTTGTTTTAGTATTTGTATGTTTGCTTCTTCTCTCTAAGCTGCTGGTGTGTCTGCTCTGCAAAAAAGAGACGTCATTACTGAAAGGGAAGTGTGCGGTGCAGTGTTAGCATAATTGCCTAGCAGTCTAGATACTTCTCAAGCTCAAAAACGGTGCCTGAAAAGGTACAAAGCTAGTGCTCGGAGCGGAGCTATTAGGTGACTGTGCATAATTCTGGCAGATGAGAGTGGGAGTACTTATTAAACGTAAAACTGGAAAGCCAGCTATTAGTCACGGAAAAAAAAAGAAGGGGGGGGGGGGAGATGGAAGCCTAACGATATGTCTGCTGCTGCTGCAATGGTGGCGATGTTTTTTACCACCAGAAACAAAACAAAATGTTTATATCGTGCAATACCATTTGCACATGTTGCAAAGGCGTGCGATCAATGGTATTGGCTTTTATTGGAAACAGTATTAACGGATTGCTGGCTTGCAAAACTTGCCATGCCGTAGTGCACAGGCAATCGGGCAGACTTTTGTCCTGTGTAGGGTGTGGGCAAGTGAGCTCGCTTGTGCTTGGTGTGCCATACAGCTTATTTAATGATGACGCCTACTTAAACGACAAAACCGTCTCAGCTGGTACATTTTGGTCGGCCGAAGCGACTGCGTATTGCAACTTATTCAATAGACTTATTAAAATAATGCAGCGAACAGACCCGCTCTTTTTTCTTTCGCACAAAACTCCACTATTGGTTGCGTTGACAAACGAGAGCGCGCTCTTTCGACGCCACTATGTTTGTGTCTCTTTTAGTAGTTGCGCTTTTTCGACATCGAAAGCTTAAATTAAAATATCTTCTGTTTCTCAGGTGTCATTGTAAACCGATGGATCCATTTAGAGTAAATAGACAAGCCGCAATTATTATCAGACACTCTCTGTATTCTATACCTGTCACCATGAACTCTTCACTCTCTTCCAACTTTTGTTTTTCTTTTCTCGGTTCCGTGTGTTTGTTCTTGTATCATTATTCTTCTCCGTGAACAACCACTATTTCATATATACAAGTGATTTGCCGATGTCGACCACAGCATTTAAGCGTCGGGTGACGACGCTCAGCCGTCGCCAGGTGCTGACGTTTGGCGCCGTGGCCACCGGTATTTGCGGGTTTGGCGGCTACGTCTACTATCAAAGGGTGTATCTTCCAGACTTTGAGCGGGAGGAGTTGAAGCGAAAGATGCCGGTGCCTGTGCGAAAAACCCGTTTATATGTTGCGGGTTCCGCAAAGGGAGAAGGACTGCTGCCTGAGGTGAGGACGATGCCGACAGTGGTATTCTACCTTTACGCAGCCTACCGTATGGTTATACTCTTTGTGCGGTGCGTGCCGGTGATGTGGTACGGGCTCCTCACGTTTGGTCTGCACCTCTGCCCCGAAAAGGTTTTCTACAATAAGATCTCAGCTTTTCTCTCCTCCATGGGACCAAGCTATATCAAACTTGGACAGTGGATGGCGACGCGGCCGGACTTCTTCCCGGAGGAGATGTGTGCCACGCTGGAGAAGCTGTATGACCAAACGGCTCCCCACAGCTGGTCCCACACCGAGAGAGTCCTCCGCACAAAATTTACGGATGGCCCTTACAAGGGCCAAAATGCGCTCCGCTTTATTTCCGAGGTGGAGAAGGTACCCATCAACAGCGGGAGTATTGCGCAAATTCACAGAGCGAAACTGCGCGAGTCCATCGATGGAGTCCCTGCCGGTACGGAGCTGGCCCTCAAGGTAACGCACCCGCACATTCGGGAGCAAGTCGCCGCGGATCTTGTTGCGATGCGGCTTTTTGTCTCCGTCGGAAACAAGCTTGTTCCTGGCTTGAGGTACTTTAACCTGGACTCGAGCATCAACGAGTTCTCGTCGCTGATCCGATCTCAGCTCAACCTTCTTGTGGAGGGTGACAATTTGATGCAATTCAAGTACAACTTCCGCAACGTCAACGGCGTCATCTTCCCGACCCCGCTGGCTTCGCTGACAACGGAGGATGTGCTGTTCGAAACTTTTGAGAGGGGCCAGCCTGTTCAGGAGATTCAGCCCAGTCAGGAGAATTCAGACGTTGCGGAGCTTGGCTGTCACATGTTCCTGAAGATGCTCTTTGAGGACAATTTTGTGCACTCCGATTTGCACCCTGGCAATGTGCTTGTGCGCACCAATGCCATCGAGGGGACGAGGCAGTACTACCCGGATGGCAAACGGATGCTCCATCGCGAGATTGTTGTCCTGGACACCGGGCTTGTCACCACGCTGTCGAAAGATGAGAGAAACAACTTCATTTCTCTTTTTGCCGCGGTTGCGTGCGGTGATGGCGAACTCGGGGCGGAGCTGATGATGGACCGCCTTCCGCCGTCGTTGAAGAAGGCGCAGAGCCCCGAAAGCCGCGAGCACTTTAAGGAGGAGATGAAGGCGGTGTTTGACATGGTCGCGCCGGGTACTCACGGGTTTCGGCTCAGCAAGGTGCAGATCGGCACGGTTCTGGGAAAGGTGATGCAGACAGTGCGGGAGAACCGCATGCCGCTGGATGGCAACTTTGCATCTCTGGTGCTGACCGTGATTGTGGGAGAGGGTTTGGGTCGCAAGCTTTCGCCGGACTTCAACATCTTCGCCGAGGCTGCCCCGTACCTGATGGCTTTTCTCGAGGGCGGGGAGCTCTACTTTCTGGCAAATAAGCTGCAGGGAACGTACGGCGCGACCGCTTTATTGCGCGACGCATCGTCTATGGTCCATCCGAGGAAGGCCTCCACTTATGTGGAAATGGGTGCGAAGAAGGCTTCGAATGTGCTCCGGAAAACCTTCGCATCCGAGGAGGCGCCGGCGCAAGGGTAAAGATTCTAGTATATCCTATTTTTATTGCTTTGTTTCTTTTTTATACACCCAGTTTTACACTCCAGCCGACGACGCCTTTTTTTTTCTTTCTATATTGGCAAATATACAACCGTCTTATAGCTCGATCCAAAATCCCTCAACTTGATAAATTAATAAAGCCATATTCCCGCGGACGGTACCAGTGCACCAAGTCCATAACTTTTGCACTCGAGTGCATATTCATCGAGAGAAAGTGTTGAGGCACGCGCAAAATATTGTGCACAAGAAAAAAAAATAGATGTAGTCTCCTTTATTGCTTTTGATTCTACTAATAATTGCCCTGCACTTCGCTTTTTCTACTCTCTTACATCCTCTCTGTCGTCTTTCTGTCTTCGACTCGTTTGGAAATCAAAGGTCGCGATGCCGGTTCTCGCAAAAGGCTCCAAAAAAGGAAAAGGGGGAAAGGGCGGTTCGAAAAAGGGGGCCGTTAAAATTATCCCTGACCCAGACGCAGCATACAAGCAGCAGCTGGACGAGGCTTTCTATATTCCGAAGCCTTCCCGATTAAAGATCAACAAACAGTACACAGCCGTTATCGATGCCGCAATCAGAGCCAACACCTTATCAGTCACAGCACCCTCTCCTGGAGAGAGTGCTATTCCTGATCGAGTTCTGCTTTCCAAGATTCCAGAAATTGTACGCTCACTCGGCCTGTGTGCCACCGACGACCAGATGGACCAGATATGCTGCATGGTCACTCAGGCGCCGCCTGCAGCGTCGAAAAAGGAAGCAGTGAGTTTCGAAGGCGTTTCTTATAAAGCGGCGGGCTCTTTTGCGGACACAGAAAAAGTGCGTCAGGTTTTGAGCGAGATGCTGCACACGCACATTCTGGCTTACGATCCACAAGTGCTTTCGTCCCCTGATCCGCGATTTCCGACAAGGGTCTCCTCGGTGATCTACAAAGTCTCAGAGCAAGACCTAGCTTCTTGTTTCGAGGCTATCTGGGAAGCTACCGGAAAGAAGTCGACAACGCGAAAAGACGGTACGGAGGTGCGCTGCTTCACTGCTGATGAACTGGAGGCCGTGATGGCAGAGGCTCAGAAAGAAGTATCTTCCATTCTGCCCTTGACGAAGAACGAGCTCGATGACCTTTACTTTTTCGTCAATGAAGAGGGCAGCGAGATTATTGGAGAGGATGCGTTTCTGAGATGTCTTACTGATGTAAAATAGCTACTCCTTATGATAGGATATTCAACTCATTTTTTCTCCTTTTGATCTTGCAACGATGATGCACCCGCTACATATGCACGAAAGCAGACGAAGAGGCACAATGACGTGATAACAAGCGTAGCTTTACCTCCGACTATGGAGGAGGCAGCTTGGCACACATGATTTAGGAATTTCCAGATTGTTCTCGTCTCTATTTCCAGACACCGAGTATTCGCCTCTTTTTATTGATCGGCTATGCCAGGTTTCAAATTCTATTCTCGATACCTCCTCAATTGTTTTTTTGTGTTTCCTTGATTTTTTAATGGTTTTTGTGTCTGAGCAACTACTTGCAGTCGTTCGTATAATAGTGCATTCTTCACAAAAGTAGCCTTCCGCAGGCGCTACGGCGATGGACAACTTAGCTGAATTGCTCAAAAGCATAGATCGCAGCAAAATTGACGAGGCTTTGGCGTTGCTGCAAAGTCTCCGCACTGGCGAGGACTCTAACAACACCGAAACCACCACCGTATTCCCTGCCGGCAGCTCTCCTTCGACTACCGACCAGACTGCGCTGAAGACTAATGGTCCACCGGTTGCGGCGGAAGGACCGCAAGTGGAGCGGGCCGCAAACGCATCGTCTGGTGATCTGAAATTTTCCTCGATGGACGATGATGATGATACACCCTTGGCTTCCTTGGGACACGTGTTATCTGCCGACGAGAAAAAAGCCGTCCGCGAGGCACACAAGGCTGAGAAGGACGCGGAACGGGAAGCGCGCAGAAAGATTAAAGAGGAGGAAAATCAGCTTGTGAAGCTAGAGACAGACAGCCGCAAAGTAATCAGCGAGGAAGAGAAGGAGGACCGTCGCTCTCTGCGCGATTCCGAACGCGAGGCACGAAAGGCAGCGCGCGAGATCGAAAAAGAGGCTCGTCGGAAAGAGCAGGAGGCCGAGAAGGAGCAGCGCCAAAAAGCTCGCGAGGCAGAGCTCGAGGCAAAGCAGAGGGCACGAGAGGCTGAGAAGGAGGCACTCAAGGTTCCAAAGGAGGCCGTGAACAACCTCGCCGTTTTTGGATTTCTTAGCAGCACGGTGAAGGCGGACAACAAGAAGAACAAATTATTCTCAACTTTTGTGCAAGACAAGCGTGTGGTGCCGACTGCACTGCAACTCTGGGCAAAAACGGAGGTGCCGTCGCCTTTTAACGAGGAGGATGCCTCTGTTGTTAATGTCCCAGCCAGCGTGGCGCACAGAGGCGGCCTCCGCGACGCCGAGAACAGCCGGAGCCGGTTTGCGGACGAGGAAAACTCGCTGCTTCACCCGCCAATCTGCGTCGAGCAAGATGCGCCGCCTAAAGCGGAGGTGTGCGTTCGTGATTTTAATGCGATGATTGAGGCATCCAACAATCTAACTCATCAGCCGCACGCGCTGCTCCATGAATGCGGGTGCACGTTTCACGTTGCAGCGACAGACCCGTACCCGTCTTTTGACAACGAAGTTGTGTTCTCTGGCTTCTTTGCCATCGGCTACGACCCGTGCCAATCGCGACCGCCGTACTTCGGTACGTACAACCACCTTCAAGAGGGGAATCTTAACGAGGTGGAGCTGCTGCAGATGGCGCGCTTCCCACCAGGCCGTGAAATTCCTCGTTTGTCGAACATCGATTACGGCTATGACTCAGGAGACGACTGGGATGTTATGGAGGGAGACGAAGACATCGCCGCTTCCTCCTCGGCGGACTCCAACGATAACTCTGAGCTGAACTCCTTGGACAGCAGTGACCTGGATTTCATCAACGACGACGACGAAGAGGACTCTGATTGCGACATCCAGCGCAGGGTTATGGAGGCGCGGCAGCGTCGGCTGTTTCGGCTGCGCAACAAGGACAAACTTGTGCCGTCCTACAGTGGGCCCTTTGTCGGTATCTCAAACGACGAGCATCCGCTGCGGAACTTCGACGAAATGGAGCGAGTTGCGCCACTAACCTCGGTGTACTTTAGCTCGCTTTTGGAAAACGAGCTGAGTGCGTTGGCAAGCGGAAACATCGGCATTCCTGCCATCGGGGACGACGAGACCAGCACGGAGGAACGCGACGCCAAGCGGCAGCGAGCTCTGATGGAGGCGGCGCTGAGGAACAGGCGAGAGATGACGGACGAGGAGCTGCAGGCGCTGCATGACATGGTCAACACAAACGCGAAGATATCGTCCAAAATGATCGTAAAAGCGCTCAGAGAGCAGCAGCTCTGCATCGGTGTTGCGCAGGCAGAGATGGTGCGAACAATCAAGCGCTTCTACGAACGACGCCGCGGCTCACTGGTGCTGCGTGAGAAGCCGTGGTCGCCAACAGACGAGCGTCTTTTTGCACCTGCCACCACGGCCACCGCCACCAAGAAGCCGAAAGCGACGGGTAACGGCGCCGATGCCAAAAACGCAGAGGAAGACGATGATGGCGAGGATGAGGCTGAGAGCGAGGAAATCGTCAAGAAGACAGAGCCTGTCAAAGATACGGTGCCGGTGGCACCTGCATCGTTTCCTGTGGTGGCTGAGAAGACGAGAGAAGCGAGTCACTCTGCTGCGTCGACGCGCACGTCCGCTGAGTGCAAGGAAGAGAGTGCGCCGAAAGTGAAGCAGATGACGCTCACTGAGCTCCTTCCGATGGTGAGTGCTGCGCGGGAGACAAAAAGGCCGCGAGACGGTGATCAGCCCGAGGATCAGGATGGAGGCGTTAGCACTCTCACGGTGGATTGAACTTCAGCACTGGAATGCAGGCCAGCGCACTAGCAAACGACATCAAGGTGACCTGCTGCTCTACGTTTGACAGGCATGCGGTCTTTTCGGCGTTTTTTTTTTAGTGGAGTTCAACATTTGCATAGATCAGCTTTCGTTTGGAAGTGTTCATAGAGGTATCTTATTGAGGCGGCTTTCATACCCAGGCAGCATACTATTTTTCCTTTGTAAAAGTTTGTTTCACACATGTTTTTGTAAAAGAATCAGAACTAAATTTATCAACACGACGTAGCTCTCTATAGAAAAAGAGAGAATCGTATCGCAACCCGAGGCTATTTGCCTTGGCGTTTGTCAAGCGGAGATAGCGATCTTCCCGTATTTGTGGCTCACCGTCTTTGACGAGCCGACAAACAATCCGAGTACTTCAAGAGCTCCGTAACCCAAATGCATTGATCCTTTTTGTGTCTCCTCTCTTTAATTGAACCAGCTCGAAAGACTTTGCCTACTATTTTTCTCTCCTACAACAGGGGCACTGTTTAACGTACATCAAGCGCTCAATCAACTTTGAGCCCTGTGTTTGTGCTAAGTTAGATTTTCAATAGGTTTCTCTCTTTTTGTTTTTGAATATGGGGAACAAGAACTCCGCTACTCAGAGTGCCGAGACGGTGGCACCGCAGTACTTCCTTCTGCCGAATGCTCCGCTGCCCTCCTTGAAGCCGTCGGATTTGGACTTCTCCAAGACATCCGGCAAGCCAATTCTGTGCGCTGGATGGGTCGCACCGCATGGAAGTCCAACGTGGTCGAAGAAGAATGTCGTATACTCCGCCGACATTGAGGTCCCTGTGCCACAGCCGCATCAGGTACGCGTGAAGATCTACGCAGCAGGCGTGAACCCGGCGGATGCGCAGCGGACCACCGCATTGTCGCAGCTGGACGCGGCGGTAGAAAGCAAGCGTGACGTCTCGACTCGCCGACCTAGTCGCCACCCTGCTGCGCCGTTCGAGTTCCCTTACGTGCTGGGGATTGAAGGCGCGGGGATCGTGGAGAGTGTTGGTTGGGCCACCGAAACGACAGAGAGAGCCAAATTTGAGGCACCTCCCGCGGAGGGACTGGACGACATTCGGGTCGGTGATCGTGTTGCTTTCTTAGCGGATCTGAGCAAAGGCACCGGCGGCTCCTTCTGTCAGTACGCCCTTGTAGACCGCGATATCGTCTGGAAACTTCCCGAAATTACCGAAGCACCGTCAGCTTCGCCCTCTGATGCGTTGGTTCCGGGTAGATTCATTGACTTTGTAGAGGCCGCCACGCTTCCTGCTGCGGCAGCGACGGCGTACATTGCGCTCTTCGACAAACTGCGTATCGAGCCGCAGCGTACCATCTTCATCAGCGGCGCGTCCGGTGGTGTCGGCTCAGTGGCGGTGCAGCTGGCACATTACTTTGGGCTTTTCGTGATTGCCAGCTGCTCCTCACCGAACGTGAAGTATGTCCAGAGCCTTGGCGCCGACTACGTCGTGGATTACACCCGCACGGACGTTGTCAAGGACATCCTCAGCTACACGGAGAACTACGGTGTGGACTACCTGCTTGAGTGCGCGGGTGCCACCATGTGCGAAATGCACTCCGAGGCCGTCCGCTTTGGCGGCTCTGTCTGCGTCCTCACCGGTCTTCTTGTACCACGTAGTGATTTGGTGTTTCGCCGCCAGCTCTCGGTTCACTACGTCTTCCTGGGAATGCTCCACCAAGACCCCATCGCGCGGCAGCAGCTGCAGCCTCTGGGTCAGCTCGTCTTGCAGCTGTACGTGCAAGGTGCCTTTAGCGTTGTGACGGAGCAGGTGCCTTTTGTGCAGGCTGCCGATGCCTTGGATGTGCGCGCGTCCAGCCACGGCCGCGGCAAGCTTGTCCTCAGCAACTTCCACATGAACGAAGACCAAGAGGAGCGGCAGCGCCGTCGACGCGTCTACCTTTACGAGAAGGCGCAGCTTAAGATGCATGTAGACCAAGTAAAAGCAGCGAGTGCTGCTGCTCCATGCGCGCCGGAAGACATGAGGTAAAAGGTGACTGCAGTGTTTCTGCAAAACTCAAAATTCTGTTCTTTATGCACTTGCTTTATTTAAAGGAGCTGTACTCCTTGAGCGTGTAAATGATGAAAAGCCCTTTTGACTTGTTTCTTCTGTGGGTCTCCGTTCGTTGTACTTTTTACTCAAGTGGCTTAACAATTTACCTCCTCAAAAAGAAACCTTTAGTTCACTAAATTATTTGAATAGATATGGTAGCGCCGCTGTGATTAAAAAGGCGATTTTGACCACTGCGTGTTGTCTTTCCAACCCGACACAAAAAATCGGACAGTGTTCAATCTTATTATACTTAAACACAGACACGCTATCGGGAAGACTACATTCGATACCTGAATGCATCCTCTCCCTTCATCAAATCTCCCTTTCTTTCCCTCCTCGACTTGTGCGTGCTGTCTAATTTTTGACTAAAAAAGGAAATTTCTTTATTCTGAATTCTACCTTTTCACCTCACCAATCATGAGCAACGCGTCGAATGCGAGCCCCGCTCCACTTAAGTGCAAGGGCTGGTCTGTTGCGAAGCCAGTGGCGAAGTGGTCGAAGGATGCCATGGCGCTGGCTGATGTGACGATACCCGCACCTGGTCCGACGCAGGTGCGGATTAAGGTGCACGCCGGGAGCATCAACCCTGTTGACTGGAAGCGCACCATGTTCCCCGCGTCTGGCACGGGAAACGGTGTCGCCGGCCCTGGGCTCAGTGGGTACAAGGGCATGCACCACAAGCCCCCGCACTATCCGTACCCGTACACCGTTGGTGTCGACGGTGCCGGCGAGGTGGAGAGCGTCGGTGCGAAGGTGACCGAACTGGCGGTGGGCGACCGCGTCATGTTCCACTCCTCCTTGCTGGATACCACTGCTGGTTCGCTCTGCGAGTACGCCGTGCTTGAGGAGGCGGTAGTGGCGCCAATTCCCTCGAATGGTCCGAAGCCAATCTCCTACGTGGAGGCCGCAGCGATCCCGTGTGCGACCTGGACGGTGTATATCGCCTTGTTCGACAAGCTGCGCATCCAGAAAGGCGGCAGCATCTTCATCGACGGCGCCTCTGGGGGCGTGGGCAATTCTGCTGTGCAGCTGGCCCATCACGCCGGGCTCTACGTTTTCGCATCGTGCTCTCCGTCGAACGCGGATTACGTGAAAGGGCTTGGTGCGGATGTGGTGCTCGACTACCACGAAGGCTCGAAGATGGTGGATGATATCCTGGAGGTAACGGAGGGCCGCGGGGTAGACTACTACCTCGCCATCACCAACACAGACAACGCAGAGGAGTATACCGACGCCCTGCGCTTTGGCGGTGCGGTGTGCCTCCTGTCTGGTGTCCTGATCTCAGCCAGCGACGTCCTCTTCCGCCGCCAGCTGTCTGTCCACTACGCCTTCCTGAACGGTCTGCACGGCAGTCCCCTGACTCGCCCGCAGCTGCGCTGCATTGGCGTTCAAGTGACAGATCTGTACCAAAAAGGTGCATTCAGGCTGCAGACGGAGATTCTGCCGTTCTCCGAGGCTTCGACTGCAATGGACCGCTGCGCCACGGGAAAGATCGGCAAGGGGAAGCTGGTGATTCAGGTTACTTCGCCCTAAAGCGGCGGCATTGTAAGTGCACTTGAAAGCGCGCTGCGAAATCTGTGCATTTCGAAAAGCCACGCTTTTAGCCAGCAGCAGCCGTTTCTCCTTATTCTTCTTTCCAGCCAACTATCTCGTTATTATTGGTACTTTCTCAACTTATTCTCACCACCCACTGTTCATTTTGCGTTTGGTGTATCATGTAGGCTGCGGACATGACAACGCGCGAGATAGGAGCTCTGCATTTATACATTTTGATCCCTCTCTTCCTCTCGTTGAATTTACGCAAAGGGAGCAAGTGGGTGTATTTTGCGACATTTTACTTTTATCTCTCTCTTTTGAACTATTTTTTTGAAAGCTCCATCTGTATTGTCTCGAATTCTCGTTTGACGGGCAAGACGTACAACGGACACAAAAAATAATAATTATCATAGCACTTTTGAAAAGATGCCACTCTTGAATTTAGAGCGGGACAAGCGTTCCGAGAGCTACAGTGCCGATTAAGAATTTAGGTCAACAGGGACCTAGGCAAAGGATTACGAGCTCATCTTCAACACTACTCGACTTGAGGGTGTGGTATGGTAAGCTACCTGTTGCTACACCATGTTGCTGTTGCGTGTCAGCGAAGCACTCGGGTGTATCTCTCTTTCTCTATATTCTATATCATCATCTTTCCCGTACTGCTCTTTCGATAGCACGATTTCGCTGTTTGCTGGAAGTGTGGAGACCATACTTCATATCGAATTGTAGCTTTCAGTGGATCTTGTAGGTCGACGTTTGCCGTCAGCTACCTTTTTGCACGCCTGCCGTCATGTTCTCTTTTCTCACCGCCAGCAAAAGCGTTCGTGTGCGAGCTGCACAACGCCTCGCCACCACATACTATGCTGCGGCATCTGTGACATCAACAGTTTCATTTGTCAGAGTGGCTTCCGTCCGCAACAGTCGTGAAGTGGCACTTTGCACGGCTTCGCGCCGCTACACCAATGTCCTATACCGACTGCCACCAACGCAGACCATTCCGACTCATTCCCCCTCCGGTGAAGAGGTCGACACGGAGCTTCTTGTCCGGCAGGTGAAGAACTTCTTCAACGTGCTGGGGCAGACGCAACTCATTGAGAGGATCTACGAGATGAAGAGCTGCCCGTACTACGAGTGCCTCTTCACCAACGATCTCTTCTTCCAGCATTTCGACATGCTCCTTCCGATGCCAAAGTTCGGACGCGAGAATCGTTCAGCCGAGATCAGCGAGACGATTCGGTACATCCGTGGATGGGGTGCGACGGCCGATACGAACCACGTTCTGCAGGACGTGAAGGGTGGTCGGGCGAGCGGAGGGGACTTCATCTCCACCACGCACGGTATTCTGATGGGGTATGGCACGCCGCGAACGAACAAGATTTCCATGATGACGCTGACCGGCGGCAACGCTGAGTCCGATTCAGTGAAGGAGAACATCCGTGCCCTTTCTGTGGAGCCGGTGGAGCTGCTGCCGGATAGTCCGCCGCTCTCCGACTTGCTCGCCTTCAGCGGTCAGCGCACCTTCGTCTTCAGCGACTCCGAGCACGGCCACAACGCGGTGAACCAGGCGGTGAAGCTGATGCCCAAGGTCCCGTGGCAAACGATAAAGCTGGAGCCGCAGTGCTCCTTCTTCTCTCACATGGCCGGCGCCAACTACGTCTACGATGTGCTATGTGATCAGGACTTCCCTGTGTCGATGGAGCGCTTGGGTGAGTCCGGGCTCAACCCGTTTCCCGTAGAGTGGTCAGAGCCACGAAAGCTGGGGATCACAATGCGGAGCATCTGCATGACGGCTCGGTTTGCTCGTGGCTCGATGAATGGTGGCGGTTTTGCGGACAGCAGCACGCACAAGTCTGCCAAGTTCACCTACAATAGTCGCAACATCTCCAAGAACTCGCGCCTGTTTGCGGGTGGTCATCGTATGCACGGCGACCAGATGTCTCCGCTGGCGGCGCAGCTGGAGGCTGGAGAGCTCCAGGAGCCGGTGCGCCAGCCCATCCCCCGGTACGCGCCTCCTTTGCACCGCCGTGGAGGTGTGGTGCCGTCGGGCGAGCCGGCGAGACAAAGGCGTTGAGAGAGTGTGTTGTTTGTTATGTGGTTTTCTTGCTGTGTTGATTTGTTGGTAGGGTTGTAGCACTCCCCCTTTTTCGCCCCTTTTCACATTTACAGAGCTCGCACCACTTTCTTGACTCGATGAGTTTACAAAAAAAAAAGGTTCAAATGTTTGTCGTTGTGGCTTTTGGCCTTCAATTCTCGCCCCTTTGAAGTCGCGAAACATCAATAAGGTAATCCTATTCACGAATGTGTTGCTCCTTTCTCGACAACTTTTTCCCCTCTCTGTCTCTCCCTTTTTAACATTTTGCAGACATAAGTCTTTATTTCTTATCATAAAATCCCCGCTTTCGAGTTCAAGAAAAGAACTGTTTCTCAGTACCTCAAAGGCGTTCAGACTTCTCTCAGATCCGAAGAGCTGCATACGCTCTTTCTGCTTTCTTCCGCTATCTTTATCGTTTTTGCATTCTAAACTCCTCACACCTGAACTTATTTTTTCTCTCCCTTTATCTTACGTGAAGCACGTTTCAAGGCGTCGCAATGCCTTCCTCTTTCCGCAGCATGAGAACTGCTATCAGCGTTTTCGTCGTGCTCAGTTGCATTCTCGTCTTTTCAGAGGCGAAGCTGCGACTTCCGTATACTATTCCTATCATACAGACTAGCCACCCAAGCGTTGTGCACCCAGAGACAGGAAGAGCAGTCGCCGTTTTCCCTGTCAGCTTCACAATAGGCGTTTCAGAGAGCTTTGCCTATCCAATTGAGTTAGTGGATGGTACCTATGTAAAAGGTATTGCCATCACTCAGACGCACATCTTCGCGGATGCAAACCTGAAGCTTGTATTTGATGTGCCCAATCCTGGACTGGACTTCGTGGTGAATCTGACGTCTGGCGAGTACCCCTTACTTCAGGATCAGTACGGAAGTCTATGGAAGCCTGTTTCACCGTTTAACCTCGAGATCGTCAAGCAAGATACAAAGTACACATACGGTGTGGGCAGCGTTGGCATGACGAGCTATCAGTCCCAATCCGAGTCCGTCGTGACGCCGGTGGGAACGCCGCAGTACGACTACGAGTGTTACCGGACGAAAGCGTGCTGCGGCCTCAACGCCACGAACTACCGCAAGTACACGTTGGTGGACAGTCCTGTGCCTCCGTACGCTTGCACGAATACCTCGCTCACCTATCAGCCATCCACTTTTTTGTTTGAGCTTCATGGAAAATTCTCGAGTGGAGGCGTGAAAGAGGAAACGCAGTGCAAATTGAAAATAAATGAAAAAGACGGAGATGCTGTCGCGTGTTCTAAAGATACAACTGTCACCTTTGAGGACATCGAGGTCTCACCACAATACAGTACGCCGTCTACAGGGTTTATGCTTTGTCGTCAAGGCTCAGGCTTGCTTGATCTGACATACGAGGTGTCGCCGATACCTGTTGTTGCCGCAGCTTTCTGTCCCACCAGCAAGTGTATCGGATACACAGCACGCAACTACATGAATGATCGTCTTGATTGCTATGAGTATCCGCTAGGTTTCTACACGTCTCTGGACAGAAACAACACTAGCCAATTTAGCTATTACGAGGCTAACGGCATTGCGTTATGGACAGCTACTTTTCCCAGCTTAAAATGGATCGACGACGTCGGCGTGTCTTCTTCCAAGACTATCCAGAACATCAGCTTTCACGGTGATGTCCCCACTTCCACGGGTTGGTCCCTATCATACGCTGACTTCCCGCTGCCCCTCACAGATACCTTGCAGCCGCTTTTCCCGATTGGACGACCCACGCGTCTCTCTGCGCGCTTTAATGACGCCACCACTCCGACCGCCATCGTCGTAGAGGTGGAGTACGTTTCTTTTTCAAACTTCACAGCTGCAGACTGGACAATACAGACGTGCCTCGGCAGTCTCTGCAGCTCTTCCCCGTATCCCGCTGCTGCTGCTGCAAATGGGTATCCATCACTTATGACCGCCACCGTGTCTCTCTTGTCGCTTGGCGCAACATCCAGGACTCTGCCATCTGAGGTTGTTGTGTCGGTGGCGTGCCCGACAACTCCAGCAGCCAACCCTTTCCATATGCTTCTACAATCCTCGACTATCACCGTGGCAGCTGCTATTCGTCCGCCAGCCACGCGAACAGTAAATGCCAACTTCGCTCGAGAGCCACTGCAGCGGGTGCCTTCCCCTTACGCTGCATCTCTTGGTGCGAGCGCCACAAGTCGCATCATCTGCCAAGGTGACTATCGGTTCTCTGCGCCAGCAGGAACATGTGTCCCGCTCACGGATGGAGAGTGCGCCGTCAAGTACCGGGGCCGTCGCATTCTCTTCAACACCACCATGAATGCCTGCATGTGCCGAGCGCCGAAGTTGACGAGTCCGCTGGTATTCCGCCCGCTTCCTGACCCGCTCCCACCACCGCGGTTTACAGAGGAGGACGTTCGTGCTCTAATGAAGGCTCTCAAGCTGCCCAAATTCATGCAGACGATGGAGGAGGCGATTGAGCAGCACGACGCCGAGATCGCAGATGCTGGAAAGAACCAAGCGCAAGTCATTGAAAATTCTCGTGGAGCGACATCACCTGTGGAGGCAAACACCAAGCGAAGCAGCGTCTCACATTCTACTGAAGCTTCTACTGCAACGCCAACCACGACCACTGATTGTGAGTCTTCGGTTCCGTTAGAGGTCCCCTGGTTTTTTGAGATGACCATCTGCTGTTTTGTTGTCACCGGTTTGGCGTGGATATTCATCATCTTCCGCGATGTCATCTACAGGCTGGCTGGGGTTGGGCAGTGGCCGAAGCGGTACCGCGAGGTGAAGCAGCGACCGGCCCCGCCACCCACGCCGGTGTCCACCTCACCCGCTGCTGAGAGCCCCACACCTCCTCCGTTGCCTCCTACACCAGTAGCCTCGGCATCCAGTGCGGCTCCACAAGCGAAGAAAACGAAGCCAGCAAAGTCGGCGAACGCTGCACCGATGTCAGGCAAGCCGACAGCTTCGTCTTTTCCTCACGCGGCTCCGCACAGCGCCTCAAGGCCTTGCACGCCGTCACCCCATCCAGACCGACAAGCGCATGCATCGCAGAAAGACCACCGCTCGGGCGGAAAGCAGCACTCAAAGCAGCGCCGTCACTCCTCGCACGGCGCGCGCTCGCCATACGCTGCTCGACAGACCGCACCGACGCGGGGTCGTGCCCCTTCCACCGCCTCTGCTCCTTCTCCGCTTCACTTTGATGACCACGCCTTTGCAGCGGAGCAGCGCACGCCTTTCGGCTTCTCGCACGGAGGCTACACAGCTGACGACGCCTTTCAACGAGACGAGTTCACAAGTCGAAGTGGTCGCAGGGGAGGGGGGCGCGAGTTCAACTACTACGACGCCTACGAGTACATGCCCGCACCGCCTGCCTTCGCTGAGGATCCAGAAGGGCAGCATTGGTACAGCTTCACTGCAACTCCGCCACGGTCGCCCCCCACGGAGGGTGCCAGCTGGAGCGGGCCTCGTGGGGGCAGTGAGGAGTACTACGCCAATTCACCTCCGTATGGCCGCGTCCACACGTCGCATGACCCGTTCAATTCTCCTCGGTCAGCTGCGGCACGCTCGACGCGGCGTGACCCGCCCTCTCCGATCGGCTCGGAGCAGTATCCTGCTCGATCACCGTTGCGGCAGTCGTCGCGGGTGGAGGTGCTTTCCTCCGATGTCGAGGACTCCAGGAGTGCTCCTCGAGGTTCAGTGAGAGGTCGCTCGCACCACGTAGAGAGCATTGATTGAGCTGACAACTTGGCAAGTGTGCGGGGCCATTGTGCGCGTTCTTGCCATTCAGTGAAGAGAAGGATGTCAGGCCTACGTTGTGCTATTCTTTAAGCGTTGTAGCTTCTCGTTCGGGCAAAGAGTGTTGTTCTACACTTCCCAACGAAAAAAAGTTACTACACGTACACACCATAAGGTCAGTAAAAACCTCTTACAGTTGAACGCGTCCATTCGATCTTCTTTTGTATCTCTCAACATTTTTTTTGTTTCTCCCTCTCTTCTCTCTCTCTCTCTCTCACATTTTAGGTCGCTCTTTCTCCCCTTAAGCGTCCATTTTTTTTTTTTGTAACAAATAGCTTCATTCTGTTTTGTTCTAATTAGTTTGTCTCACCAGTTTTTTTATCTCTCTTTTTTTTTTTGCCTCGATACTTTTATATATACACATGGTTTGACAAAAATTAACGCACCAACCATCTGGTCTCGACTTGAATGAAGGTGCACTTTCCCTTTTTCTCTATTCTTTCTATTTTTATTGTTTTCTTTATACAGGTCACACAAACCATCATTGCCTGTCTTCTTCCCTCACGAACTTCGTTTTCTCCTTTTCTCCGCTTCGCAGATTAGCAGGCTAGAAAGGCTTTTGACGGCGGTGGTTCAAGGGTTAGACGTGAGCGGTGTTGGAAAGTGATCTATCCAGAAAAAGATAATAATACAATGAAAGGATTATGCCGATATCTCCAGCGTGATTGTCGTTTCGCAGGGTTGGAACCTGAGCTTGGAACTACTGCTGTTCTCCTTACTATTCATACCCGTGCATCTCGAAGACACATAAACGACAGGCAACGAATGCAAGCCCACGTTGCGTCTCTTTTATTTCAAGGTTGATCTGCACAGCATCTCTCTGCTTTGCTAAAGGCCATCTTTACACATGCAATTTCTTCTCTTTTTCTCCCTCAACTCTTTATTATTATTTCACACACACAAATACATATTGTTATCTAGTCAGCAAAAATTAAATAAAATTCGCGGAGGCTGGATTTGTTTTGTCAAGCCACCATTTCTAACATAGAGTGTGCGTACCGCAAACATTTGTGCTTTGTACATCGCACCCAAAGCCTTCCTCCAGTTTGTCTCTCTTTTGTGAGCTTCGACTCCCTCTTTAATTGAGAATGCAGGGATTGGTCGGAACATCTTTAAGCCACTCGCGTTCCTCACAGACAATGGAGGAGCTACTACGAGAGAACACGGCTCTGAGAGCGCGTCTCAGCTTGTCAGACGAGCAACGCGTGACACAAGATGTGCTGCAAAGTCAACTGCAGCAGTTCTTCCAACGTGTAGCGGAGGAGGAGCGTGCGAGTCAAGAAGTTTTGCAAGACTCTACTAACCGCGACGAGGAGAGCCCTTCAGAGGATGCTTCTCCGTCCTCTGCCTCGGCGGACAGAGACGCAGAGGCGTCGCCACGGCCATCGACAGGGCTACCACAAGCTGTGTCCGCTGTCCTACGTCACATGCAACTTGGAAGGCAGCAGGCAGAGGAAGCGCTCGAGAGGCTTCAGCGCGAGACTGTCGCACCCTTGCATGCGCAACTGGAGGAGGCAGAGAACGAAAAGAGGCAGCTTGCGATGCGCATCACGGATCTGGAGATGTCAATGGCGAACACGCCTGCCCCTCCGCTTGTGGCTGAGCTGAAGCAGCTTCGCGAGTCCGAGGCCCTCCTCCGTCAACAACTGCAGGAGGCTCAGGAGACAGCCGCCGGAACTGCCGGAACATTCCGCAAGTCGATTGAGAGCGGCCTTGACGCTGCCAATCAAGTCCCCCTGCTCATTAGAAAAATGGAAGCTCTCAAGGAGGAAGTGCGCGTGAGTCACAACGTACAGGCGGCACAGCGTGTGCTGCTGGAGGAGCTGGATCGCCGACACAATGTAGAGCGTGAGATCGAGGACGCCTTCCACAACGAGGAGACCACCATGCTGAAGGAGCGCATTGGTCACCTGGAGGCGGAGGTGCGAGCTGCCGTGGCTCGCGAGTCTACTGCGGTCACGGAGTGCGATGCAAAGAGCGCGCAGCTCATTGCCGCCCAAAACGAGATCAAAGAGCTCATTCAGCAGCACACCGAGGAGCAGCAGGCGCTCGCCCAGAAGCGGCAGCGGGCAGAGCAGGACGCCAGCAGTAACCCTTCTTCCATTCGCGGTGAGCTAACGAAGTTCTGGTACGAGGGCCGGGACAGAATTCGGGAGCTGGAGCGACAGGTGCGAACACTTCACCTCACGCAGGCAGACCTGCGCGTGTCACAGGGCCGAGTGGCGCAGCTGGAGCAGCGCAAGGCCGTGTTGGCGAGCAACCTCGCTGAACTCGCCGCGGAGGTGGACCGTCGCCGCGATGAGGAGCGCGAGCTGCGTGCTCACTGCGCCGGGATAGAGGCGGAGCGCGATCGCCTGTTCATGAGTGTGGCCACGACACTGGGATCTGTCGTGTCGGAGAGCGAGCTCCGAGCGTGCTGTGCTACCATTCGGGAGGCCGCGACACGCGTGGCAGCGACCAGCGCCACCGTCGTGGCGGACCCACACGCCATCGAAGAGGCGTTACGGCGCTCGCAGAAGCTGAAAAGCGAGGTGGCGCAGCTACAGCGTCAGAAGGACCAGCTGCAGCGTTTCCTGCAGCTCCGCGAAGACCGTGTACGCGCGCTCATGGAGCAGGAGGCGCTTCTGCTTTGCGAGCCACAGCCACAGCAGAAGCTCACCTCATCAACAAACGCTTCACAGCCGCAGTTCACGGGAGGTGAGGTATCGTCTTCGGCTGCTGGTGCTGCTGCGCCATTTTCGCTGCCCCTCTTTCTCGAGTACATCCGGCAAGGCGCCAATGACGTTTTTCTGCTGAACGAAGTCACTGCGGCGCGTGCTGCGGGAAGTGCTACCGCGAAGAAGGGCGTTGTGAAGGGTACCGCATGGAGTACGGATGCTGCCAGCCTCACGGACAGCTCCGTCGCACCGCACCGCAACACTTTTGTCGCCCTGCAGCAGCAGTTCCAGCAGAGTCAGGAGCGCCTGCTGGCGTCGCATCGGGAGCTGCTCGAAACCCGCAATGAAAACCGACGTCTTCAGTCGGAGCTGGAGAGCAGCCGCGCCGACCATGCTGCTGCGGTGGCTTCGCAGGAGGAAGCCCGGCGTGCCGTGGAGGCCGCCAACGCCGCCCTCACAAACCGCACCACCACTCTAACAAGTGAGCTGCAGGAGATGCACCGTCACTACACCGCTGCCGTTGGAATGGTGCGTACCACGCTGGAGGGTCTGTGCAGCACGCTGCAGCTCCTCCATCAGTCGGAGCAACACGCGGAGAAGCTGCGGGAGATGGTGCAGGCAGAGAGGCGTGACATGAGCGATCTCCTGCGGCGCGAAGCGGCCTCCTGGGGAGCAGCTGGGGGGATCGAAGGCGGCGCGCAAGAGGCTCAGCACTCTGCGGCTGCAGAGAAGATCAGCGCAGCCCTGCGGCAAATGGAAGCATATATGGCAGAGGCCATTCATCAGGTTTCGCTGCAGACCAGCCAAGACCAGACAGGCTACGTTGGCCAACTCGTCTTGGCGATCCGAGCGCAGGAGGAGCGCGTGAAGGCGGCCAAAGCGGCCTTCGAGGCCTCGGCGCAGGCACAGGCGAGCAGCTTGGTGGAGCGCATCAGCGCCGCGCAGCAGCAGTGGGAGTCGACGTGGAAGCTGAAGTATCAGGCTATCGAGGCAGAGCGGTCGCGGAACGTTTTCCAGCACCAGGCAAGCGTAGTTCTGCAGCGCGCGTTGGAGCAAGCCGTCGTTCTACCGGCAGGCGCTTCTACCTCTGCCAGCGCGGACGGTGCTCTTACAATCGCGTCAGAGATCGAGGAGTCGTCTGCGCAGATGCCTGAAACACTGCAGGCCATTCGAAACTTCATCACTCAGGCACGACAGCGTCAGGAGCAGCAGCAGAAAGAGGAGCTTCAGAGACAAAGACTACTAGAACTGCAACGACAACAGCAGGAACGGAAACAGCAACAACTGGCTGATCCCTCGCCGCTGCCCCTTACACCGACAGCTGTCGGTGCTCCCACCTCAGCGGCTCCGGCAGCTTCTCCGCTCACTCCACCGTCTCCCACGCCGTCGCTCGTCTCCAACGTCACAGGTGCACCACCTTCTCCTTCGCCGGCGCCTTTGGCTACTGACTCTGCCGCAGCTGACACAGCCGTTGTCGCCGCGTCGGAGCCAGATAAGGTCTCCGACGCTCAAGACGCGTCTGCTTTCACTTCAGCTGTCAACGAAGAGGCGGAGGAGGCAGAGATCAAACAGGAGGCATCACCCACAGCAGTGGAGAATACTGCCCACCCGGAAGCCTCTACAGAAGATGAGCAGCACCCGTCACAGGATGCTACGGTACTTGCCGATGTCAAATCAGAGCCCGGCACGAACGTGGGGGAGGCGCTGAACACTGCTACGTCGGTCAATGAGGAAGATCCTTCGCCGGTGTCTTTCTCTCCTCAATAGGCGGAGTGGGCAGCCGCTTCACAGACCATTTTAGAGAAGCTGACTTAGCACTTCTCACAAACGATGTGAAACTGCTCCTTGCTTAATCCCGAAAAACGAGTAGTGCTGCCTCATGATAGTCTTTTTTTTTCTGTTTGTGCTGTGTTGTTGTCGCTGTAGAGTCAAGTCTACTTTTTGTAAAGGTCGAATACATACAAAAACTACTTTTTGATTTTTTCGAAGAACGTCTCAGCCGGGTTCAGCCTCAACACGCACCGTGGTGACGTTCCTTTCAGCTGATTGCAGTGTCTTTCCGAAACGCTACATTCCGCTTTGCAGATGCAATAACTGGTGGTGTGCAGGCTTTCTAGCCTGTTGTGTGACCTCTGATAAACAAATTGTAGACGTGTTACAAACAGTTCAAGAAGACATCCGTTTTGCATTGCGCAATCACTTCTTTTTGAACAGAAAAGCAACACTCTAACGTCTGAATTTTCTCACGCTCTTCTCACTTTCACCTCAGTTTTCGCTTTCCCTACCGATCGCACTGAATGATAATTGCTTGTTGTCTCTTTTAGTTTGCACGCACACACATACACACAAAAAAGGTGCCTCAGCTAAAGGAACAAAAATCCAACAGCAGTGCAGTTCTCTTTTTTGAAGAACTTCAACACTTCCCTTTTTTGTTTTTCGAAGTAGTGGAGGAGATACTACATCCATAATACTTCTAGTCGCTTGTAAAAGTCGGACCCATGATTCTATGTTACGCATAGTTCTTCAGCGTTTCGCTCTCCAGCGCAGCATCGCGGAGCAGCTCGAGGCGGTCCCACTAGATGAGGTTCTTCGACGCATGCAGTCCAGCTCCCTCTCGAATCCTGCGCGCTCGCTTGAGGCACACTTCGTTCTCGCGGAGCAGAGCGTGGATGAACAGTCCTCCTCACAGTCCCGCTCTTCATCGAGCTCCGCCGAGACTCCGTCTGGTGGACTTCTGCGTCATGCGCTGAGTGAGCGACTGCTGGTTGAGGTGCGACGGGATATCACCACCCCGCACCTCAACCTCGACTCGGGTAGTTTGATGCTGGCCAACTGTCTGCGTCACAAGCTCTCGCCCTTGGCCACGCAGCAGATCTTTGCTCTCTGGCTCAGGTTCATGCATCGCGGTGCCGGTCCTCGATCTTCGGGCTCTCTTCCCGTCTCCGGTTTCGGCTCTTTTTCGATAATGGGACTAGGAAGAAGCGCTGGTGGATACAAGGGAGGCGAGCCGGGCAGCAGCGCACAGGGCAACCAGCTGCTGCACTTTCAAAGCCTCGTGCGGGTCTTGGAGGCGTGCCTGGACGCGCAAGAGCAACAGCAATTTCTGTCAGGGCCCAGCGGAAGCCCAGCAGGCAAACACGCGATGAGGGCCATAGCGCCAGCGAGTCAAGCCTTGCAGTCAAGCAATCCAGTGTGCTTTACTCTCGATGACTGGGCGGAGCTGATCGACACCGTGGAGCAGTACTGGCCGCTCTTCATCGACCACGGGGCTTCCACAACAGGGCTACTCGTGCAGTTCACCGCCCTCGCCTTGGAGCTGACGAGCAACGCCTCAAGCACGCCAGCCACAGCGGAGCCGGAAAGCCGATTTGCTAATAGCCTGCGCCGCCTCAGCCACCTTCAGACGGATCGCGCTCTGTTGCAAAAGCGGGTGCTAGGGCTGTGCGCGGAGGCTGTGAAGGCGCTCCCTGCACTGGAGAGAGCCGAAAAGAGGGACGGCGGCGACGGATCGTCGTATCAACAAAATGACCCGTGGTGGCACCGTCCACAGGAGCTGGTCCGACTGTCGCAGGCGAGGCGCCGAATAGAGGCGCACGAATTAGGACAGCTGCGCAGGGCCGACTGGCCAAGCAGCAACAGAATCGCCAACGATGCACGAGAGCCATTTGGCTCAGAGGCGGGCATTTCTCTTCACTCAACATCTTTCAGTCCTGCACAGAGGACGAAGGTCCGAGAAACACCCGGGACCACGGTGCGAGGGACTCGTGTGGGCACACATGGCCGTCCCACCTTGCCTGCTCCCCTTTACGCTTCCACGGCAGCGGCCGCATCCTCAGCATCGGCCGCCAAATCACGTTGGCCGCCGCTGCTGTCAGGTTCGTGGTGGCCATCCGCTTCGCCGTTCTCTAGCGCTGCTGGGACGGCTGGCAATGTGGCAGCGCAGCGAAGCGGGGCTCCCTCTGCACGGGTAGGTAAGCAACTGGGAGTTTATGTGACGTATCACGCACTCCGGCAAACAGCCACCGCATCGCATGCTCCCTCTTACGGCCAAAGTTTCTCATCGGAGCGTAGCAAATCGAGCCAAGGCACCGGCAGGGGATCAGCTCCCATTTCGACTGCGTCGTTCTCTGTTTCTTTGAGGGATGTACTCGAAATCTTTACTACCGTGTGCTCAACAGCGTCCTCCAGTGGCGCACTCGAGGATGTGACCACGTTCTCGTGGTGGGTGCGGGATGTAGTCCAGCACCAGCATGGACGCCGCAGTCTGCACGATGCCCATGAGATGACGAGTCTACTGGGCATCGCGGAGCTCTGCCTGACTTACCCGGACGGTACGCAGACCGTTCTTGCCGAAGTCATGAAGGCTCTTCAGCGGTCTGCTCTGTTTCTGTGGCAAGTCGGTGAAACAAGCAGTGCGTCTCACTTCAGCTCCATACAGCCACCTGCCCTCAACACTTTGATGTTGTGGCCGCGCGCGTGCGAGGTCGTAGCCAATGCCTTGCCACTCACCGCAGTCGGCACAGAGGCGGAGCGCACACTGCGAGGTCTGGTGAGCACCGCGCAGCAAGCCTTGTCAACCGCTGCCTCAGAGCCGGCCGTTGAGGCTAGTGAGGAGAGTGGTGTGCAGCTGCTTGCCCGCTATCGACGATACGGAGTGCTCGTCTTAGCGTGCCTACTACTCCAACATCCCAACGGTTACGTGACACCGCCACTCTGTGCCCAGATCCAGAGACTCGTCTGGACGGTTCCTTTTTCTGCCAAAGTTGCCGGACCCAACGATCTCGCAGCAGCAGTACGTGCTCTTTACCTCTTCACACACAAGAGTATGTCGTCCTCACATCAGGCGGAGGAAGTTGTCTCTTTTCTGCTGAACCAGGTGACGCGCCTTCTCTCAGCATCTGCGGCCGCCCAGCTCGACAGTGTGGAGCACGACGACACAAACGATCTTTCGCGAAGTCTCGCCTCGCTGTCCACCGCAGAGCGTCACCTGCTGCGGTCTGCTTTACGGGCAGTTCGAGGGAGTGCTCTCAACGCGAACGCCACTTCATCTTTGATGGTGGAAAATGTCGCTTTTGGAGATGCGCGGCGTGCAGCTGAGCAGTCAAGAGGACTGCATCCTGCTTCCAACGACTTGGCTGAAAGAAGTCTTCTGTCCGGCCCATCTGACGGCGTACCCGAGAAGAACGAGGCCCTTTGTCGTCAAGGCAGTCTTTCCCCAGCCCTTCCTGCCCGAGCTACGCACGTGTCTCCTCCACGACAAGATTCGCGCACTAGATCGAAAAGGGGTTTGGGTGACCGACAGAATCAGCGCTGCGAGCAACGCGTTCTGCAACGTGAGCTTGAGGCTGTGTCGATTCATTTGAGCCAACACCGCTTTAAAGTTTGAGATTCTAATGCGCTTGAAAGCAGCATCGTATTGAGTGACAAAAAATCTTCGGATTTATTCTGTTACCTATCAAACTCCTCTGCAGCACCGTGTGTGTTTGTGTGTTTCAATTCGTCCAAGTCCAGTTAAAAACAACAACTACGTGAAAGAATTTAGGTGAACGCCGCCTGGTGCGCTGCATTGTGCTGTTGCGTTTGCTCTGTGCTGACGCTCCCAATACGTCGAGTTGGGGCTTGCCAAACGCACGGCTGGACTGCCGTATTCTGCTCTTCCTTTCTTCCTTTCTTCATTTCTTCCCTCCCACTCTCGCATCTCTGCGCTGTTTGCGTGCGAGGATGTGGCCGCGCAGCAGTCTCCATCCGCGTCGCCTCTTAGCCTGCCTGTTCTCTACTTTCCATCTTTTTCATCTCTCCTCCCTCACTCGTTGCTCATCTCTTTATTCCACGCCCGGGCTGCGAAGATCTTAACGCTAACGCTGACACCCCAGTGAGCACTTCCCCAAAACTTCCATCAAAACGCATTCCTCTTTTTTCCCATTCTCGTTCCACGATTGAGGACCAACGCAAAGGCAAGCAAACAACCGCTTGGCAGTCACTTCTACCTCGGCTCTTATCCCTTGCAATGCCCAGCCGCAACCGCAAGATCGTCGTGAACGGCGTGGGCTGCTCGTGCGCAGACTACCTCTTCACCGGCTTTGCCTTTCACTCGGAGCAGTTCCAGAAGTATGTCTCGAAGAAGCCGGGCGATGGCGGCATCAGCATCGGACACTTGATCTTCCGCAAGGACCTGGAGACGTTCGCCGGGAAGTCGATAGATGAGATCCGGAAGGACCAAGGGTGGCTGCGCGAGAACGACCACTTCAGTGTTGGTGGGCCGTGCATTGTGGGACTGATCAACGCCGCGCAGCTGTTGAAGGGCGGCCTGATCGAGGACCCGGAGCTGTGCGAGTTCAACTTCTACGGCGCGATGGGCCAGGATGTGACGGGCGACCGTATGCTGAAGGTGATCAACCAGTGTCCGGTGAACTTGGACCACTACCTGCGGGTGCCAAAGCAGGCGTCCGCCGCGACGCTGGTGCTGTCTGACCAGAACTTCAATAACGGCAGCGGCGAGCGCTCCTTCGTGTACCACGGCGGCGCGCTGGACGCGTACACGCCTGCGATGATGGGGGAGGACTTCTTCAAGGCGGACGTGACGTTCTTCAGCGGGACGGCGTCCGTGCCGTTGGTGCACGAGAACATCACGACGCTGCTGCGCCGCGCGAAGGCGAACGGCAGCGTGACAGTGGTCGGGACGGTATTCGACTTCCTCAACGAGAAGCGCAACCCGCATAAGCGGTGGCCGCTGGGCGAGTCGGACGAGTCGTACCGGCTGATCGACCTGCTGGCGGTGGACTTTGTGGAGGCGCAGCGGATGAGCGGGGAGACGGATATCGAGAGGGCGGTGTCGTTTTTCCTGGAGAAGGGCGTGCACACGCTAATCGTGACGAACGGCGACGAGCCTGGGTTTGCCTTCTCGGACGGCGCGCTGTTCACGAAGTGCGAGCTTGCGCGGTTCAAGATCTGCCAGAAAATCAAGCAGCACCTGAAGGCGAACCCGAAGCTGCGCGGCGACACGACGGGGTGCGGCGACAACTTCGCTGGCGGTCTGTTGGCATCCGTTGTGAAGCAGCTGGCGGAGGGCCGCAATCCGGGTGAGCTGAGCCTTGCGGATGCGCTCGCGTGGGCGAATGGGAGCGGGAGCTTCTGTTGCTACAGCGTTGGCGGGACGTACCTGGAGAAGCAGCCCGGTGAGAAGCTGCGCGGGGTGAAGCGGATTCACGACCTCTACGTGGACCAGCTTGTGGCCGAGGGCGCGATGCACGTTGCCAAGATGTAGGGACTGGTGCCCCTGACCACGCGTGCGATCCACCGCGTCGCCTTGTCGGTGATATTCTGCGTTCACACTCTCTCTTTCTCGTCCGCGACGTAGGGAGATGGGTGGCCTCCAGTGCATCCTTCTCTTTCTATCGGTAGTCCTCCTCCCGTTTCTACCTTTTTCTACCTTTTTCTTGTTTTGCTAATTTTTTCTTCAAAACGATATCTTTTTTTGTCTTCTGTTTTCTTTCCTTCCTTAACTCTTCAAAAGGTGCCTCCTTTTTTTTCGTTTCGTTGTTTCCTCCTATCGCAAGCGTATATTTGTGTGCTCTAGTGGAGATCAATGAGAAGCACCACTGCACCGCTGCCTTCCCTCCGCCCCCTGTGGCGATAGGGCCGGCTGCGGTACTTGTCAAAAGTTGTCGCCCGTGCTGCCTCTCCTGCCTTTGTCCCTCCTTCCTATGCGTTTATGTGCATGGGGATGCTGCACGTGGACCGAGTGCGTGTGTGTTGCGTGGCGCTCCCGTTGCGCTGCTGCGGTGTGGTGTGTGAGCACCCGGCCAGCGGTGCGACTGCGGAGCGCAGGCCGCAAACCCTCAAATCCTGATCCTCAAAAGGCTAACGTGTATTCCTCATTTTTTTTTTCCCTGTTGTCTGTTCCGCGCTCAGTCGAGAACAGCCCTGGAGGAGGGCGGATGGAAGAAGGACTTCCCGGAAGTAGCTGCATCTGAACGGTTCGTTAAACACTCCTTCTTCACTTAACTATTTATTTATTGAATTCAAAACGAAGTTTCTTTTTTCTCAACCTATTTGTCCACGCGAATGTGGTTAACAGCAAAAAACAAAACCGAACGAGCCCAGCAAAGCCTTTTAAATTGCGGCAAGCGAAAGTAAAGCGAACGGAGGGGTGAAAGAGCTGCCTCTTTCTTTCTACGCACTCTTCTTTGCGCAGTTGACCATTTTTATGCGCACGTGAGCAGGGTCGCGTGGATGTGTGTCAATCCGAATTCCAAACAACAACTAAGTGGAAAAACCTTGTGAACGCTGCCCTGTGTACTGCGTTGCGTGTGCTGTGTGCTAACGCTCCCCGCACGTAAAGTTGGGGGATGCCAAACCCACGGCTGGACTGCCGTCTTCTTCTCTTCCTTACCACTCTCGCATCTCTGCGCTGTTTGCGTGCGGGGATGTGGCCGCGCAGCAGTCTCCATCCGCGTCGTCTCTTAACCTCTCTGTTCTCTACTTTCCGTCTTTTTCATCTCTCCTCCCTCACTCGCTGCTCATCTCTTTATTCCACGCCCGAGCTGCGAGTGGCGCGGCGCAGGCGGCGGCTTTCGCTGTGGCGTTGGGGTCCCCGCTTGAGACCATTTGCGGCTCTTTGGCTCTTTTCCCCGAATCGGGTGGCGGGCAGGCCGAGGGGCTGTCCTTCCGGCTAGGGGACAGGGCACGTCCTGGGCCGCGGAGGAGCCGCCCGATCCCTAGGAGAGGAGAGAGGCTATTTGGCGCGCAGCCCACTTTAGCGCAGGTGGTCGGTGCGGCGGGTGCTGGAGAGAGTTGGAGGGAGGGAAAACGCGGTGGAGAAAGTGGGCGATGATGAAGTGTGATGCATGAGAAGGCGTTGGGGTTGTTACGGCCGAACTTGCGAAAATTTGCGGTGCGAATGAGGGCACCACTTGATTGAGTGTGCGCGTCCTTTCCTATTGCAGAAGTGCAGGCAGCTGAGCCTCACTGACTGCGCTGGCGTCACATGTATCATCTAACTGCTCATGTGTTCTTTAATGCTTTGTTTTTTAAGTTAGTTTTCATTCTTGAAAGGTTAGAAGTTATGAAGCGCTGGTGTTTCTTGGAGGTTGCGAGTGGGTCAGCCGTTGCAACCACCCCTTTTTAGTCTCGGTGGAGGCTAAAAGGAGGTCAGCGGTTGCTGCGGGGGCATCCCCAGGCGAACTGCTTCTTCACCACCCACACGCAGAAAGGGACGTACGCTTATCAGGTCCATTTATTCATTTTTTCCTTTTGCCTGTTAAAAAACACACAAAAATCGAAAACTTCAATAACGAAAAATAAAACAAAAAAGAAAAATATATTTTTATTTGTCTCCAGAATCATGACACTGCTACAGCATCTTTTATTTTGTTAGCAATCAAACGAGACCTGACGAAAGGATGCTCTGAGGAGGACGTTGATCTTGTTAACTCACGAAGACTCCGCAGAATTGCCCACTTCGGCGGCATGCAGAAGGTTCCCGAGGCACGCTGTGAGAGAACAGCGGAAGGGGAGAAAACGATCTCAAATTCCTACCCACACACAACACCAGTTGCTTCATCATCTGCAGTCCCATTTCTACGTGTTCTCATTTTCTGACGTGGCGATGGGGCAGACCAGCACACCAGCAGGTTTGACTGACGGTGTGCTGTGCATTGCCGCAGCGTGCTCTCTCGCTCTCTTCCAAAAAGAAAAAAAAAAGCAAAACAGAAAGTGTTTAAAAGAAGCGAACAGGACGGACAAATGAGCGAAGCGGTGGGGCAACCATTTTACCTTTTGTCGGTTTTTCTTTTTCGGTGCTTTCGTCTCGATCGAAACTGGAGAAAGATCAAAATAATAATAAAAAAGAAAGAAAGATCAAAATAAGGTGGAAAGAAAAAAAGAGCAAGTTGATGAAAAACGAAGAGAGGAGAGAAAAAAAAGGGGTGCAGGCGTAAAAACGCGAGACATTGTATAAAAAGGGGGAAAAATAAGAAAGGATATAAAACGAATTGAAGAGAAGAGGCAGGTAAAGCTCAAAGAAAGTAGATGACAAACATACACACACACACATACGCGTGAGTGTATATAGTTGTATTGTTGCCCCATCGATTCCGGAAGGACCTGCGGCATCCTCCTCCTCTCTCTCTCCACCTACGTGGCTGCGTCTGTCAACTTTCAATACACGAGTGCACCGCATGGCCCCTCCTACAAGGAGACGCTTAAGGAAAGGGCAAGACAAAAGAAAAAAAAGTGCGTATGTCTGTGTGTGGTTGCTAAAAGAACTTCCACAAAAAAAAGCATTAAAAATAAGAAGAAAAACCAAAAATCAAACAAAAAAAAACAAAAGAGGAGGTAAGGTGACTGATCGTGCAGTGCACTCCTCTCCGCTATGTACGTGTTTCCGTACGAATATAATTGCTCCCACCTGTGAACAACTTGATTATGAATGGAAGAAAGGAACGTGAAGGGATACCGGGGAAGGAGAACAAAGGGAAGAATGTGAGGGCACAAATATGTGTGCGACTTTCACACGCTCATTCCGCCGTCTCTTTTCATGTAGCACACGGTACCCGATACGAAGAAGAACACCGGGAGGGGACACTTCTTACAACTTGGAAAGGCTGTCCTTCGCGTTGAAGAGCTTGGGCAGACCCTCGTCGCGGAGACCGCCCGCCAGCAGGGCCGCTGCGGCATCCTTCGGCGGCATGTTCTCGTACACGACCTTATAGATCTGCGAGCAGATGGGCAGCTTCACGTTGAGCTTCTTGGCGAGAAGCATCAGCGGCTCAACGGTGAAGACGCCCTCCGCGACGGCCTTGCTGGTCCTCTGGATCTCCTTGATCGACTGGCCCTGGCCGAGCTTCTTGCCCACCGTGAAGTTACGTGACAGCTCGGAGGAGCAGGTCAGCAGCAGATCGCCCAGGCCGGGAAGGCCGAAGACGGCGCTGCCATCACCACCGAGAGCCCGCGTCATGTCGCGGATCTCCAGCAGACCACGGGCGATCAGGGCGGCACGCGCATCAAGGCCCATGCCAAGACCCGAGGCAACACCGGAGCCGATGGCGAGGACGTTCTTGATGGCGCTGGCCACCTCACAACCCGCGGTATCGGTCGACGCCCAGCAGAGGAAGCTGCGATCGGGGGTCGTCATGATGCGCTGCAGGCGGCGTGCCTCCTCAATGTTGCGGTTGCACACACTGACGCACGTGAAGATCCCGCGGGCGACCTCGGCCGCAAAGCTGGGACCAGCCAACACGGACAGGGACACGCCGGGGAAGAACTCGCTGATGATCTGCTCGGGGAACATGAGGGTGGAGCGCTCGATACCCTTGGAGCACACAACCACCGGCACCTTGTTCTCCTTCACGTAGGACAGCATCTTCGCGCCGTGCGCCTTGAAGAAACCGCGGATGAACTGCGTGGGAATGACGACGAGGATGACGCCGGCATCCTTGAAGGCCGCATCGACGTCCGCGGTGAACTTAATGTTCTTGGCGAGGTGGACACCCTTGAGGAAGAGCACGTTCTCACCCTTCTTGTTCACGAGATCCGCCTCCTTCTGGTTCATGTGCCAGACGTTGACCTCCTTGCACTTCTTGGAGAGGGCCATGGCGAGGGCTGTGCCGAAGGCACCCGACCCGAAGACCACGGCCTTCTTCAGGAAGATCAGCTCGTTGTTGGCGCTCTGAGGGATGGACATTGTGTATTAGGTATACAGGTAAGTATTTGTATCGTAATAACAATAAGGACGGAAGCTATCGACAAGGTAGGTGTGAGAACGGAACTTGTATAGAGGAATTATAAAGGAGGCGTATTAAGGAGCTGCAGAGCGACCCAGTCAGTAGTTGCATCCATCACACAAAGGCACCATCAATACAAATGTGTGTGTGTGTGTGTGTGTGAGAGAGAGGGAGGGAGGGAGAGAGAACGAGAGTTAGAGGATCAAGAGGGAAATGGAGAGAAGCTCCGCATAATACATAACAGTTTGACCAGAGGCCGGCTCGTTAGCAAAGCTTGGCTACCGGCTGCCAGACCAGCTGACGGCAATCACACGCGGGACAGCATTGGGCATGGACGTAGACCGCGGCACTGAGTTGACATGCATGCACAGCTGCAGCTTCCCCACACGTTTCGTTAGAAAGAACCGGGAGGCTACTTTCCAATTAGTTAACGTGGAATCTAGAACTCGCACCACACTACATGTAACCATCTGAAGATGTTTTAGTTCGTTTTGTTTTACCATGTACATCAGGGCACAATGGAAAGGGAGACCGAAGGCAGTGAGGAAATATCAGAGAGAGAGCACGGTGAAACACAATAGGGCATACCTATCGATGTAAAAAGAGGAAAAAGATAAATCTAACACACCATTCATCTATTGTTAATCACCGAACACCAAAACAAAACACGCCCTTTGTTGTCGTCTGCACACAAAAAAATTGAGAAACAAAGCACAGCAATCACAGACTAAAAGAAAGGAATGGGGTTCTATAGGGCAGGTGCCAGAGAAAAGTGTATAAAAACAAACAAAACTAGTGAGAAAAAAGAAGAAAATGAGATTGGCAAAAGCCACAACAAACAAAAGTGCGCTGAGTTCTGCCTCTCTTTTTTGGGGAAAGAGAAGGAGAGGAGCAAAAATAATAAAAGAACAAAATATATTCAAAACGAAAAGAAAAAAACCGTCACAAATGAATGAAGGCAGCATCAAGAGCAACAACGCCAAACAAAAAAGATTTAGCTACCTGCTTTGCGAGGGCGGGAGCAACAACACCTAAAACAAAACAACACAATACAGCAAAAAAAAAAAATGCATTAAAACACACAAACAAGATACAACTCTAGACGCACTCTACTAGCGCCGCGATGATGCTGGGGAGCGTACCATCGGGGTCGATGTGTGGCCCGTCACTCGAAAGGGCCCGACCATCTCTTCCTCGCCGCTATGTGTGCTCAGCGAGCGGCCCATCGGCGTCGAAGTCCTCGCCGGCCCCTCCCCGGTTGCAACTGCAGAGACGGGCGGTGGGGGCAGCGGGGGCAGGCCTGGCGCTGCAGCAGGTGTCTGTTGAGGACTCTTAACCAGCCCAACAGGTGCAGACGGTGGTGTGGGGGTTTGGGGGAGGGACGGCTGCGGGGATGCGGGTGCCATCGGATTCGCAAGAGGTGCCGGGCTTGTGGTGGGCGGGGGCGGCAGCGGTGGCAGCGACCGTCGACTCGCTGTGATCGTGGAGGTGGTGAAGGTGGTGCTGGAATCTGAGGCCGGGGCCGCCACCGGGTGGTCGAGGTCGGTGTACCGCGAGGCCGACTTGACCTTGCTGGTCGGCGGCTGAGGATTGTTTCTGCGACGGTGGTCGTCGCTGCTGCTGCCGGTGCTGCTACTGCGGTGCGCCCGGTGTCGGTGGCGGCGCTTCATTCCGTCTGTGCTAGAGTTAAGCGTGGAGGACGACGCCAGAGGAGCCGGGGAAGGCGGAAAGGCGACTGTGTTGTGCGTGGCGGCAGGGGAGGCGTTGCTGGTCGGCTGTGCAGTTGCTGTTGGGGCAGCAGCTGCGCCTTCCGTGTCGTGAAGGTTGATGCGCACCGTTGTACTCGACGTTGTCGTATTCGCGTTGGGTGCTGGCTGTTGCTGTTGCTGTTGTTGTTGCGGTGGTGCTTCAATGGGAAGAGGCATCGGCTGTGCAGGCGGGGTGTTCGTTGTGGACAAAACATAACGCGTGTTCGCGCGCGGTGGCATATACACGTGCGCCCCTCCAGCACCCGCACGGTTGGTGTAGCGGTTTGTCGTTGTCGTCGTCGTGGTTGTGTTCCGCGACACCCGATGCTCCTCCTTGACAGCCTCATCGCTGTCGTCGTCGTCGCCGCAGCAGAAGATGCACCAGAGCAAGATGACCAACAGGACAAGCAGGATGAAGAGCAGGATGACACCAATGATCAGCAGGACCAAATCGTCGCCGGTCCACTTGCTCGCTGTCGAGTTCGAGTTCGAGGACGACGCAGGGGTGTACTGCGTGGTAAAGAGCGCCTGAAGGGTAGCGCGGGCGTCGGACGGCGCAAAGCAGACGACGAAGACAGAGGACGGCACGGTAAAGGTCAGCACCAGCGTACCATCTGTGGTGCCAAGTGTCGGCGTCGCCTCGGCCTGCACCGTGGCGCAAGACGTGGCGGTGCCGATGGCATATCGATGCGTCGTTTCCAGCCCCACACCAACGAGCGTGATGCTCACCGTCGTGGCTGGCGTCAACGTCGGCAGCGGCGTCGCCACACTCGTCACGTAGACCAGCCCACCCGCGTAGGTGCCGATGGTGGTCGCCGTGGCGGTGTATCGCAGTTGTACGCCAAAGCTCTGGGTGACTGCGGCGGCAAGCACTTCCACCGCGGCACGCGCTGCCGCCACACTCGCTGCCGAGGACTGCGGCGGTGCGGTGAGATTCCAGGACAGGCTTGGACCCCAGTTCGTGTCTGTCACGGCAGACACGCTGCCACCGTTCGGCAACACCACTGTGTAGTCGCCCTGCAGTGCGTTCACGCTTCCTTGCGCGTTCGCGAAGGCCGCCGTGCAGCGCAGGGGCTCCGCCGGCACGTACCACAGCGTCGATCCGGTGCGGGTGGAGGCACAGGTCAGCGTCGAGGCACCAGCCGTGGGCACCCCAATGAGGATGTACGTCACCGGACTGTTCACCATCGTCGCCCACGCTGCCACGCCGCTCGTCGTCGCCAACACCCTACCAGCGACAGAGACGCTCAGCCCACTACTGGGCGTCAGCGCAAAGGCGTAGAGGCCGTTCACATCTGACGGGTAGCTGCCGAGATCCACAGTCACAGTCGCACTCGCGTCGCCGTTGTAGTACTCCGTCGCTGCCAGGCTTGCGACAGGCGCCACAATGTTCACTGCCACACCGCCAACGGTTGCGATGCCCTGCACTCCACAATCGAGCGAGCTGCCCACGCGTATCATGTTTGTCTGCGGCAGCCCCGTCGTTGCGGTTGCGCTGGCAGTGCACTCGAGCGTGGTGAGGGTGCCCGGGGCTGTGGTGAGGCGCACCGTGACGGGCGAGTTCGCCACTGGCCAGGTCTCGTAGGGCGATGCCGGTGTCACCGCCAGCGCGATGTAATTCACCACTGTCGTCGTCGACGTCGCGGGCGGCGTAACGGTGAACGCGTAGGTCGGTAGCCCGCCCGTCGTCGTGCCGTTCTGCGCGATGCCCGATACCGTCCCCGCGTTGACCACCACGGTGTAGCTGCTCGGCGCATAACTGGTCAGCGCGGTGATCACGCAATCGATCACGGCGGTGGCGCCGCTGCTGACGGTGCGGTCAATAATGTTCAGCGGCAGACAGGACAGTGACGCGACACTGGTCGCCCCGCTGCTGGCATCTGCCACCGTTACCGCGCTCGAGGTCGCGTTGAGCGTGGCGCCGTTGGCGAGGGTGACGGTGGCGCGCATGACGTATGTGCCTGCAGTGGAGATGCGCAAGGCGTAGAAAGTGAAGTTTGTGTACTCCACCTCTGCGTAGGCGCTGCCGTCTGACAGGTACCCAGCCGGTGCTTCGGTCGTGCCGTCGCTCAGGTACAGCGTCATCACCACGGAGCTGGAGGGTGCGGAGGTAGCTACATTCGACGAATCCAACACGGTCACCGTGGGCTGCACTGTGCACACCAGTAGCGCCGTACACCCGTCTGGCTGCACCGAGAACACCGCGCTGGCGGCGGTCTGCACGCCAATGCGCAGCTGCGTCGGCATCAGAAGTGGCGCGGTGGCCGCCGAGGAACGGAAGCACACCATGTGGATGCCCTGGCGTGTTGGGGTCGTGACAAACGTCGCTGTGCTGCCGTCACTGGCGGCACTCTGCATGGATGTGTAGGCAACCCCGCTGCTCTGACACACGGTGGCCGCCGTCGGCGTGAGGCCTGCCGTGTCACCCACGAAAACCAGCGCCGCCATATCCGACGTGGAGAGACCACTGCCGGTGAAGAGGAGGTTCAAGGGCACGCTCACCTCGAGGACGGGGCTGAGTACCGTCATGCTCACCACACTCGACCCAACCGAGAAGGGTGTCGCGGTGACGAGGACTGGCACGGCACTGGCGGCAGTGTTCGTCGTCGTGCCGCCGTAGGTCGGCGTGTGGCACAACACGTACTCGCCTGTTACGGTGAAGACGACGTCGGACAGCATGGTGCTGAGGCCGCTCGTCACAGTGGTGGTGGAGGTGCTCGTTGCAACTATTCGAGGCGTGTACGCCGTGTTGGTGCAGATATCAGACGGAAGGGCAGAGGAGGAGGACGACGACTCGCTGGAGAGCGTCGGCACCGCCACCGCCACGACATGATCCGTCGTTGACAGGCCCCCGCCGGTCAGCACGATCGTGTTTGTATTTGACACCGTCATAGAGGAAGGGAGGCTCACCGTGGACACCGCGCTGGCCAACGCCACAGGCCCGGCACGGCTGATCGGACCGAACAAGTGCAGGTCGGCGGTGGAGGAGGAAGTGGCCGTGTAGCAAAGCGCGTAGCTGCCAGATGCCGTGAAGGGACTGCTCGGCGTCCACTCTCCGCTCGTGCTATTGTAGGTGAGAGGGAGTCGTGAGTTCGTTTCCGTCTGCGTCTGCGCGCACGACGTCCAGACATCGAGCATGCCGAGAGTTGCGCTGGAGGAGGAGGTCGTGTCACTGCGACGTATGGGAGCTAGCCACGCCGTCGCTGTCGTGCTCTGGGCTGCGGCATCGGCGGCGCTCGTGAACGCCAAGGTAAGTGCGACGGTGTTGGTCACGTACACGGGCGAGGGCTGCCCGCTCCAGCTTCTCGGGCTGCTCGCCGTCGCCGCCACGGCGGCCACCACACGCGCACACTCTCTCCCGGTACTGGGGGCACACACATCGGACTGGTGCGAGTAGCAAACATAGTACATCCCCGCGTCTGACAGGGCTGCCGTGACCGTCGTCGCACCACTGGCCGAATCGTACGCCATGCTCGTAAAGTACGCGCTACTGCTGGCGGGGGCGCTGACGCCGACGCAGCTCTCTTCGTCCGCCACAATCGCCACCCAATCCGTCGTGGTTGGCGTCACGGCCAGGCTCACCGAGAAGACCTGCTGGGCGGGCACAGAGAGGGTCGTGTCCAGCACCGGCGGCTGCCCCGCGGAGAGCGTCACGGTGCCGTCAGACAAGACGGACACCGCCCCGTTGCCCTCGCTCCAGTAGCACAGAGAAAGCGTCGAGGAGGTCGCACCGTTGGCGAAGGTGTACGTCGAGGGCACCCGGACAAGCGTCGCCGCGCTGCAATCTGTCACAACTGCGGCACCCGCGGGAAAGACGCCGTCGAAGTTGCTGGCGGCCAGCACAGCGGACATGTCCTCGTAGTAGGCAACGTCGTTACAATTCTGCTCGCTGTAGAAGAGGAGGGCTTTGCTGGCCACGCACGAGGTCGTCGTGGCGCCGGTCAGTGTCCACGACATCGACTCCCCGACAGACAGCGTGGTGGTGGTGGCGGCTGTGAGCTTGGGTGACGTTGCGCCGCTCGGACTCGCTGCTGCGGCGATGGAGACGAGGTTGCCGATGGCGTGGTACTGGCCGCCGTTCAGCTTATAGCACACAGCGTACTGCAGGCCCACCGCGGCGGACGACGCCCGCCACACCTGCTCCGAGTGCGTGCCGTTTGCGTGAAGGCCGTAGTACGTGATGGCCGAGGCAGCGGCGGTCTGCTGGCACTGGGCGTCCGTCACACTTGTCGTCGCCGAGGAAGAGGAGAGCGAGCTTGCCGCGATCAGCTTCACCTGATCTGTCTTGGCTGACGTCGCCACGAGGCCCCAGCCTTCGAAGACGGAGGTCAGCAGCTCATTTGCTCTGTACACCCGCGTCGCCTCGCCGCTGCTGCTGGTCGGGTACAGCGTCACATTTTGCGGATTCGGTGCCACCACGACAGTGTCGTAGCCCCAAATCGTCGTGTAGCCGCCGGGCACTGTGCTGGAGGCCATGCGGTAGCACAGCGTGTAGTCGCCACGCGTGCCGGCGTCCATCTGGTAGGCGATTGAGCTGGGCAGCAGGTCGGTGCGAGATGGGGAGGCGACGACAGACGGCGCAATTTGGGCCGCCGTGGGGTCAGCGCAGTTCACGTCGGTACCGTAGTAGAGCACGACGCGGTCGCTGGCCGACATCTCCGACGTCCCCTGTGTCGACGCAGCGAAGTCGAGCGTGAAGAGCTCCCCCTCCAGCGTCGCCACAGGGGTGCGGGCCACAGTGGACGGGTTGCGTTCGTAGATGACGAGGTTTGAGTACACCAGCGTCCACACCGTGTCGGTCGCCAGTCGGTAGCACACGCTGTAGGTGCCCGTCGCACTCGCCGTGAAGTTCAGCGTCGCCGTCGTGCCGTCGCTGCTCGTCTGCATCACCGTCCACCCAGCCGACGTCGTCGTGGTGGCCACGGTGGGACTGGCGGCGGTATAGGCGGCGAACGTCGTCGGCGGCACGGCATCTTCGCTGCAGTTCAGCGATTGAGTGAGGATCTTCACGCGATCCGTCGCGCCAAGCCCGCTGCCGTGGAAGCGAATATAGTTCACCTGACTCACACGCGCCGACGTCGGCAGCGTCTCGAAGTAAGCCGGATTTGCTGGCAGGACCGTCGCAACCCCGTTGGGCACCTCCGACCAGCTTCCGTCGGTCAGCTTGTAACAGCTGCGCGTGGTCGTGTTTGCGGCCTGGGCTGGCGCTTGTGCGTAGAGAATGGTTGTGAAGAAGGTCAGTTCCGTCGTGCCTTGCACCACTGTACCCGCCGTTGTGGCCAAAGACCAGCAAGAAGCCAGATTCGCCTGCTTCACGCCACGATCGCTGCCCGGCGTCAGCGCCACTGCGTTCGTCGTCGTAGTGTCGCGTGCAAAGTACACGTCAATCAGCTGGCCGCGGCGCGGTGATGTCATGACCGTGTAGACGTTGTCCGGGTTCGGCCCGTACACCCGCAACGGGTCGCCGCTGTCCACCACGCCGCAGGTCGCTAGCTGGTAGCACGCGACGTAGTACTGCGCCACCGTTGGGTCGTAGTTGCCGATGGTGTAAGGGACGTAATTGGCCGAGCTGCCACTTTGCGCAGAGCCGTAGACACCCAGGAAGTTTGCGCGGGCCAGCGTGCCGGCGCGCAGGGCGGCTGCGCAGCGACCGTCAACGTAGGCTGTCACGCTCGACACCGGAAGCATCGTGGCAGCGTCGAAGGTGCCGTCGTAGGTGGCGCCTGGGGTGTAGGGCGAGGGAAGGGCGGCGTACGGGACGAGCTGCGGCGTGATGGTCGAGGCAGCGGAGCTGAAGTTGAGCATCAATCGCTGGCCCACCTGAAAGTACTGCTGGCTGATGCGCAGGGAGCTTGGCTGGCGGGCCTGCACGATGAAGCGTGACTGGCCAGGGTTGCTGGCGTAGCTCATCGGGATGGCGAACTGGTTGCCGGCGGCATCGGTGTAGCACAGCCGCACTGAAGTCGTCCCGCTGCGGAAGAACACGTTGGACAGGCTGTACCCCGTCTGCCCTGCCGCCACATCAGAGAGCACCAGCCCCGCTGAGGCCTGCGCGGTGTCATCAATCATGACGGTTCCCGTCGACGTGACGATCGACCAGTTCGATTGCAGACACGGCAGCGTACCGGTGATGAAGCGCAGGCGATCAGAGGTGGTGAAGACGTGCCCCGTCACGGGCTGCGTGAGATTGACCTCCATCGTCTGGCCAACGTTCCAGCACCCAACAGTCGCGCCCGTCGGTGTTGGATTCGTTACTGCCAGTCCCCGGCAAGCCGGGCTCCAGTTCGTCGTTGTCGTGCCGAAGCGGTAGCACACCTTGTACGCACCAGGCAAAGAGGCGAAGAACACCGTGTTCATCTCCGCGGTCGTCGTCGCAGCCGCCAGCGTCGTGGTGTAGACCACCGCGGCATCGTTCGTGCACCACTCACCCTGCGGCACAACGCGAATAGCATCTGCTGTCGTACTCGCTAGAGTGGCAAACACCGCGGAGCCGAGAATGGTGGTGGGGGCGTAGTACATGGCACGCAGCCCGCCACCGTTGTTGATGGTCGCGTCGCCAGTCTCACTGCTACTCATGCCGGTGCTGCCGCTGCTGGCATCGTCGCCGTTGCTAGGGCTGACAACGCCTGTCACCGAACACCCTGTGAAGAGGGCATCGCCGATGGCTAGCGCGGGCAGCACAGGCGCGTACGTGCCGGCCGCCAGCTTGTAGCAGAAGTAGTGCGTCCCTGGCCCACCCACAGCGTCTGAGAAGGTGGCCAAGGTGCGCGTCAGGAAGGTCGTCGTGCTGGCACTCAGCACAGGTGCTGGAAGCGTCAGAAAGGCCGTGTCCGTGATTTCGAACATGCTCATCTGCGTCGTCGGGTCCTGGCTCTCGATAAAGGACTCCACGCAGTTGGCCGGGTCACTCACCAAGGTGAAGTAGTCTTGCGTGCTGACGACGTCGTCGGACCGCTGACTGGTCATTGTGAAGGTCAGGTTGAGCGCCTCCAAGGCGCGGAGGTAGTCGGCTGACGTCGGGAAAGTGCTGAGGGTCAGGTAAGGCCGTATCCACAGGGTGTTGTTGGAAGTCGGCGAGGACGGGATGATCGTCGAGGCCACACGCGCGTACGAGGTAGACAGGTCCGTCAGCGCACATACCACTAGCGTCGACGAGCCGAGCGTGTAGTCGTGTTTGAAGACGTAGGTGTAGACCGTTGAGCTAACGCGCGTGAGTGTCGCGCTGGTCGGCGTGAAGGCCGCCGTGCTGTCGCAGGAGGTCAGCTCGTCTGTGTAGGTGACAAACTTGATGGCGGTGGGCGGGTAGGCGGTCATGGACTCGTTGATCTGGAAGGTGAGGGTGATGGTCTGGCCCACGTAGGTGGGCTGCGGCAGCGGCGTGAAGCTCTGCGGGGATCCCGGGGATGCCGCGATGTAGCACTCGCCGGTGTTGGCGTCGATCTGTCCACACGTGCAGACAGGCGCGACTACGCCGTTGTGGTTAAAGCAGATGGTGTAGCGATCGGTGTCGATGCCTAGGCCCACCGGCCACACGACGGAGTACGTCGCTGACGTGGCGCTGGTCGTCTGCAACACAGCCAGACCAGGCACAAAGTTCTCGACGTAGCGTGCATCGCAGTTGAGGGCGGTGGTGGCGTAGAAGGACAGGCGCCACGAGTCGTCGGTGACGTCCGTGCCAGACTCGAGTCGGAACGTCACCTCTTGGTGCTGGCCCGAGATGAAGGAGGTCTGCTCCACACACTGAACAGGGCTCGTCGTGACATTCAGCGAGCCAGGCACGAGGGCCGCGGTGGCGTTGAAAAGGCGGTAGCACAGGTTCATCTCACCCACGCGCACCGTCGCGTTCACCTCTGTCACGGCAACGCTGGAGTTCGAATTCGCCGTATCCCAGTCGAAAATGATGCACGCCGCGCAGGTGTAGGGGTCCTGTCCGCAGTTTGTCGTGGACGGCGCGGCCCACACAAGGTCGAAGCCCGCCGTTGGCTGCAGAAGGCTGAGCTCATCGTAGAAGGCGAGAGCGAACGCCTGGCCCACTTGAGCGGCACCAGAGGCGATGTTCCACGACTGCGGCACGCGCTCCTCCACTGTCACCGTGCCCGCTGCGAGGGACCCACCCACAACGTTCCACGTCAGGTCGGTGTAGCTGAAGTAGCACACACGGTAGCTGCCCACTGCGTTGAAGCTGCGGTAGAGCAGGCTGTCCGTTGTGTCAACCAGCGTAACCGTCGTTGTCACGTTGTCCACCACGCTCGTCACCAGAATCGCGGTGGACAGCCCATCAATGCCGACGGCTTCCTCGCACGGCGTGTAGTCCAGCGTCGTGATCTTCACCGCGTCGTTAGCGCTGGTGGTGACGAGGAGGTGGAAGGTCAGCGTCACGCTCTGCCCCACGCGGGGAGGGGACGGAAAGACCTCCATGCTTGACGGGCTGGCAGGGTCGATGAGAATGCTCGCTTCGCTCACCGTGGCGGCCACGTCGGACCAGGGCACCGTGTTGTTGTTTAAAATGCAGAGGCGGGCCGCACCAGGCACCTCCCACACCGGCACACTCAGCAGACTTGCCGTCTGAATCACCAACGACGTCTCCTGCACGTCATCAGCAGTGAAGTTGTGGCACCACGTCCCAGCCCCGGCAGTCCGCGCGCTCAGCACGGCCGCCTCTCTCGCCACCGTGCTCACGCCGTTGTTTAGCATGAGGAAAATGTGCTGACCAGCGCGCGGCGTGTTTGGCGAGCCTGTGGCGGAGACGACGGTGACGGTACTAGGCTGGGGGGCTCCCAGCTGCAAGGCCGCACCGACCTCGCGCCAGACAGAGTTGTGGCGGTAGCAAACGTAGATGCTGATAGGGCTTGTCGCGGCGATGAACTGCGTCTCGACCACGTAGGCCGTCCCGTTGGACATTGCGTCGCCGAGGCGGGCAAGGTAGGCACTCGAGGCAAAGGGCTGCGGTGCCTCTGCGCACGGCACATCCGTGAACACCACCGCGTCCGCTGCGGCGTCCAGGTCGGTCCCGACAATGGTGAACTCAATGTACTGCCGCTCGCGGGCTTGCTGCCCGGCTGTGATGTTCGTCACGTACCCGCTCGGGTTGCCCTGCACAATAGTGAGCAGCTGCGGCACCTCGGCTACCGTGCCGCCGGCGCGAACGTAGCACACCGCCGTGTTGCCCGTCCCCGCCGCGGCCGAACCGATGAGATTGAAGGTGTAAAGGGGGTAGGCACTGCCACGTGACGCGACGATGGTCGACGCAGCGTCGTCGCAGACGGTGTTCGTGAGCGTCGTAAACTGCACAATGTAGGCCTCGTCCCCGGTCTGGCCTGCTGCAGTGTACGAAAACGTCATGTTGACGAGGAGCATGCCGGTCTCCACGGTGGTTGGCTCCGTCGTGAAGGTCGCCGGGTCTGCCGCTGCCAGTGTGGTTGACGCCATGACGTAGGGCACGCTGACGTACTCCGCCTGGGTGGACTCGCGATAGCACAGCAGGTAGGAGAGGGGGAAGAGCGTGGAGGCGTCTGTGGGCACGTCGGGGCCAAGCGAGGGGACGTGCGCAGCCCACTCCCCGATTCCTGATGTGGTGTTCGTGCCGGTCAGCGCACTTGACCCCACGACGATGCCGGTCGCTGTCATCGCTGCGTTGTCCCAGCACGCTCGCCCAGCTTGCACGAGCATAACGGCATCCGCGGTGCTAAGGGGCACTTCGGTGGAGTAGGTGGAGAAGTTGTAGTAGAGGCGCTGGCCCTGGAACTGCGCAGACGCGTCGGGCAGCTGCGCGACCGCGCTGGGCGAGTTTGTGACCGGCACAACGAAGTAGGACAGCCCACCGATCTGCGCGTAGCCGCTGTCGGAGCGGCGGTAGCACACTGGGTAACTCTGCGTGTCATCAAAGCCGACACGAATCGATATGGACGCCGTGGCGGGCGCTGTCGAATCGGTGATACTGTTGCTGCTGCTGCTGCTGCTGGCATCTACAGCGGTAGCCGAGACGTTGCCGTACGGCACCGTGGCGGTTTGCAAATCGTAGCAGCTGCACCCCGGGCAGGCAATGTACATTTCATCGTTCACCTCCGGGTTGGACACACTCAGCACCGTCGCACGACCACGCATCGGCGTGTTGCTGGTGATCACCGCGGACGGACCGCCATCCAGCACCGACAGTTCAGGACTGACCACCACGTAGGCCCCCACTGTCGAGATCTCGTAGCAGACTGTGTAGTCTTGCGCGACGACCACGCCGCTCGTCAGGGTCAGATTGAACGCGCTTGTCGTGGCGTCGCTGCTGACAGAGACGAAGACGCCGACGGCGACCGCGTTGCGCAGCAGACAGGTCTCACCGGGCTGCACGATCATCATCGCGTCTGTTGCAGTCAGGCCCACCCCGGTGAAGGTGAGCGTCGGCCGCGTGCCGACGCGTGGGACGAAGTTCACTGTGTACGAGATCGGATTCGGGTCACCCACGTAGACGTTCGTGAGCCGGGTCAGGTATCGCCCGGTGCGGCGGTAGCACACGCCGAGCGTCACCACCGTGCTGATCGAGGAAGAAAAGCTTACGACAACCGTCGTGCTGTTCACATAGGTGACGGTGTGCGCCGCGCCGGTCCACTGCGTCGGCGTCAGGGGCCGGTAGCACGTCTCGGCGCACGACTCCGACGCCAGCACAATGTAAACGTTGTCCGTCGCTGCCAAGTCTGTGCCGGTGATGGTGAACTGCACGTTCGTCGAGTCGGGCACGACCACGGGCGGACTCGTTGTCACTGCGAAGGGATTCTCCACCGCCACGGTCTGCACCGCCGGTGCTATGTCGCGGAAGATGGAGTCGTAGAGCATCTTGAAGCACCACACGTAGCTCGTCGTGGCGTCCTGGCTGGCGAAGGTCAGGTACCAATTCGAGAAGCCGGCGCCGTAGGCATCCAGCGTCGGCTGCTGCGCGCGGTAGTTCGTCGACGCGATGAAGGTCGCCACGTCCGTGATGGAGGCACACCCGGCGCTCGCGTCAGAGGTGGAGCTAATGTCGGAGCCGACGCCGCCGCTGCTGCTGATGCCAAACACGTCTGCGGGCACAATCACCATCTGATCGCCAGCGGCAAAGTTAACGTTCGGGTAGAGCGCGGCGTTCGTGGCGGACACGTTGTACACCGCCGTCTCCAGCGCGAACATCGTCGACGCAGGACAGACATCTGCGGTGAGGAGATCCGCCGGGTAAATGGAAAAGATCGGCGCCGTGCCGTTGTTCTCGGCCACGACAGCAAAGCGCTCCGCTGAGCCGCTGCTGCTGCTCGACGACACCTTGCGGTAGCACACGTAGTACTCTCCCAGATACGTGCTTGCCTGCGCCTCTGTGCCGGTCGACACCGTGAAGACCGTTGTGTCGCTCGTGCTGGCCGAGGCATCCGGCGTCAGCGTCACGTCCGCGAAGGCACCTTCCGGCGCTTCACAGGGGAGGCCGGTGAGGCCTTGCGAGACAGGGAAGAGGCGCACCTCATCCGCATTGGATAAAGTGCCACCAACGCTGCTGGGGAAGGAGAGGGAGACGCTGCCGCCCACCAGGGCGTAGTTGGGCGTGAAGTGGCACGGGTCGCACTGCCCCACCACAAGCGCGGTGCCATGCGTAATGTTCGGGTCCGCCGCGTTCGCGTAGGGGCCCAAAAACACGGCGTAGCTGCCGGCGCGCGCGAGGACGACCTCGAACTCGCTGACCCGCGTCGTCTGCTTCAAGTAGTAGAGCGGCAAGATGTACGTGACGTCGACGGCACACACCGTCGCGGGGCTCTGGGCGAAAGACACGCGCTGCACTTCGAGGCTCGCCACCGAGGAGGTGTAGAAGAAGGTGAAGGGCTCGTAGGGTCGCGGGGCCACCCAGCGCGCGGCGACGGCATCGCTGCTGCTGAGGGCCAGCGCGCTGGAGCTGTCGTCCGAGGAACGGAAGGGGCCCACAAACGGATCCTCTTCGATCGTGATTCCGTCAAAGATGTACGTCGGGGGCGGGGACTGCAGAGGCACTTCGGCCCAGCTCGCGGTCGACGACGCAGCCAGCGCGTAACACACCGTCACCGAGGCCACCGTGGAGCCGCACAGGCGGTAGACGTGCACGCTGCTGTTGCTCTGCGCGCTGACATAGCTCACCAGTCCGATGGCGCTGCTCGTGGTGGCCGCCGCAGTGCAGTCGAAGCCGCTCGTCCCACGGGTCACCAGTTTCAGCTCATCAGCGTTCTGCAGGAGGCTGTCGCTATCGTGGATGTAGAGGTACAGCACTTCCGTCTCATAAGGTGGGTTGACGGACAGCGAGTAGCTCGTCGGGTGCGCGGGCCCCACCGTAAACTGGTGGATGTCCGTCACCCACACCCACGCATCACTCAGCAGCGCACTCTGGTAGCACAGAACAAAGGTGCCCGTCTCGTTCACGCGAGGGAAGTAGTCCGCCACAATGGCGTTCGTGCTGCTCACCGCGCTGCCAGCCGCGCCATTCGCTTCGGCGGCGTCTGCGTTCACCGCACTGGCTGTGCAGACAGACGTATAGTCGGTCCCGTCGCTCGCCACGCTGTCGCTGCCACTCAGCTGATCTTGCGAGACCCGCACGATCTTCACCCGGTCGTTGCTCGTCAGCTGATTACCCGTGATGGTGAGGTGCAGCAGCTGACCGAGGTAGGCGGGCTGCGGCACCACGGTGTAGCTTTGCGCACCGGTTAAGCCGACCGAGAAGACGTAGCCGCCGGCGATGTTGGGCACGGGGAAGGCGTACATGGGGAAGTAGTACTGCGTCGTCGTGTAGGTGAGGAAGCAGACGTAGTAGAAGCCCGCGGTCAGTATCGTGGGGGTCACGCTCGCGGCGGTGGTGCTCGCAATTGTGAAGCTCGTGAATAGCGTCGTGCCCCCACTCGGCGCCACTCCGGTTGAGCAGTTCGGGGTGATGGTGGCGTCAGTCGTCGTGTAGATTTGCGCGATGTGCGAGAAGGTGGAGGTGAAGATGGCGGCGGTCGCAATAAAGCCCATGGCAAAGTCGTTTTGAATCGCAATGATGCTAGGCACTGAGTACGAGACGGGACTCGCCTCCTCCACGGTCATCGTCGACGGGTACACGGAGGCGATGTTGAAGCCCGTGACCTGATAGCACAGCAGGTAGGTTCCTGCGGTGTCGAAGCTGTGCTGCGTGAACATGGGCGAGGCCAGGTACACCTGCAGCGTGCGGTTCACCAGCGTCACGGCGGCCGACGTGGCCTGATCGGTGGTGTTGGGGCGGTAGCACGCGTCGCCCAGTATCTCGTCGCTGTCGGTCACCGCACCGCTGCCGGTGTACCGGACAAAGAAGTACTGCACGATGTTCGCCATGGTGTAGCCGGACCCGTATGTCGCGGTGACGTTGGTGTGCGGCATCCACACCCGTGGCGCTTCTGGCGCCGTTGCAAATGCTGACACCGGCGCCTCTGCCACTGTCAGCACCGCCGGGTTGACAAGCAGTCCGCCCACAACTTCGAAGTCGTAGTACGCTTCTGTGCTGGCGCGATTCGTTCGCCGCATACACACGTAGTAGTTGCCGACGTCGGCCCGGATGCGGAGGTGCAAGGACGGAATGGTGAGGCCAGTGGTCGAGTCGACCAGCCCAAGCGCTGCGTAGCCGAAGTCTGCCGGAATAGCGTCCACCACACCTGCGGCCAACGGGCTGGCACAGTCGCTGTCCGTCGTGATGCGCACCGCATCGCTGCTGGCCAGGCCGGACGAGCTGGACGACTCCGCAGCGTTGTCCAGCACGACGTCCAGCGCCACCGTGGTGTGAAAGAGCAGATACACACGCTCGCCCTGCATTACGTTGAGATTCTCCACCACCGCCGTGGCGCTGCGGGCAAGGTAGGCTCCGCTGGGCGACTGCGTTGGGTAGACGATGAGCGTTGCCGGCGAGCTGACGTACACGGGCTCTCCGTTGCTCGTGGCGATGTAGCAAACCATGTAGGTGCCCACAGCGAGCTCGCTGGCTGGAATGCTCCACTGTGTGTCGACCGTGCCGGGCTTCGTCATCGTGCCGCTGCGGACCACGGGGCGCGTGTCCTCTGAGCTGCTGGCGATCGCGGTCGACGAGGAGGATGCGGATGCCATTGTTGCGCAGAGGGAGGAGTCGGGCGTCGCGTCATCGGCTATCGGGACCAAGAACGCGATGTCGTTCGTTGTCAGGTAATCCGGCACGGCGCTATCGCCGTAGAAGGTTATGTTGAGGGGCGCCGCCACCTGCGCCTGCTGCGGGACAGAGGTCCACCGCGTCGGCACCTGCGCCATGACAAAGTAGTTGCGATCCACCGCACCGCCTGTGACCGGCGACGTGGCGAAGCTACCGTCCTGCTTGCGGTAGCAGATCGTGAAGGACTGCTCTTCAATGGATACCGTCACCCCGTCCCGCACAATCGTCATCGGCAGCGTCATCGTCGCCGTCGTGGTGGCGGTGTCTGTCGTGCTGAGCGTTGTCAAGGCTTGCGCTAAAATCGTCACATTCTCGAAGCCGCACTCGTAGAGGGAGCCATCGATGATCTGCACGGTGTCGTCAGCCGCCAGGGCCACCGGTGCTGCGGCGGCCGAGGAGCTGCCCGTGTCCATGGCGAAGGTCAGCGTCACCACCTGCCCGGCCATCGGATTCGTGGGGACGGAGGTGTAGGTGGATGGGGCAGCCTCGTACACCGTCAACGCGGCCGCGCTGCCCGTCGTGCCAGCCGCGCTCGGCGGCGTGGAGACGACGCGAAAAAGTCCGGTGGTGGTGTTCATGCACAACGCGTACGTCTCGGCGGCCACATTCAGTCGACCTTGGTAGAGGGGAAGCGTGGAGCCCTCGCTGCTCGTCACACTGGCCAGCGTGAGTGCAACCGGAAATGTGGTGGCGCTGTCGCCGGCGATGGCTTGAAACGGCGCGTAGTTGCACTCCGCCACCGTTGTGGTCGCGCTGATCATCTGCGCGTACGTCAGCGCGGTGCCGGTCGCTCCAGTTGCGGTAAAGCTGCCGCCGACGATGAGCTCCTCGTAGCGCGTGACGGGCGTCGTGGTGGTCGTGAAGTTCGCCGGGCTCAGCATGTAGTACAGCGGCGTCGTGAGAATCAACACCGCGGAAACGTCCGTCTGCCCGGAAAAGGTGATGCTCGCAATCTCGGTCGCAACGTTGGCGCGCCAGTAGCACACCGCGTAGCTGCTGGCCGAGCCCGTGATACGCAGCACACCCACCCACTCCGTCGCGGCGGCGTTGACGAAGGTAGCCCCGCTGATGGACGCCGTCAGCGCGGTGCCGGCGCAGTCTGCCGCGTGGATGACGACGGTGTCGGTGCTCACGAGACTCGCACCCTGCACGGTGGCCATGACGTACATGTCGAGCACGAGCGGGTAGCGGTCAAAGGCGACGCTGGACGGGTTGGAGGCGACCAGCTCGATCCCGGTGGCCGCAGAGGAGGAGGAGGCGGTGGACTCGGAAGACGAGGCAAGGTACGACACCGGGGCCCACGACGTGCCGGAGCGTAGGTAGCACAGCTTCAACTCGCACGGGGCGCCGCTGCCTGGGCACAGATCTGTATCGAAGAGCACGCCCACCTCGAAGCGCTTGTCCTGGTTCGACACCACCCACGCTACGCCGGTGGACGTCAACGTCAAGGGGTACGGATTCACACTCGGGGCCAGCCAGCTGGCTAGCTGACCGTTGTTCTGGACCTCGCCGGTGCGCAGGTCGTGGCACGAGAAGCCCGAGTTTGGCAGAAGAAAGACCGTGTCTGCCGTCGCCAGACTCGTGCCCGTGATGTCCAGCGTGTAGTTGGATCCCTGATTGGTATATAGAGAGCTGCCACTAGACGCGGTTGGGGTGAAGCTGGACGGGTTGGCCGCGGCGACAGTGAAGGTCGTCGGAATGCGCCGTGACGTGTAGTAGGTGCCGCCGTAGCAGATGGTGTAGGAGCCGGCAGCGAAGTACTGATCTGGGAACTGCACCGAGATGACCGTCAGACAAGAGTCGCTGCTGTAGGTGCCCGCCACATCCTCCCAGCAGCTGGCGCGTGTCCCAGGGACGATGCGTACCATCGTGCAGCTGCTGCACAGCGTAGTGGCGCTGTTGCAAGTCAGGCCAATCGTCACGAACTGGCCAGCGGTGGGGGCGCTAGGCACCGGCGTGTACTGCAGCGGGTTCGCCGTCGCCACCGTTACGAAGGTGCGCACGTACGAGTTGGAGAAGACGATTTCACTGTAGGTGGTTAGGCTGGTCAGGCGGTAGCACACGCGGTAGGTGCCGACGGTGTCCACCACAAAGCGGCGCATGAGGGATAGAGCGCCAGTACTGAGGACGGCGTCACCGATGCTCTGCACGGAGTCGGCCTCCACTTCCCAGGTGGTGCTGCTGGTGATGGCGTCGTCTGTGAGGTCGGCGCACTCGAATGAGCTTGGGACCAACCGCAGTCGGTCGTTGAGCGAGAGAGACTCGCAGGTCGAGGACAGGCAGCGCCGCACCACCGTGATGTTGATCGGCGCACCAACACGGTTCACCGTGTTCGCCACGCTGGCAAGGGTGTAGTAGGTTGGATTCGCCATGGCGACCGTCACGCGGCCCATGTACGTGTCAGCAGCCTGCCCAGACGTGGTGTAGCAGATGATGTACACCGCGGCAAAGTCGTAGTTGCTAAAGCCCAGAGGGGCGCTGTAGGTGTTGGTGTCATCGGTGATACCGCCGGTGGTCGAGCTTGTCATGGTGGAGCTGAGGGGGTAGGACACCAGCGTGCCAGTCGCGCAGGCGGTGGGGTCGCAGTAGCAGTTTGGGTTCGGATTCGAGGCGGCGGCGAAGCGATAGAAGTACACGGCGTCGTTGGCCGCAGAAAGACTCGTCAGATTGCTTGTGAAGCTCATCTGGACCGCTTGGCCCGCACGCAGCGACGTCGTGTTTGCCGGCATCACCCACGACATGGAGGACGGGATGGCCGTGTCGACCGTGACGGTGCCAGCCATGGTGATATGCGAGTCCCCGTTGCCGGCGGACCACGCGTAGCACAGGTACACCACTGCGCCACTGTAGAGCCGGTCGGCGCGGGTGTAGCGCACACGCACCGAGGTTGCGCTGCTCTCATTGGTGATCACTGAGGACACGAGGGTGGTCGTTGGGGTCTGCGAGACCGGTGGGCAGACGGCAATCACGGCGCCGTCGCTGAGGGTGGAGAGGGTGAGAAGCGCCGACGCGGACACTGCGTAGACGACGTTCGTTGCGGAGTTCAGCGCGCTGCCGGCAAAGGTGGTGGTGAGCGTGTTCATGCCGACGCGCCACGTAGTCGGCGCGCGCGCCGTCAGCGCCGGGTTCTGCGCAGCCGAGGTAAAGCCGAAGGCAACGCTTGTCGCGGACGTTTCGCCTGAGGGCAGCACAGGCACGTAGGCGGTGGACCCGCCGGCTGTCTCCACACAGACCACGTAGTTCACACCCGCCGTATTCACTTGCAGGTAAGAAGTGTAGTAGACGTCGCCGGTGCCCGTGACAGCGCTGGTGTAGTCACCGACAGCTTGCGAGGACGCACAGGCCGCCACCTGCGATGTGCCGCACGGCGCGGTGACGCAGCTGTCGACCACCTGCACCAACTTCACGGCGGTTGGGATTGTCGCCGAGGTGAAGGACTGTCCGCTGGCGGTGGTGAAGCGCATTGTGGCCGTCTCAGCGACTGTGAGTAGGCTGCCCGTGGTGCCGCCGCTCCCCGCTGCGGTGGCGAGGTTCACGATGCTGTAGCGCACGGGGAAGGTAGCGATGTAGATATTCGTCGATGCGCAGCTCGAGGACACGGCGGCCTGGTCGACCCCTCCGCGGGCGACGATCCAGCTCGACGATCCGAGGAGCTGATAGCACACCATCACGCACGCCTCCGCCGACCCCACCAGCGTGTACTGGTAGGACGTGCCCGCGCTCACCTCCGTGGCGGAGGATAGGGTGGCGGTGGTCAGCACGGCACTCTGATCGCCGCAGGTGCGACCCGGGATGAGCAGCTCCACCGTGTCGTCCGCGGAGAGCCCGACGCCGGAGAACACGAGGCTGACGGACTGGCCGGCGTAGGCGGGGTACGGGGAAACGGTGTAGGTTGGGTTGCGCGCTGCCAAGGACACGGTGCCCCTGATTTGTGCGTAGTTCGTCTGCTGGCTTGTGCTGCTGCCTTTAAGGTAGCACACGCTGAGGTCCATGGCGAGGTTGGTGTTGAGCGGATCCACGACGACGGTGCAGGTCGGCGCAGACGTGCCTCCGCTCATGGCGCAGGTGAAGACTTCGTTGCTAGAGGCGGCACTTGAGGAGGAGGAAAGGGCGGCAAGGCTACTACTACTACTGCCACCTGAGCCGCTAGATTCTACATCCACCACGCCGCACGGGTCGCTGCTGGTGGACGCGGAGAGGTAGGCCAGGTCGACACTGCCATCCAGCCCGGTGCCTGTGAAGGCAATCGTGAGCGTCTCGCCCACCGTAGGGCTCGCAGAGGGGTTGGTGATAGTGAAGCCGGTGGGCTGCAGGATGTCGATGGTGAAGTCCGCTACCTGGTTCGACGCGGAGAGATACGCCGTCGACCACAGCCCGCTGCTCGCGCTGAAGTAGCACACGCGTCCCACCACCTGCGCCGTGACAAGGTCCGGTGCCACAAACGTCACCCGCACCTGCGTCACGCCTTCACCTGTCGTCGACACGACTTCGACGTCGCCGTGCTCGAAATTTGTAATGAGGGAGGCGGTGGTGGAGGTGCAGGCGTCGGTGCTGCGAATCACCTTGATCGCATCGGCGGAGGACAGGCCCGCGCCCGTGAAGAACAGGAAACCCTCCTCGCGTGCCTGCGGACTGGTTGGGGTGCGAGAGTAGGTGCCAGGGTTCGCGCTGTCAAAGGTTAAGGTGAAGGCCGCATCACTCGCAGACGGGACGGCCACGGTGTACGACATAGCCGTCGAAGCCCCTCCGCAGCCTGCGGCGGTGCTGTAGCAGTAGGGCACACAGATGTAGTACCCCGCTGCGTTGGGGGCGTAGGGGACCGTGAAGCTGCCGGTGACGGTGCCCGTGGTCTGCCCTGTGAGCCCTGACAGGGGTATGACGGAGGATGGCACGGAGGTGGATGTGCCCACTGCGTTGCACGCGGTGACCAGCGAGGCCGCACTGCTGCAGTCGCTGGTGATGGTGCTCGTTGTGGTGCCGCAGGGAACCAGCAGGATGGTGTTGCTGCCGGTCAGCCCCGTGTTGATGGCGCGGCCGCTCACCGTGGCCTGCGCAATGCTTAGCTGCACCAGGCCCTCTCCACCATTCGCGGTGGTGGGTGCCATCGTGTAGCTTGTGTAGAGCGTTGGCCAGACCGTGAGGGTGTTGCTCTCGCCGCTGGCAACGAAGCCACGCACGACCACGGTGGCTGAGAGCGCGCTGGCGGAGATGTAGCACGGGTAGTAGGTCGATCCAGCGGTGAAGACGCTTGGGGTGATGGGGATGATCATCTGCCCCGTGTAGCCGCCATCACTGGTAGCAGTGACGGTGAAGGCGTTGGTTGGAGTTGCGGTGTACACACACGCCGAGATGTCGGCGGAGCTGACGAAGTAGACCACGTCGTTCGTGGCGATAGCCGGATCCTCAACGAGTGGGTTGGATTGAAGGTCTATCTGGATGGTCTGGTACATGGAGGCTTGCTGCACGTTGGCGGTGGTAAAGGTCATGGCCGCCGAGGCAGACGTCGTGCAGAGGGCCGCGCAACAAAAGAAAAGCAACGCGGCGATGGTGAGAAGCGCGCGTCTTGGCCGACTGCGCTGTGGTGTACCACCATACCGCCCTACAAGTACATTACATGAAAGTGCCGTCATCTTGCCTGACGTTCAACGTAGTTCCGTTGCGCTTATCAGGCAGAAGGAGTCGCGAGCACGTGCGCCAAGACAACGAGGGCGGAACAGGAGAAAAGTTGAAAGCGGAAGGCAAAGGATTTCAGAAGAATGTGTTTTGAAAAGTACCAGCGTAAAACAAACACACAAACAACAGCAGAAAACACAGAGAAAGTAAATCAACAGTAAAGGTACACAAAGCAATGCTAGATCAACGGGAGGAGAATACTGAGAGAGCAAAAAAAAAAAACAACGAAAAGGGCACGTCGCGTGTGTTTACATGTACAGGTGGATGCGAGCTACCGTGGACAGGAGCTATTTGTCTGCAAGCGGAGAAAAGAAAAAAACGACAACGGCGGACGCTTTCTTCTTCTTCTTTTTCCACACACACAAACAACAACAGCAGAGAGGTAAAACTAAACACCGACGAGTCAATCTATTATTAAAAAAAGGAGTTTCTTATTTTACCAAACTAATCCGTTTTTTTTTGTCCCCCAAAGACAAGAAAAGGAAACGCAGAAAAAATAAGATTAAAGAAAAAAGAATTATATATATGCTGTTGGTAACAACGCAAAGAGAGACAGAGAGTCGTGAAGGGCAACTGGCCAGCTGCCAGAAATCCGCTCGCCGTCGTACAGGTGGGCTTTTCGAGCTAAATAAAATGTAGAAAAGAAAAAACAGAGTATTGTGTAATAGTGGGAGAAGATGTATGTAAACCCGAATCAGCAGCTCGATCCAAAAAACAAATCAAATATGTGTCTGTGATGGAAACTCACAGCGCCGAGAAAAAAAAATAAGGGGAGTAGGCTGCGCTGCTTATGGATGTTCTAGAGAGTTTACGTTTGTTCTATAAGGTCCTGAGGAAGAAGAGCCAAGGCAGAAAGGCATACAACTTTGCGAGTTTTAGAAAAGAATAAAATAAAACAAGCACGCACACATGCACTCCAGACACCACGTGACGAAAAATAGCTTTGCGTGTGTGCGTGTACTGCAGACGCACGCGTCTCTCTTCGAGGCTTTTTTTTCTTTTGCTTCTGCTGTTCGCCAGCGAGAGTGTAGGCTCTTCTTTCGCTTCTATGCAATAAAAAAATAAAAAAAACAGAAACCTTTTTTTTTGGGAAGGTAGAGATTTAGTTGTGTGTGTGTGTGTGTGTGTTGGGAATTGATTAGACCAGTGTGGGAAAGAAAGAAAAGGCGAGTGCGTGTAGGGGGAAGTTCGAGAGATAGTAAGAGAATAAGGGACGCACATCGACGCAATCACAAAAAAGGAAGGAGAGGTCACAGCTCCAGTATACACCCAGAAAAAGGCATTATGGAGAAAGAATAAACAAAAAAGAGAAACCTTCCTTTGATCTTCAGACTCGAGTGCGTTTTTGCATCAAGCTCGCAGAAACCATTCGTTCCGTGTTGCGTTCTTTGTTGGTCTCTTTTGCGATGAAGAAAGCAAGAAGACGAAGGAGAGCGTCACACAGGGAGGAGCTGCATGACACTCCCTCTCCTCCCAGCTTTCGCCCTTCATTGGCGTCACGGCCACAGCCGTCGCGAAGACTCGCAAGAAGGTTGCTGAAGGTGCGTTGACGCCCAGTTGGGTACAAGAGGCTTGCCGGTGGTATGCATCTACACACACACACACAACAAACACACACACTCGTTCATTCTCCCCTCCATCTAAAGTTGGTTTTCTTTATACGTATTATTTATTTAAAGCTTTTTTCTTTTTCTTTTGTACATGACGGAGGTACCTGCTCTTTCCTCGAAGTAGCTGCATTCACCTGGTGCGAAGCCGCGTGCCCTTCACTCAGACTTCAAGACGGAGCTATTAAAAGTGAACATCTACCTCAACACACACCTCCTTCGCAATCATTCACAAACCAAAAAAAAAAAAACCCCAAGATAATAAAGAATTGAGCAACGCTTGGCGCTACATGCAACATCTGTGCATGTGTTCGCGCTGAATACAGAGTTCTAACCATCAGCGCAGGGCGTAAAAGAACCAGCAGTCCAGCTATAGACTTTTCCTCTATGAGAAAACAAAAATGAATAAACGGAGAGAAGAGCCACGGTTTTTGCCGCGAGGTTCGATCGATTTTGTATAATATCGCAAGTAGGCGGCCCTCCATTTGGTCACCTTGAAGAATCTCTTCGCTTGAAATCAACAGCGCTGGCTTCCATTTTGGTCTTTGTTCAATAAACGACACTGCTCCTTCTTTTTTGTTTTTGTTTTCGCTATGCCACAATGTCAAATGACAACGATCTGACGTGACAGAATGAAATTGAACGTTAAAGATGCACTCACCCACCCACTCGCACACATACACGAGCCAACAACAACGTAATTATCGCCAGCACCTTGAAAAAATTAAAATTAACAAAGAAACAAAAAAAAGAACACTATCAAAAAAGAAAAAGGTTCAAGTTGGCGAAGAAGTTCAAAAGAATCACTCGTTGAAGAGACGAAGCAATCTACAGCTTAAAAAAGGAGCATGAAAGCACAACAAAGAAACAAACTAAAGAAGTGAAGTAACGGTGGCGCACAAAAATACCCACCGCTTTACCAGACCCTAAGAGGAAAGTGTTCAATCATCGGTTCAGTCAACGCACGCGCACACCTGCCCACCGAACCTGAAGTGTGTGCTCACAGGGAAGGACGGGAGAAAACAGCAACACACACACAAAAAAAGAAAAATAAATAAAAAGAGAAACCAAAAAATAAAAGCACCAATCAAACTGCTTGATAAGTGTAAGGGCGGCGGATCAAAAAAAAAAAAAAACTAGATAAGACAGGGGGAAAAGAAAATATACGAGAGAATAGGAGACAGGAAAGCTAGAGCGCCTTTTCCCAGCGCAGTGATGTACATCGGAAGGAGTAGAGATATTTAATATATATATATATTACCTTTTTTGCAGTTGACCAGCTGACGAAAGAGGACACGAAACAAAAGCACAAAAGAGGGCTGGCAGGAAGAAGGCACCTGCACAAACGTGAAGGAGAAGTACATGAGAAAAAAGCAACCTTACAGGCTAGCTGCTCAGAAGAAATTATTTAAACAACAACAACAACAAAAAAAAAACAGCTATATAGATATCGTTAAACATCAACACAAGGACACAAAAAAAAATCTCTCTTTTTTCTCTCTCTTCTCCGCCTTACGCGCTTCTCGAAAGTGCTTTTGAACCTCTCTTTGCCAAGCCTTCCAAACAGATATTCGAGCAATCATGAAGCACCTTAAAAAAAGAAAAAAAAAACACTAGGAAAGATAAACAAAAACATGAATCCGAGATGCGCAAAAAAAAGTATAGATATCGCTTTATTCATAGGAAGATAGATGTATTCCGTCAGCAAGTGAGAGAGAGAGATGCGCAAAAAAGAAAAGAAAAGAATAGCAACTCAACAACACCGCCTTTGTAATCGACAGATCAAGATGGGGGACAGCACACACAAACACAAAGTTGGAAAAAAAAAGAAGAAGAGAGTAAACAAAAATCTCTCTCCTGCCTTTCCTCCTACCATCAAGCGCTGATGGTGTTCTTGACTGCGTTGTGCGCATGTCTTGTTTTAACAAAAAAGAAACAACGAAGAGATGTGTGTAAAGGAGGACAATAATAATATCCAAAAGTACTACTACTATAAAGAAGTGTAAAGGCAGAACCGTTGCCATCAACACGGTGCATTCCAGTTGGGTACCGCTCCATGGCACGCTCATGGGGAGACAGCTCACAGAATAAGCGCTAGACAAGAGAGAGGGAGAGAACAAAAGAAAGAAACGCTAACACCGTTTCACGAGCTCCAGCATGAGCAGCGGCTATCAGTGGTGGTGGTGCGAAGAGCGACCCCCGCCGCTGGCCGCAGCCGCCGGCGTGACGTGCGCCAAGGTCGGGTTGTAGTCCACGATGTCCCCCCAGAAGGCACGGCGCAGCTCTGGCACGCCCATGGAATGGCGCTCGTGCACCCACTCGAAGGAGCGAGGGCAGACAGGCTCATCTTCCTCGTCGTGCAGGTGGGCGAGAAACGGGTGGGCGAGCATGTCGGCCGCAGAGGGCCGCTTGCTGGGGTCGAGGGTCCACATCTTCGCCAGAAAATCCATGCCCTCCTTGTTGCCTGCCAGCCCCGGCACCAGCTTTGGAATGCTGAGCGTTCCCTCCGGCAGCTCCTTCAACTTATCCAGCGCCTCCTTGTGCTCCACAATGCTCGCGGGGGGTTTGCCGATGTGCTGGGAGATCATGCGCAGCTGGTCCATTGTGTTGCGACCAGGGAAAATGGGCTTGCGGTTGTACATCTCTGCGAAGATGCAGCCCACGGACCAGATATCCACCGCAGTGGAGTAATTCGTGTTCTCCAGCAGCAGCTCCGGCGGCCGGTACCACCGCGTGATGACGTAGTCCGTCAGCTCCGAGAAAGGCACGTCGACGCTGCGGCTGAGACCAAAGTCGATGATCTTCAGCTCGCAGGAGATGTTGGTGACGAGGTTCGCCGGCTTCAGATCGCGATGGGCCACGTTGGCGCTGTGCAGGTACTTGAGACCGCGCAGGATCTGATAGACGAAGTACTGCATGTGCGACTCCTCCAGCACCTGCCGCGAGCGCAGCACCACATTCATGTCTACATCCATCAGTGGGGTCACCACGTAGACGTCCTCGAAGGAGGCGTAGTCGCGCTTCAGCGGTGGCAGGATGGTCAACACGTTCAGCAGGTTCTCGTGGTGGAAGAAGCGCATCATGTCAATCTCACGCAGCACACGCTTGCCGTCCTCCACGTCGCGGAAGATTTCGCGGCACTTCTTGATGGATACTTTCTCGCCGGTTTCGGTGTCGAGGCAGCTGCAGGCGATGCCGTAGGCGCCCATGCCGAGGATCTTCAGCAGCGTGTACTTGGCTGGCACCTCGAACGGGGAGCCACTTACATTGTAGACCTTGAAATCACCCACGATCTTCGGAACACTCAGCTCCTGGTTGCTCTTGTGCATTTTCAATGCGGTGGTTTTCTTTGGTTTCGGTGATGCTAAGACTTCCGCGCAAGTACAGGTTTTTTTTTCCTCTTCTTCACTGATGACAGTTGAATGCACCAGAGCCAGAATGGATTAAAAATAATAAATAAAAAGAATGCAACGCAAGGACAACTTTTGTTCCGTGCGCGCGCGCGTTATTGTGTGTGGTTGCAGAGTCACAACTATCCTATGTTGGTTGTATCTGATAATAACAATAATAATAATAATAGCAACAGAAAAACCCAAAATAAAGAACGAAAGAGAATGCTGAGGTGCTTTGAGACAATCCTGAATCTTTACTGAATTATTGCTTTCGCTGACCTTTGTTCCCCAGCGTGTGGCATGCGTGATGCACACGAGAGGTTAAAGGTTGGTTGTGGTATCGAGGGAACAGAAGACATGAACGACCACAGCATTGCCCCTCGTCGTCTGTGCAGAGGCGCATAGAGGCACCATAACAAAGAGGGGGCGAACGTGGGGCAGCGAGGCTTCATGGACCAAGTCCACACATTCAATGTAACCTCCTCATTGAACGATCACTCAAAGCCTTTTTCTTTTTTCTTTTTAAAATTTATTCTGGGTGATGAAGAGCATTAACGAGAGCAGAAGAAATAATAATTATAAGAAAAATCAACATAACACAAAAGCAGAGATTCTCTTGAGTAGAGATGAGGAAGGAAAAGAAAAAGAAAAAGAAAACAAAGGACACAGAGAGAGACAGAGACAGGGAAGCTACAGCATCAATGCCCTACCTACCTTAATCTGCTTCCACGTCGAAGAAGAAAAAAAAGAGTTGTCAAACGCCACCTCATCTCGGCAGCGACAGAGATAATAGCCGGATTTGTGCTACACGTTCTCTGAGTGTGGAGGTATGGGTGGACTGCTGTCTAACATCTGGGAGATCTGTGAAGCGGGGGCGGCATCATCCACGTCCGCAGGCGGCGCTGCCGGAGAGCTTTCGGTGCTGTCACCTTCACACGGCAGCGTCAGCGATTCGTAAAACTCCTTCACCGCGGATGAGGCCGCAACGGCGCCAGGGTTGAAGTTGAGGAGGTAAAGCTGCTCCAGAGATGGCGCGCGGCTCAGTGCCACGTAGGCCTGCCCAGGCGCGTTAATATTCTGCATGTCCACCTGTACCGGGTGAAGGGTGAGTCCCTGCGACTTGTGCACCGTCAGCGCCCACGCGTGACGCAGCGGGAGTTGGGTGCGCGATGCTATGCCAGCGTCCCCGCCTGTGCGTGCCCTCCTCTCGTCGTTCTCTTCCTCCTCGTCCTCCCCCTCCACGTCACCAAAGCTCTGACGCAGAGGAGCAATCATCGCATACGTGACGCGCTGTCGGAAGGTGGGCGACATGGCAGCGAAACGCACAATCGGCAGCCGCTCCGCCTCTCGTTCCATTGCGGTGAGGTCACTGAGAGAGCGCTTCCATGGTTGACTGGACAAAGATGCGCGCTTGGCTGCTGTGTCGGCCTGCGGGCACAAACGGTCTTCGTGTTGTCGACCCCGCGCTGCACACTGCTGCTGCTGCTGCTGCGATGCTGGTGCCTGCTGAAGAACGCTAAGAAGATCGGTGCAGTGGCTCGACATGAAAATGTCGTTGTAGGGTATGCGATCCGCCTCGAGTTCTGGAAAAGGAATGCGTGTACGCTGTCCATCGATGTGTTGTTTGCGCGACAACGACGACGACGGTGGTGGTGACAGAGAGGCGCGGCGCAAGGCCATGATCATTTTCCACCACAGTTGGCTAAACGAACTCGCACTTCCCGTTTCCACACATTTCACAATATTTCTGTCCGCGTCGTCGCCCTCGCCAAAGCCGCCGCGACGGCGCAGCTCGACGACCCACGACGCAGCGACCGCCGTCTCTTCCACCTCCTTTCTGCTTCTCCTGCTGCTCGGGCGACGCAAACGTCGCAGTCGGTTCATCGCATCGTGCACCAACGCGACCATTTCCAACGGGTGCAGGAAGCCTACCACTTCGCCTACCGAGCCGTTCACCAGGCTGTACTGAGCCGCGACGTTGCTGACGAGAAGCACGCGCGTGCCCAGTTTCAGCGCGAGCGTTGTGGGCAGGTGCGTCTCATCGATCGGCGTCGCCAGGGGTGTGGAGCCTCTTCTCTTTCCGTGCTGCTGCTGTGCTACCTGGGTGTCGAAGGCGTGATAGGTGTAGCACGGGGCCGCGGCATCGTCCGAGAGAGACGTGGCGGCATTGAAGTACGGGTGACGGGGAGGAAGCTGGGCAAAGAAGAACGCGTTGCGGGCGTCCACAGCGCTGTTGGTGGCGCAGAGCCGAATGGCCGTCGCGGCGGTGTCGTGAAGACGCGTGGAGGCCCGGGCGCCGCCACGCTCGTCCATGCTGCGCGCCGCCAAGGCACGACAGCTCGCCAGGGTCAGCTGACCGCGACGGACTTCGTCGAGGATGTGCTGAAAGGAAACATCGGTGGCCTGGCGATGAGGGTGCTGGAGCACCACCGGCCAGAGCTTCAGGCGCTGCCAGGCGACCGTCTGAAAGGCGTACGCGCAGCCCGCCGCGTGAGCAAAGGCCTCAGCGGCGGCCCTCTCCTGCGCTGCCTTTTCCACTCCTTTCGCTGAGTGACGACTGCGTGATGTCGGCGTTGCCTTCGCAGGCGGTGAACGTTTGAGAAAGGCGTCCAAGTCTGAAATGACATAAGAGGTCCTTGCTGTGTCCCTCCCTCCGGAGAAAGAGGCATGACCCCCATGCTTCACTCCAGGGATGGCGAATACCGAGGCAGGCGCCAGTCCTCCTCTCAAACTCGGAGAGAGCACGCAGGGTCGCCCCGCGGGCTTGCGTGTGATGGGTGCCAGCTGGTAGAAGTCACCACAGAGAATAACTTGGAGACCACCAAAGGGAAGGCTGGCTTGACGGCGTATGCGTCGAGCCACGTAGTCAAGCGCCTCGAAGAGCTCCGCGTCGAGCATACTGATCTCGTCAATGATAAGCACACGACTGCGCCGCCAACGCTTCGACGCTTTCTTGTTCCCGCGAACCTTTCGCAGCAGTGCCTCTGGGTCGCCGCGGCCGTATCCCACGCCGGCGAAGTTGTGAATGGTTGCCCCGCCGAGCTGCACTGCTGCGAGCCCTGTGGTGGCCGTCACGTACACCGTGCTGCGGGAGCGCAGCGGTGCCCTGCTGCCCTCTTCAGCGTCGCTCATCGTCCTTGCGGACGTCGACAACGGCAGCGAACGTCCGTGCTGACTGGGGTTCTGCTTGCTTGATTGCCAGCACCTTTTGCCTCCTGGCGCCACCTCATCGGCACCTTCAAGTCTCGCGTCTGTCGCCTCACGGGCCCGCAGCGCTGCCACGATGTGCCGCAGCGTCTGCGACTTCCCGGTCCCTGCGCCACCGGTGATGAAGAGGTTGTAGCCACGCAGCGCGAGATCGACGGCGTGCGCTTGGGACGCATCCAGCGTCATCTCCTCGGCAGACGCGCGTCCATCGGGAGACACGGTGGGAATCGGCGACGCTGCTGGTGCGCTCCGCGGCAGCGTCGGCCCCTCGCTGCCGTGCGTCTCGTGGTTGGTCTGCGCTGATGCTGCAGGCACAGCCTCTGTTGTGCCCTCGACGGAGGGCAGCAAAGTATCGAACAGCTGGAGCATAAGTGCGGCATCCTCGCCGTCAACGCTGACGCCGTCACTGTTGTGCGTCGGTGTGGCAGTGAGGTGGCTGTCATGGTCCACTTCGCCTTGACTGCCTGTCGTGGCGCTCCCGCCTGTTTGGATTTCTGCCGCTGGAACGGACTCTCTGTCGCCGAACTGCTCTGCTGAGGAAGCGGAACACAAATCGGGCGTCTCAAGGGCCGACGTGCCCACCATCTGATAACAAGACAACATTGTCTCCTCGCAGTTGTTGCCGCTTTCCTTGTCGCTGCCAGGTTGCTCCTTTGATGCAGCACAACGCTGGATCTCACCAACGACAGGTGCCTCGCCGGCCGCTACACGATTTCTTTGAAAGAGCTTCAATGAAACGCTGCCTTTGTCTGATGCGTCGCCAAGGGTGTGCGGCCTCTGCGCATCTTCAAGTGCAAGCTGCCGCGCAGAGAGAGGCTCCATCGAAGAGGACAAGCGGAGGGCGAGGGAATCTGTGACGCACCATTGGGCAGAATAGTGTGGGGAAGCGTGTGCAGCGCTCGCGAAAAGTGCGACCCACACACGCGCCTGTGCGCCTTCGTTGCCACAAGGTGAGTACAGGTGTACGCGTGTGCCTCTATCTCTCCGTTGGATGAAGGACCCGTGACGCAACCACCAACGCCGCACGTGGGCCCGAGAGGGTGTACTCGGCATGAGGGAAGACAAAGGAAAAACAAGGAGAGGTGCCGCAGGAAGGTCTCACCGACGGTATGTGCGATTGGTGTTAAAGGTTTTTTTTTTAAAGGTCGGACGACATCCTCCCGTTTCGTGGTGCAAGCGCAGAAGCGCCTGTGTTTCGTAGAAGGTGTGGAGTCGCCAACAACGGGAAGCAAAGAGAGAGAGAGAGAAAGAGGGAGCGACAAGAGCAATAAACAGCATCATGCAGTGGCGGGGGACAGAGCACGCCGAGCCCCAACCTCTTTCCATCTGCTGAAGCTGCAGAGACCGTCTGCAATCAAGACGCATGAGCTTCGTACAACCGAAGAACAGGAGGCGGGGTAAAAGGAGACACCTTGCGCTGCTCAATGCGCGCTCTTTAGCGTGACACTACAAGGGCAGCAGAGAGCAGCGCAGGAGAAAGAAAAAAGGAGGGTGGGGTGGGACGCGATAAAGTGGCTTATTGCACGCCTCACACAAGAGAAAGTACCCGTTGCCGTTACAATTGTTTTATTTCATTTCTCTCGAGGAGTGGCTTCTCATCTTGAGCATATTAAAAGTAGAAAAAAAAAAGAAGTAGCGTGCAGGCTTTAACAAGAGAGCGGAGTAGAGAGAATGGCAGTGCAGAGAAGACTTCGCATTTCTGTCCAGTTAATCGTATGAGGAGCTGATAACAAAGATGAGTTGTTGAGACACACACACAAAAAAAGAAGTATGTGAGCTTGCATGACAAGAAAGGCTTCGCCACATTGCAGTCTCTCCATCTATACACGATTTGGCAACTGCGCTCAGCTCCGCCTCTCTCGTGAGAGCACGGAGCAAGAAGAACGGTGCTTGTGTTAAGAGAGAGAACTTTAAAAAAGAGACAAAAAGTGACGTTGTCATGCACTGATGACGGCATTTATTGCCCACATCGTTTTATTTGAAAAAAAAAATTACAACACACACACACACAAAGTAATGAAGGAAATCATGGAAAGCACACCCCGAAAAGACTCCGAGGCGCTCCCTTATTGCCGTGGCTTCACTAGGCCGTGATGGATGACGGTGTCGCAAGGAAATGCGAATCTTTTCCTATGGCTGGGGTTTCCAATGCGTTGCATAGGAAAAAAAAAAGAGGGAAGAGTAGGTAAACAGGTGTTTGTGGATGCGTGAGACCTGTTTCCATGCACATACACTCTCAAATGCAGAAACGAGAAAACATAAAAAATGTTATTTTTTACTTTTACTTATGAAAGCAAAGCTTGCGCCGAGGGTGCCCCTCATTTAGCTATACCACGGCCACAAAATAATTAAAATGATAACAAAAGAAGAATTCGATAAAAATGATAACTTAAAAAAAAAAAAAAAAAACACACACAAGTCATGTGTAGAGGAGGTCGCATAATGTCAAAGAAAAAAAAACACCAGCAAAACCACCAAACAGCAGCACTTCTTGTAGACACATGAAGTAGTAAAGAAACAAACCAAAAAAAAAAACTGCGGACTAAGTCAAATATCGAAAAAGGCCTTTTTAAATTGCGGAGCTCAAAATTTCCAAATCAAAGTTAAAAAACAGAAAAAAAGAAACACAGTCAGCTCCGTATCTTTACATGAAAAGCACATCATAACTACTTTCGATAGTTTGCTGGCACGTTGTACAAACACACACACACACACACACAAAGGAGCCAGAGCTTAAATGAAGGTTTAGCCGAGGCAATGAAGTCATTTCGCCAAGGTGGGCACACCGTAAAACTAGGTGCACCGGCAAACTTTTAAAGCTGTGCGCGGAGGAGGCCGCGTCGCACTAGACTTCGGCATTTCCGCAGCCATCGACGAAGACACCACCCGGGCATGTTGAAGCAGCGCGCGTTTACGCCGAAGGTGATGGCATAAGGGGCAGTGGCTCATCAGCGCACTGAACCCCCCCCACCCCCCCACACACACACCTCGCATCAGTACAGTAGAGAACGTGAACTGGCAAACTGTACGCGTAGAGAGCCTTCACACACCGGCCCGTCGCGCGAGAGAGAGTCGAGGATGCAATAAGAGGCCGTGCCGTCCTTCCAGGAGCACAGAACATGTCGGTGTCATGGCACGACTCCATCAACACCAACACACCTTCGTCGTCGCGAGGGCGTGGCAAGGCGTTCTAGTCGTGCACCATAGCCTCTGCGTTGGCGTAACTGCTCTGGTGTAAGCCCCCCAGGTTCGCCATGTATGCGATGGTCTAGGCTGTTTAGAGAGTGGCGCCGCTGACACCTACAGTGATTGCGTCCTTGGCGCTGCAGCGCTTCCAATTGGTCTCAAAAAACGTGCACCACGCCCATGTCCCCTGTCCTCCACCCCACGAAAGCCTGCGTGGGGCAGCCGCACTGCTCGCTTGCCTTGGCGAACACGTTCTCAAACGCGATCACTAGAGGCGCGCTTTTGCCACGAAGGATCCCGCTGCCTACCGCGCTTTGTATTTGGAACTGATGCTAGCCGAAGCCCAAGCGCGCACAACATCTCGCGTGCGATGGTGGGCATCTACTGTGGGCTGACAGCGATGGAAGCAGGACACACGACCACCGCGCCAACGGAAAAGCGGCGATTGCTGAGGGTTCGACACGCCATGGCCTACACAATTGTATTGCACCGCTGTTGGGAACTGCATCCGTGTACTACACAAAAATCTGCGTCGTTGATATCAGTGGTGATGTACGACACTGGCACGGTGGACAGCTTACATGCCTCGGCTGCGCGAGTTTGTCGAGGTGAGCACCACACCGCTGACAGCGCGCTGCACGCAATGGCGATCCGAGTGCAGCCTTGTTGCCTCGAGGGTGAAAGGTGTCTTGAGAATCTTCTACTTCACCGCGGTAAGGACATCGTCCTCGATGCAGATCGTCATGTCCACACACACACACAAAAAAAAAAAGGTAAGGCTGCCGTTCACCTGAAGCAATGTAGTACTTTGCAGAGTCAAGCGAGTCATCAGCGAAGGCGCAACATCGAAGGGGCTGCCAAACGCCCAGCTCCACCTCTCCCTCAGCAAGAAAAAACAAAAAAAAACAAAGGGCAATGCGGCGCTTCTGTGCGTGGTCGACGGAGAAGTCACTCGACGGGTGACGCCGAGGGGAGTACGGGCAGTCTATGCTCCGATCAAGCCGAAGCCGCAGCGGTGCTCGTCCACTTCCTTCAAACAAAGACACCGCGCAAACTTTTACCGCGCGCCACAAAAGCGCACAACCGTACAAAGACGCAGACAAGCACAGCAAGTGTGTAGAGCGATGCACGCTACACGCATCCGTTCCGACGTGCAACATTGCTTGAAAAGATGATTATCCGTTGTACAACAGGACAACAAATACTGCGTACACTAAACATGTGGCGATATGAACAACAACCACAGCCGCAATGCTGCTGCAGACGCTACGAGTCTAGACAATTGGAGCAAAGAGAAATCACTCTTACAACGACAGCGCAGCGTCATTGAGTACACCCCATCTCTGCCACTAGCAGAAGGCACTAGCTTCGGTATGTGCGGGTGTGTTTTAGTGTGGTTAAGCGTGGGTGCTTGTTAACGGTTTGCTGTGCGTGCGGCGGGTATGGGCGATGGGGTTGGTGGGGAGAGGAGGAGGAGCGCGAGGGAGGTGGGGAGATGGATAAGCGGGGAGTGCTGTGGGGCGGACGCGGTGGGGTGGGCAGAAGAGCCGCGGCGGATCGAAGGGGGATGGCATTGACGGCGCCGTCGTGGACG
>JASAOD010001999.1:0-224264 GCA_030849845.1 Crithidia brevicula | reverse complement strand
GTGTGTAAGACGGAGCTCGTAATTTCCGAAAAGTGAGGACGTGTGTCACCCTCGTGCGTAAAAATAGCTCACTCGTTTGCTCGATTTTGTGCGTTCTCTGCTATTTTCATGGTTTGGCGCTTCGCTGTTCTTGCGGCGTCGCTAATAACCATTTAAAGATGCTGTTACTAAGCTGCAGCAGCTGAAAAAAATTACAATTAATATGCACTTTCCTTCTAGCATACGCAGGAAGCGTTGTTGCTAAACGATTAAAAACAAGTACGTGCCCCTCCACGATTTTTATCGCTATTTTTAACAGCTCACAATTTAATTCGTGTCCCTCACTATCTCCCTACTCCCGGCTTTGCACTTGTTTCCAATAAATATATATATATATATATATATATATTATTATCAAATGTGGTTCCCTGTCTAATTTACACAGCTTTCAGATACTGTTCTGGGCACACAAACGAAAAGCAGAAAAGAAGCTTCGCCATTGGCACTTCATACCAAATGGACTCCATAAACATCCTAGAACAAAATGCTCATCGTCTCCTTGAGAGCGGGCAACCAGCAAGTGCGCTGCAGCTTGTTGACATTCTCTGCGAGTTGCAGTCAGATGTCACTGCCTATCATGCACTCAAGATTCACTGTCTCTACAACCTCCGCGAGTACGACAGCGTAGTGAAGCTAGCAAAGCAAATATCCCTTCAAAGTGATGAGGGAAAGGCGACTCATGAGCTTGCCATGAAGGCGGCATTTGAGCTTGGTGAACTGAAAACATGTATCCAACATGCAGAGAGCCTTATTGGCGCTAACTCGTCTTCCGTCGTGGCAATGTGCTACGTCGCCAAGACGGCTGAGCTTTCCGGCGATTCGGCTAAAGCCGTGCGGTACTACAAAATGGCTCTCGCAGCTGATCCGTACTGTGGAGAAGCTGTCAGTGCATTTCTTGAGCGACACCTTCTGGACAAAAGTGAGGTGATGAAAATAATAGAGTCTTTGACTTTACCAGAAGAAGCAGAAGTCTACCGACGCTCGCTCAAAGCGCGTGTCGGCCCACTCACACCAGCTACACTCGTGCGGGGAATTCCCAAAACTCTGGTCCTACTCGCCAGTGCGAAACGCGAATATGACGGTAACAACTTACGGCAGGCGCTCTCGCTGACAACCGAGATTCTTGAACTCGAGCCTTATCACCGCGAAACGTTGTGCTTACACCTGTGCCTCCTTGTGGACTCGAAGGCCACGCCGATGCTATTTGAAAAGGCGCACTTCCTTTCAAAAAATAAGTGCTACACCGAACTCGCAGTTTACGCCATTGGCTGCTTTTATTTTTCACTCTCGAACTACGAACGCGCCGGCCGGTACTTTAGCCGAGCAGCGGAGCTGGACTGCTATTTTGCGGAGGCATGGGTAGCATATGGCCACTGCTACGCCAAGCTTGAGGAGGGCGAACAAGCGTTGAATGTTTATCGACGGGCAATGAACTATTTTCCTGGCTTGAACGCGTGCTGCACCTATGTTGGAATGCAGTACAGTCGGGTTCATCAGCGGCCTGTGGCACGTTGCTTTTTCGAAGAGTCTCTGCGCAAAAATGCGCATGATTCACTTGTCCTGAACGAGCTAGGTGCACTTGCCATGAAAGAGCTCAATTTAGAGCAGGCTCTTCAGTATTTTCAAGAAGCGTTCGACAACCTACCAAATCGCGAAAACCCGTCGGAGCACGAAGATTGTATTGTTTTCAACCTGGCGACGGTGTTTCGAAAACTGAGGCGTTACGAGGAGGCCATCGAGTATTACAGTCAGTACGTTAGAAGTCGCCCTAGCGCCAGCCACGGGCACTGCGCGCTAGGCTTTGCATACCACCTCTCTGGCAACATAAAGTCGGCAATAGGATGTTATCACACCGCGGAAAGCATCAAACCGGACTCCTTTTGCCGAGACCTTCTTCGTAGGGCACTAGACCTTGATTTTGGCACACGAGGGCGATTTTCGTGGGAGTCAGACAAGCCATACTCCTCACCCTCTCCCGGTGACGTGTCGTTCTCCACAGTGTCACGGCGACTTCGTTCCGAATCAACAGCGGCGGATAGTGCAGCTGCCTCGCCGCCTCCTAGTGTTGGTCGTAGTTTAGATTTTTAGACCCTGCAGCTGCGTCCCATAGATAAAGAAACATTTTAATTATTATTGAAAATGAAGAAAGCAAATGTCGCGAATGATGAACGCTACCTTTTACCTGCGTCCGGTCTGGAACTATACCAGGCTATTAGGGAATTTGAGGCACTGACGACCACGCTGCCTTGCAAATGATCAGGAATGATGCTTTTACATGGATTTCTCCTTTATTGTGTTGGCGGTCATCTGGAAAAATTGATACTTTTACTCATTTCCTCTCTTTCATTCTCTGTCTCAAGTCCGGCTTCTTTGTTTCCTTTACTCGACAGTGGTTTTGTGGTCAGTGCCTGTTGCTTACTTTCTCAGTATTCGTGGAAAGAAGAAACCGACTATAGTGACATATAGTCGCTACATCCTGTAATACTATATTTTTATGACATTAAAAATAAAAAGAAAACCTTTTATTTTCTGCTGTGTTAGGAAAGAGTTCGCACTCACGTACATATTCGTAATTTTCTTGTAGTCGTTGCTGCTTTTTTTTTTCACCCTGCTAGCGAGTCTGATTTAGACTTGTGGCTGAACGTTTGCAAGTTTTTTTTTTTTTTTTTCCTGTTACAATTTAGGTCAGGAAACAAACAGCAACAAAAAAAGGTATTCCGCATCTTTCTTTCTTTCTTGGAGGTACGCAGATAGACCGCTAAAAGAAAAAAGAAGCTTTTTTATTGTATAAAACAACAAAAAAAGAGAAATTATTAGTAGTGCATACTAGCTTTTTCTCATCTCGGGCTTTCTACAATGGGTTTTCTTTCCAACCTTTTCAAGGACAAGAAAAAGGACAACAGTAGAAGTACTTCAGAGCACGAGCACCATCATTCCCACAATGACGCATCTCTAGAAGGCAAAGCAGCTGGAACTATCCCACAGCAGCCGGAACTAGCAACCACCCCCAAGGCTCCCTCCCCGCATGCGCATGCCACTTCGCACGCCGAACACTCTAAGGACATTCCACGCCATCACAACGAGCAGCTTCCGCCTCCACAGCCAGGTGCTGCTGATGCAGCTCCGCCGTCCCAGCCGATAACTCAAGCACCTCAGCATTCACACCATCCAGTGCCTGAACAGCCAAACCCCAACGCGCACCCGGAGCAGAACCGCCAGCGGCGGACTCAAGCTCCTCCGCGCTCACAAGAACGCTTGAGGCCCGCTTACTGTTACACCGGCGGAGAATTTTCTGAAACAATTTCACGTGAGGAGGCGATGCTGGCAAAGCAATACAACTTTGCCGCTACTGAAGATCGTGCACGAGCAGAGGCCACCCTTAGTGCAACGCGTCGAAATGTGACACAACCGACCGCAGCACCGAACAGCAATGCCAATACATCAAGAAACGAAGAATTTGATTCTCTGTTTTCGCAGTTTATGCATGGTACCAGCTGAGAGCAATAGAAGACACCGACAAAAAAAAAAAAAATGCCACTGTTTTGTTAATGTGGCGATCTACATTTATATATTCTCTTTTAAAAGAGCTTTTGCTACCTCTGTAGCGTCCTAGCTGAAGGGCATTAGTGACAACTAAAAGCCTTTTTTTTCCCTCAGGTACTCTAAAAGACGTGTTTTTACCAATATTATTATGCTCTGTTTTTATCTTATTCTTGCTACGTTGAACTTTTTTTCTCTGTAACTGCTCTGTGGCATCTTACCTAATAGCAGATAAATTGAGCGAGAGAAATTGAGGTGAGAGCACAAAAAGGCTTTTCGCAAACAGATTCCACCCGCACCTCTCTGTATCAATGAGCTATAACAAAAAGTAATTCTTTTTGCAGTCAGCTCTCCCTACTCAGGTTGCGTGCGGGTATTTTGAGTCCTGCCGCTGCAGCAATCGGAGTCGCGGAGCGCTACCTTTGCGGATGGCAAACAAAAGGCACGCATTTCTCTTTTGCCAATACAAAAAATAAACCCGCTTCCCTGTTTAATTTACTTATTTATTTCGTATTTAGTACTTGTGAATTTTCAGGAGCCCTTATCCACTACTGTTTTCCTCTCTCTTTCGCTTTACTTTCTCACCTCCTAGAACCGGGTGCTTATAACACAGAATTGCCCCGTTGCTGCCCCTTTCTTTTACAATGATGCATAGGTCGCGGATGGTTTTTGCGGCAGCGCAGACATCTGTTGCAGCGTTCGTCGATTACCTGCAGCGAGTGGACAAAGAGCTTCCGTCACTTCATGAGATTTTCCCAAAATCTGACGCAATCGAGGATGTGGTAAAGTTCCATTCTTCTCTCTGTGCTATCATGGAGCAGAATGCATTTCCCCTCGTAGGGGTTAAAGTTCTTCCACCATCTTGCGAAGCCGTCATGACCCTGCGAGGGTCGCGCGCCGTGTGCGTCCCCATTTTCTCAAACATGCTGCAGCGCGGGCAAACTTCAGTGAAAAACGACCGCCTTCAATACGTTGAGGCCTCCATTTGTGTCGAGGTTGAACGCCTCGCGGAAGGATGCGACTCAGTCGAAAGCGCAGCTGCCAGCAGCATTGCCTTTGCCCCAGGGATTGAGGTGAGTGGGTCGCGTTTCCCCTTCTACGCACCCACCCTGACTGCTTTGGCCTGCGACCTCGGGGGATGCGTCAATATAGAAAAAGGAAGAGACGTCCCCATGGGCAGCAACGAAAAGTCGAGCATCGCAAGCCACCGCTTTGTACTCACCCACAACGCAGAGCCAGTCCAGGTCGGTGCTGGCAAACAGTGCTTGGACTCACCGTTCTCAGCAGTCGTTGCGGCGGCCGAGTATGCAAAGGCCTTGAAAGTGTCCCATGAGAAGAATTTGTATGTGTTCTGCGGCGGAGTCTGCAGCCGGGTTCCTGTACAAGCCGGTACGTACGCTTTTGAGTGGGGCCACTTTGGCCGCACATCCTATACTGTTCTCCCGTAAAATGTAGTGCCCGCTAGCTATAGTTTTTTTTTTTTTTTTTTTTACAGGCTCAGCTTTTATCATACTGCTGTGTGCCATTGCGCCTCAACAGAAAGAGAGCTTTTCCATTAAGCAGAGGCTTGACGGAAGGCATATCTTTGCTCGTATCTTCGACGGCAGGGTTTATACTCACCCTTTGCCAGGCTATGATGTAGTTTTTTTTTTTTCTATTCTGCATCTGCGCCTGTTTTTACCTGGCTTTATGGCATTTTGCATTTTTTCAGAAAGGGGAAAGGCCCATTGACAGACATAAAACTGACTTGTTCAGCTGCAAGAGCCGCAGATGATCCTCAGTGTATCATAGGCGACCTAACGCATGGTTTTTGAAAGAAAAAATGGAAGTGCAAAATTACTATCTGTTTTACAGCAACCAAGTCGCAAAAAGTTTATCTGCGCGTGCCAGGTTTTGAACTCGTAGTAGATTCTCTTTACTTTGTCTCTCGTACGCTCTTCACTCTTTTTTGAGCTTTTCATCTGTCTATTAGACACCCAGACTCACACAACTCATCCGCACACATGTCCGCTGTGGCGTCACAGGCCGGCCTCACCAACCTCCTGCCATGCAATGAGCAGTGTGGCGGCGACTATTCGACCTACTCCTTCGGTCAAACCGACAAGGAAGTTACGGTGACAATCCCTGTCCCTTCTGGAACCCGCGCGAAGAGTCTCCAAGTGGACATCAAGGCGAAACACCTGCGGGTGGTGGTGCCTTCCAGAGGCGTCCTCCTGGACGGCGAGCTGTACAAACTCGTCAATGTAGATGACAGTACGTGGTGCATGCAGGATGGAACGGAGCTCGTCATCACCCTCACCAAGACGAACGTGCAGTATGAGGAGTGGTGGCCTCACGTAGTACTGGGGGAGCAGCAGATTGACATGACGACGTTGAAGCCACCGTCCATGCGCTTTTCGGAGCTGGACGGTGGAGCGCAGGCCACAGTTGCCAAAATGATGCACGAGCAACGACAGAAGAGAGAGGGAGGCTCCTTTGATTCCCTCTAGCAAACTGAGGTTCATGTGCGCTGTATTTTTTTAAAAGACTTTTTTTTTATGGCTTACGAATATTGCCCCGCTTCTTGCGGCAAGCGGACGCGACAGGTGAGTGTGCGGCCTCCTCAACGTGCAAAAAGAAAGTTCGCACGAATCAGTCCATAATAAAAATAAAAATATTTATTTGCACAACAAGGCAGTTCTTGCTCCAGCGAAACGGAAAACAAAAAACAAAAAAACAAAAAACGTGTCTAAATCGTCTTTTAAAGAAGTCCTCAGCGGTGTGCAAGAATGCGTCTTTGAGCGCACGCACACCCACACGCATGTAGATGACTACTGATGCTCTTTGCATGACGGCGCACGAGGACTTTGAAGCACTCCAACACCAACAACGTAAACTGCCACAAGTAGCCATAGCAAGATTCAGAACTGCACTTTTCTAGCCACTCATTTCCGTTCATCCTTTCTCTCTATCCTTACCACAATTCTGCATCTCCCAAATATACATCTGTCACGCAGTTTCTCATCTTCATCATGGGTAAGATCCACGGCTCCCTCGCCCGCGCGGGCAAGGTCAAGAACCAGACCCCCAAGGTCGCCAAGCAGGAGAAGCCGAAGCAGCCTCGTGGCCGCGCGCTCAAGCGCCTGAAGTACACGAAGCGCTTCCTGGCGAAGGCCGTGAAGGCCGGCGAGAAGGTGCACATGAACAAGCAGCCCCCGGGTAAGGCTGGTTAAGCACCTTTCCTTCGCGGCCGCAGAGAAACGCATTTCTTTGTTTTTGTCTTTCTTTCTTTCATTTACGCTCAATTTACTCAAAAAAAAAAAAAGGAATGCGATGCACACGTCTATAAAATGCCGGGCTCGTTACTCGACACTGACGCATTCGTCTCAATCCGTTACTTTTCCGGTCTAGGCGTGTGCTAAGTCGATTAGACCACGTGCCTATTCACCACTGGAAAGCGCCCATCGGGGAGCTGCTCAGCTACAGAAAAGCAGATGTTGCTGGCGCTGTGGAGCACCAGGTACGTATGCACCCTCTCTGCTTTTACTCATTGCTTTGTGTGTTTTCTCGCCTTTAAGCGCAATCCTTTCATCTCCTCTTTCCATCTCTTTCTTTTCTCTTTCCACCTCCCGGCCAACACTACAAAAAGCTATTCCACACGCAGAATTTAAGCTCTCTCTCGACTTCCCGAAGTCACCCTTTTCCATCTCACCTCTTTCCTTCAACCACTTCCTCTTAACAGCTTTTTTTTTTCTGTTTTTCATCATGGGTAAGATTCACGGCTCCCTCGCCCGCGCGGGCAAGGTCAAGAACCAGACCCCCAAGGTCGCCAAGCAGGAGAAGCCGAAGCAGCCTCGTGGCCGCGCGCTCAAGCGCCTGAAGTACACGAAGCGCTTCCTGGCGAAGGCCGTGAAGGCCGGCGAGAAGGTGCACATGAACAAGCAGCCCCCGGGTAAGGCTGGTTAAGCACCTTTCCTTCGCGTCGATCCGCACCTGCTTGCTTATTTCTCGGAGAATAAATATCCTTCTCTTTTTTTTTTTCGTGAAGGCACGAGTTACCATTTTTCTCGTTTCTAAGTTCAATTGAGATGGATTGTACGAGAGCGTTGGACTATGAGGTTACTCGTCACACTACGAGCCTGTCTGATGGAATAGATGTACGGCAATTACTGCTTCCACAACCGTCGACCACGCCAATGACGAAGATTCTCAGAGGATGAATTCTCTCTCTCTGCTTCTGCCTTTCTATTATTGCTACACTATATGCTTTTGTTTTATGAAAACCGCTGGTCACCATGACCGTGTGGTGAGTGGTCGCGTTTTCAATTACTACTTGTATTTTTTTTTTTCTTTCCGTCTCAGTGCTTTAGTCTCAACCACTTTCAGTGTAATCGGCAAAGGAAAATACCGCCACGTTTGTGACCTCAATGAGAACATGGTAGCAGGGGAGGCGCTCTTTACGATCAGCGAGCGGATTGTCTGTGTGCTTCCCCCCAAAGACATCTTTCGTCTCTTGAAAAAGGTAAATGAAGGGAGCGCCATGTGCGTGATGTTTCCATGAGCACTCCGGGTTCACGCAGCTGTTATGAAAACACTCTGGCTGTGTTCGCACTTTCACAAGGTGTCTAACACTCACTACTCGATCTCTTTTTCTTCTCTCTCTCTCTCTCACCGCCTCCCCCCTATTCCGCAACTGCCACAATCACAATCTCCACGACGACCACCACAATATACGCTACTACAATACTTGCACGCTCTAAAGGAATCTCAGCATCATGGGTAAGATTCACGGCTCCCTCGCCCGCGCGGGCAAGGTCAAGAACCAGACCCCCAAGGTCGCCAAGCAGGAGAAGCCGAAGCAGCCTCGTGGCCGCGCGCTCAAGCGCCTGAAGTACACGAAGCGCTTCCTGGCGAAGGCCGTGAAGGCCGGCGAGAAGGTGCACATGAACAAGCAGCCCCCGGGTAAGGCTGGTTAAGGCCACTCTCACCACCTGTGCTCACATTCGTAGCAGATTCCACCCGTTTTCACTTCTTAATTTCGTTACTCAACCAAAAAAAAAAGTCATAAAACAAAATGTGCGGGATATTGGGCGAGAAGCGACGTAATCGCAAAAAAAAAAAAGGGAATCGAAGACGAACCCTCTATGCCCGCTGTAGAGGGTTGAGTGAATGGCGATAACACTGTTGTGCGTGAAGCACTGAATACTTCCCGTTATGGACGTACCGCAGTTATCAATTACGCCTCATGTTTTTTTTTTTCCGTATTTGGTAGTCAGCTGATTCTCAACCACACGTCATTTAAATCGTCCTTGGCTGGGTGCTCAGGTGAACACAAGTCTTCCGCGTTGTTATCGCCTCTCACAAAACAGCAACAACACCCTTATTCTGCTTGTGTTTCCCCTGCATTCTTCCTTATACTCAATTACTCTTGTCCGCTCCCATCTTTCCGCCATACATTTTATACGTATGTGTGTTTCTTTTTTTTCTTTGCCGATACAAAATCCGTTTTCGGCCCTCCAATGCCCCTCACACTCTTCCTCCATAATGTATTGTTGTTGCTCGTTGTATGCCGTGGAGTACATTCTCCATCACACCTGACAGATCTATCGTCTCTCGTTAGGAGCGTAGCAGTTCCACAGCACTCACACACAAAAACAAAAAAAAAGCAAAAACACTAGACTAATAGAACCACGCAAAGGAGCGTGAGTTTAACCGGAAGCAAAAAAGAAAAAAGGAAGGAGAGAACACAATCTGTATGTAAGCGGCTTGCAGCGTTCAACCCCAACGTAGTTGTACTGAAGTGGTGAATTTTCTTGCGCTTTGTTGAGCGGCAATTGAAAGGGAGCTCATTTGCAGGCAAAAGCAACGCAACGGCATCATCAAAAAAAAAAAAAAAAAACACTAATAACAATAAAAGGAAACAGGCAAGAAAGGCGCCGGCGTACAGGTTGCTTAGTCCTTTTTTTTCCCCTTCTCGCGCTCTCTTTCTTTTTTTTTCCTGGCCATCATGGGGTGCCTCAACTCCAAAGCGGTGGCGGAGAAGTCCAAGAACACGGGCGGTGTCGTATCTGACCACCGCCATGGTAACAGTGCGGCGAAGTACCAGGACAAGAGCCGGCCCTCCGCCAATGAAGGCGCCGCAAAGCCAACAGCCGCAACCACCACCCAGCCAGAGCCGAAGGAGGATGGGAAGACGGGAGAGACGGACGCCGTCAAGGCAACACAAGTCGCGGCAGAGCAATTCCTGCGACCCGTTATGGAGGGCGCGGAACGCTTTATTGCCGGTCTGCCAGACACGCAGGCGGTGCGACAGGTCATTATGCTGACCTTTACCAACTCCTGCGCGGAGGTGACACGGACCAAGTTCCGGATGAAACTGGACGCCATCACCGATCTCATCGCCTCGCTAGCACGTCAGCTCAAGTTGCCGCTGATGGAGGCCTCGGTGCCGCAGGTGGAGGAGCGCGCCATGGACGACGGCTTCTCGCGCATTCTCCTGGCATGGTTTTCGAACAACCCGACGTGCGCCAAGAAGATCCCCGTTGCTGCTGGGCAGGCGGTGTTGGACACGCTGTACATCCGCTACGTAGTTAATAAGCCGGTCGCCTTTGAGGACATCTTAGCCTACCAAATTCGCTGGATTTCCGTCAATGAGGCCGCGTTGGAGCTCTTTAGCAAGTTCACTGATGGCAAGGAGTTGATGTCGACGGAGCAGCTAGGAAAGTTCCTGCGTGAGACGCAGCTCATAGACGTCACGGACCGGCAGATTGTGGAGAAGTACAAGTACCGCTTCGGTGGCGGTGTCCACAAGTACAACTTTGGCAGCTACAACGGCAGCGTTCTCACGAACAATGCCGTCGACCCGTCGCGGACGTCGAATGTGTGGCAGGACATGACGCAGTCCTTCACGCACTACATGGTGTCGTGTGCGCGTATCGAGACCGAGGAGGACTTGAAACGCGTGGCGGCCGACGGAACCCGCGCGTTGGTGCTGAACGTGAAGAAGGCCGCCAACGGTAAGTTGATGGTCGGCGCGTGTGAGTTTCGTGCCATCTTAGAGAGCGTGAAGAAGTACGGCTTTGCCACGAACACCTACCCGATTGTGCTCTGCCTCTCCCCGAGTGCCCCCATGCCCATCGACGTGCAGGATGAGGTGGCGCAGCAGATCAACGAGATCCTCGCGTCCACCGTTGCGGAAGGGCTGATGTTTGAGGGGGCCATGATCAACGACCCCAAGTTTAGCCCCGGCGCACTGCGCAAGAAGGTGCTGATCATGAGCTATCAGAGTCGCCTGAAGCCGTTCATTGGCTTCTTGGTGGCGGACATGAACAAGGACGGGCTTGGCGTCCGCGTCACGGATGTGATGGAGGGCACGCCGGCGTCGAAGGGCGGCGTGCTGAAGGACGACTGGCTTACGCACATCAACGGGCAGGCAATCCAGAACAAGCAGCACCTCCGCGAGAGCCTCGGCAAGCTCAAGGTCGGGGACGAGTTCACGGTGCGTCGTGAGAATCTGGACGAGATCAAGATCGTCGTGGGCGGCGCCATCGACCCGCAAGACACGACAGCGTCGGCAGCTCTCTCTAGCATTACCTTCTTCAAGTACTCGGAGGGCCCCGACATGAAGCCGTGGGACACGGAGCGGGTGGCGATGTCGAGCCTTGCGACGACCAAGCTCACCCGCAAGGATCTCACCACGCACTTCGCCTTCTGCACCATCAACTCCAACCAAGTTTCAAAGGAGGTGCCCGATCCAGAGGGGCTGGCGGCCAAGCTTGGCATCGAGTTTGTGGACAGTGACAACAGCGAGCGCTGCCTGTCGTGGTCGCGCGGGCGCTTCTGTGACAACGGGCGCTCGGGCTACATTCTCAAGACGGACATTGACAAGGCCAAGTCTCCTGATTTGACCGTCAATATCATTGCGGGCCCGCGCCTGCTCAACTGTGCGCCTGTCTCCGCGATAAAGGTGATGATGCACGGCAACGGCGCGACCCGCGTGAACGGAAGCCAGGTGTCCTTTACGGACTGCAACCACGCCACCATCGCCGTCATCACCATGACGTTTGAGGTGAACGGCGCGGAGCGCTCGTTTACGACGTCCTTCTGCCCCGGTCTGCTTCGCCCTGGCTACCGGGCACTGCCTGCGATCCCCAGCGGAGAGGAGCGCGCTGCGAAGCCGCAGGTCCACGGCGTGTACTGCTTCATCAAGTAGGCAAGAACACCCTTACAAAAAAAAAAAAAAAAGTGGGATGCCTCTTTTTGTCTAGTTGACGAGAGGACAAGACTGCTCGCTCGTGGCGGTACGTCGACGTTCTTCATTTTCTGTTTCGAAGCCGCATTAATCGGCTGGTTGAAGTGGGTTCGGGTGGCTTTTCTTTTCTCCCCCTCTGTGTTTGGAAGGCTGGAGTTGAGCGCAGAGGAAAGTTGAAAAGCACGCTCACGACACTTGGTGCGCGCGAAGGAAACCATGTCAGTCGGCTTCTGTTGCCTTTCACCGTTGTTTTTCCCCATTGGCGTATACATTGAGTGTTTACAGCTTTTTTTTTTTACGTACTGAGTTAAATTCGTTTTCCACTTGCCAGCTTTTCTTTCCCTCTCTGTCGCAATTCCTTCCTCTCAGGAACTTTGAGTTGCTCGCCGTTGATTGTCAATGAATCTTTCGTGCGTTCCCCCGTTTTTTTTTTATGAATGTTTTTTGTCACTTGTTTCCTTGCCACTGCGCACTCATTAGCCCAGCCCTGCCTCCTTTCAATTTTTTCCTCTTTTCCGTTGTTTCCTTCTTCATTATCACCTTGTCAGGACTAAGTTGCGAGGGAGCAAAACAAACGAAATTCGTCTGCTGACCGCTCCGAGCAGGGTTGGCACCTCAATACGCACTTTTAGAGAGAGAGAAAAAAAAAAAATGACAAATGCTGCGCTCGTGGTCGTTGAATATACCCGGCTCTGACCTTGTGGTCACCTAGCTTTCTTGACATGAAGTCCGTCATTTACATTCCTGTATTTCTTTTTCCTTTTGCGCCTCTCACTTTTTTTTTTTGTCCTCGTCATTGTGTTTTTCTTTTTTGTGTTTCTTCTGTACTTTTTTTTTCTTTCTCTTTGAGGGATGCTCAAGCGCGATGATGCGGTGTTGTTCTGTGTTTTTCTTTTCTCTTTCTTAGCGAAATTCTGTTCGCGATCTATTGCAGGTGGGACATTTCGTTATTGAGAGGGGAAAAAAGGCGGTGACAGGTGTTGGGGAAAGAAATAATGTTGGCGGAGGAGGATGTCCTCTGATGTACACACCTGGAAAGGAGAATTTGAGACCGGGTATATGTGGTCCGCGCTGCGACAGTGTTTCCTTGTGAATCTGATGCTTTACAATCATGGTTGACGAATATCCTTGAAAAGAAGCCTTTTCTTTCCCCTCTTTCTTTTCCTTTGTTTTTCTTCTCCATTTTTTTTTTTTGATGTCGCCTCTATTCCTCCTCATTACCTTGCCCTATGTGTATGTTTGCACGCTGCAGCGGAGTTTCACCTGTTTGCGGCTTAAGGAAACGGAGCCTCACCAGCTGCGTACGATGCTTAACGATGGTCTTTTTTCCGCATCTGCTAATGCCATCATGGTACGTGTGACTGTAAGCCGCTCCCCCGTTGTCTCTCCCTCCCCTCTCTCGCTTATGGTTTCTTTTCTTCTTTTATATCTTTCGTCGGCTTGCCTAACATTTTTCCCCTCTCTGCTCTCCAACCTCCTTTCCTCACTTACGGGGTCTTGCTCATCTCGCTGCCTATTATTCCATCTTAAATACACATACGTATATCATACTGTCTCCTGTTGACCGCAAACAGAAAGAAAGAGAAGGGATAGAACACAGCGTGCGTGCGTGCGTGCGTTTGTATTTTTAATTTTGCGGCAGCGTGTATTGGTGAGGGTATTGCCGTGTCGTTCAGAGAGAGGCGATCGGTATTCTTGACCCAATCGCACGCTCATCACCCATCCTGATTTCTTTTTCTGGCGCAGGCGGGGAAGAACAACGCAGTCTCCCCCCTTATACCGAACGGTCCCCCCCCCAAAAAAAAGGATAATCATAAACACACCATTAGGATAGAACCAAAACCATCATGCTACGTCGTAGTTCTCTGTGGCTGCTAGGGTACACGGCGGTGAACCCTGATACCTCTCCGATGATCATGTACAGCCAGTACCACTGGCACTACAACTTGCCACAGGGTATGGAGCGTCCACACGCCGTGAACCGATCGTTGCCGGCGCCTTTTCAGGCACATCACAGCTCCGTGAACAAGTACCGCGGGGTGTGGATCCCCACCGAGATGCATCCTGCGTTCCTTGTGGGGCTGGAGCCGCAGCTGAAGAAGCTGCCGCACGGCCGCACCGTACCAAAGACCCCCGTCGCGGAAGTCGTCGCCGAGTACGAGAAGCTCAGCCCTCTCATTGACGATGTCGCCGCACGAGATGGGTGGCTGGCCAAAATATTTCAGCACTGTGCCTTCCAGCGCAACGGGAACGAGGCGATGGCGCTGTGGGAAAAGTTCTGCGCGCCACGCTTCATGCAGGACACCAACGGTAGTGAGAAGCCACCGCTGCCGCTTGTGCAGGCCATTTTGTTCTGCTGCAGCAAGTCCGACCACGCGGGGTGGAAGCCGATCTTTGAGAAGTGCCTGAAGGATGGGTGGAACTACACGCCATTCTTTGACACCCCACAGTGGAGCTACCTGCTAAAGAGCGTTGGTCGTCAAGACGATGAGCAGGGTGTGAAGATGATCTTGGAGGAGATGGCGGATGTCCAGGCGGATCTTGACCGTGTCGAGGCTCGCTCGATTGTGTACGCGCTGAACGCGGTGAAGGACAAAGCCATTTACAACTACGTTAAAATGTACCTGTTTCACTTTGGCGAGCGCAAGACCAAGTTTCTGCGCAACACCTACGCCGACCTGCGCGGCCATGGAGCCGAGAAGCTTCGTGTGCCCTTGAAGGAGAACGATGCCATGTTTTATCACGTCGCCTGGCACGCAAACATTCGCCAGCCACGCCAGTTCTCGCCGCGCCAGCTGTACTTTGACTACCAGCCGTCGCAGTTGGGAACTGCCGGGTACAGCTCAAACGCCAAGGTGGAGGGCATTGTGAAGGAGAAAATTGAAAAATGGAAGGCGGAGGGGCTGCTGCCGGAGGACTACGTGCACGAGGACCGCGTCTACGACCGTACCGCCGCCTTCAAAAGTGTGTCTCGCCAAGAGAAGTGGAAGAAGGCGCCCAAGGCTGTCAAGAACAAGCGTTTCGGCTACACAGGTGACGCCTAACGCGTTGGGGAGTACGCGAAGATGAGCGAACGTATTCAATATGTGTTGCTGTCCTGGCTTTTCTCTGCTCTCTTTCTCATGCTTTGTGCAAGGATGAGAGCTGTACTGCGTCACAGAGCTTTCCCGCCTTTGTTTCCTCTTTTATGCTTGTTTCTGCAAAAATTGCGAAAAAGGAGGAAAAATTAATAACAAAAGGCAAAGACGGTGATCGAAATGGAAGCAATTACCCGTTCTCTCTTTTACTTTTGTAGTGCCGCGGTAAAAGGGTATGGTTCTGTCTTCGTCTTGCTGACGTGCACCTTGATCACAACGTCGTTCATGAATTGTCACTTAAAACAACAACAACAAAATCAAAAAACGGAATTCAACATCCGCCAAAGAAAAACATAATAATGGAGGATGAGAAGGTCGAAAAAAAAAAAAGCTGACGCAGTCCACGCTTGCCGTTTCTATTAAAGGAACATTAAGGTTTTCTCCACTTTCAGCGCGTTGGCTCAGATGGGAAGGGGGGAAGCGGCAACTCTCCTACAATGCGGTGTATCAGACACGTTGTTGTCGCCCTTGTCTCGAGCGCACTTTGGTGACGCAGAAAAAAGAAGGAAAAAGCTGAGGAACACGTTTCAGAGTTTACACCCTTGACCATCGCGTTCAGCAGTACCTGGTAAAAAGGAATTGTTATTGTTCAATTGTCGTTTATTGCTCACTGTTTTCTCTGCATTTGTTGATTGTTTTACAGATGCAATGTCGTATCCCTCGGCTTCTTTTTTTTTCCTTTCTCTTCTCTCTCGGTCTTTTGCGTTCACACTTTCTTTGGTCTCGTCTTTGTTCCTCTTTGTTTCTTTCCGTTGTTCTTTTGTGTGTAGAGACAGAGCTACATTTCGGTAAGCGGTAAACGCACACACACACACACACATACACTCACTGACAAGCGCAGAGGTCATTTGCCTCATTTCAGAATGCTGCGCGTCACTCGTTTGTGGAGCTCCAATGCGCTGCACAACAATACCCCACTGGTCGACGGCGCGCTGCAGCTGATGAAGCTGCACCTTGCTCATCGCAACGCTCGCGAGGACAGAAACGCAGAGGCCTGCCAAGCTATTGAGCAGGAGTTTCTCCGCGAGGTGGAAGTGTTTCGGCCATGCTTCACCATGTCAGCCTCGCTGGAGGTGGCGCAGCAGTACTCAAAGAAGGTGTACAGCGCACTCAAGTACTTTGGCATGGATGATGATCCTCTGATACGGCAGCTGGACCTTCTCTTAGGGCGGAAGGGGATGCAGGATGGGCGACGCAGAGATCAGCAGCTGCAGCAGCAGGGTGGGTTTTTCAAAGGCACGGGCTCTCGTGCAGCAGCGGGACAAGGGTCAGCATCCCCGATGACAACACTCGCCGAATACGTGGAGACGACGCTGCCGACGGAGCTGCCGCATGCCCCAAAGGTGGACTTGACCGCGCCGCGGCGTCCTGGCGCTGTGCAGATCCAGCACCGACATCGCGGCCACTGGGTCTTGCAGGAGCCCGACATTGCCATTACGCGAAGCGAGCGGAAGGAGGATCCGTGGTAGCGTTTTGCGAGTATGCTTCTCCTTTTGTACTATTTTTTATCTTCTCGTCCTTCACAGAGTGCCAGCAATACAGATGCAATCCAATTCTCATGGATCTTTAACACGTAAATGAGCAGACAGGAAACGCCACCCGCACAAAGAATTCGGTTCTTGTCGTTGGCGGAGGACGTTCTACCAGTGCTTCTCGTGTACTTGCCATCATCGCAGCTTTTCTGCTGTCATCTGCAGTATCCAGGCCTGAAGCTGGCGAATAATGGTCATAAAAAGAAGTACAAATCAGAAGGTCGGCCATCCGCGCCGATTTTAGATGGTGTCTTCATCTGAACACGCGACGAGGCTTTGAACCGTGTACTTCATTCTCTCTGCCACCACGTGTTTTTGTAGGTACCGGTTGCGCTGCTTCTTTGGCTTTTTTTTCCATGCCCCTGCTGTGCTTATACGCTTCGCTGTCTTTGCCCACTTGCTTTCTCTTGAAGTGCTCTTTATTTGTCGTTGTGCTGCTTTTACTCGTGCACCGTAGAGTCTTGTTGACTGAACAGCTGGAAGAAAAAAAAAGTATGAGACGAGCATGAAGTTCGCAAAGCAAAAGTAAAGCAATACACATAGACACAGACGAAACACAAAACAACCAGGATGAACTTATCCTCAGATGCGACGCACGTACCGCCCCTGATGACCTCTGGATCGCCGTACCCTCTGCCACCACGATTGCCGACAACACGATCAGAGGGACACCCGTCATCATTGCATGCGTCATTGACAACGTCCTATGCGGATGTTGCCACGGCAGTGAGGGACGCACGCAACACGCTGATGGCACGTGACGTCGTCTTTCACAAGGAGATGGCGATCTTCGATATTGGCGCCTACTCAATCCTACGCTGCGGAGCCGTTCTGCGACCACCCGTGCGCGTTTACGTGAACCAGGCAACAGCTGGCGTGCAGGCCAGCGTTAGGATTGGGTCTTTCACGTATGTGGGGCCGCAGGTGGTCTGCGAAGCTGCCGAAGTCGGGCAGCTTGTTCGGATGGATGAGCAGTGCGTGGTCGCCGCCGGCGCACGCATTCCTGACGGAGTATGGCTGCTGCCCAAGACGTTTGTGCCGGCCGACGCTGTATTGGCACCGTACACCACGTACAGCGGCGTCCCCGCAAGCCCCGTGGCGAAGATGAACGCGCGGGCGTACCAGCACCTTCACCTCAACTTTATGCGTGAGCTTCGCACACTCGCGGAAAGGGGCACAGGGGCCTGATTAAGCAACAGAAGTGAACGTGCGGGAGGCTGAGTATGAGCTTCTGCAGGTCTTCTGCTATTCTCCTGGTTATCGTTGCGTTTGAGTCTGCTCAGTGGAGAATTATAGGTTTTGCAATGATGTTTACTGACGTGTTTGTCCAAGCGTGCTCAGGAGTTCTGAGATTGTATCGGTGTACTTGCCCAGATACAACAACAACAACAAAAACGCATCAACATTTCAACATAGTATTGGCTCCGTACCTTGAAGAAGAGCAACGCATTGGCGCCGGTTGCTTTAAAAGAACAGGAAGGCAACTGACAAGCTTTGCCTTATATTTTAGAACTCCCGCCGACTTAATGAGTTATAAATGAAAGAAACCAAGGAGGCTTTGCGAGGACACTCACTGACTAACACTCAGCTTCAGCCACTATAGCCTTCCATACTAGTCGTAGGATACATTGCTGCTCTTGTCGCTTCTCGTCTCTTATGCAAATGACTCCTAAAATAATCTACGCACACATACACACCTACACATGACGCCAATGCCATCTCCTTGCTTCACAGGGAATCAACGGCAAAACCTACTCGCACCAGCGTAGCACATTAACTACTGCAAAAAGCAAAATTCTTCTTCGACCTAAAAACGCGACTATTTCGCTCACAGCTTCCAAAGAGGGTGCTTGCCAGAATGGCGTCCACAGCCTCTCCCAACGCCGCTCTGATCGCAGAGATCAATGAGCTAAAGATCAAGCTGGCCGAGAAGGAGGCGCAGCTGCAGCCCGAGGGCGTGGTGTCGAAGAACTCCAAAAAAAAGAGCCAGGCCAACATGATCGAGACGGAACCCGTGCAGGGCTGCCGCGACTTCCCGCCGGAGGAGATGCGTCTGCGCAACTACCTCTTCGGCGTGTTTCGTGAGACCGCCCGCCGCTTCGGCTTTGAGGAGTACGACGCCCCTGTCCTGGAGTCGGAGGAGTTGTACATCCGTAAGGCGGGCGAGGAGATCACGGAGCAGATGTTCAACTTCGTGACCAAGGGCGGCCACCGAGTCACGCTGCGGCCGGAGATGACACCTTCGCTGGTGCGCTTGCAGCTCGCCAAGGGGCGGTCGCTGCTGCTGCCGGCAAAGTGGTACTCCTTGCCGCAGTGCTGGCGCTATGAGACGATCTCGCGTGGCCGCCGTCGCGAGCACTACCAGTGGAACATGGACATCGTCGGCGTGAAGAGCATCTCGGCAGAGGTGGAGCTGATCAGTGCGGCCTGTGCGGCGATGGAGGCGCTTGGGCTCACGGCGAAGGACGTCGGCGTCAAGGTGAACTCACGCAAGTTGCTGCAGTGCGCTCTTGTCGGCGCAGGCGTGCCGGACCACCTCTTTGCCCCGGTGTGCGTCGTGGTGGACAAGATGGAGAAGCTGCCGGAGGAGGAGATTCGCTGCGAGCTGCGGGACCTCGGCCTGGATGGGCAGCAGATCGACGACATCATCAAGACCCTCAACCTCAAGTCCATCGATGACTTCGACAAGACCATCTTCGACAAGAACGGTGCCTTGACGGAGCTCGCGGATTTCTTTGCCCAGGTAAAGACCTACGGCTACGGCGACTGGATCATCTTCGACGCGAGCGTGGTGCGTGGCTTGGCCTACTACACCGGCATCGTCTTCGAAGCCTTTGACCGTAGCGGCGAGTTCCGCGCCATCTGCGGCGGTGGCCGCTACGACAACCTCTTCACCCTCTACGGCAGCCCCAAGCCGGTCTCGTGCGTCGGCTTCGGCTTTGGCGACTGCGTGATTGTGGAGCTGCTGAAGAAGAAGAAGCTGCTAGAGGTGCTGCCGCACAAGGTCGACGACGTGGTTATTCCTTTTAGCGAGGACATGCGCGGCTACGCGCTCGGCGTGTTGAAGAAGCTGCGTGACCAGGGCCGCAGCGCCGATATCATTCTTGATTCGAAGAAGATGGCGCAGGCCTTCAGCTACGCCGACCGCATTGGCGCTGACCGCGCTGTCTTGATTGCGCCAGACGAGACGAAGGATGGGATGGTTCGCGTGAAGATGCTGCGTGAGGCGAAGGACGGCGAGAGTGACCGCGGCACGCTGGTGAAGCTGGAGGATTTGTAATGCGTTGTGGCAGCACATGCGGAGAGAGTCAATTCGATCTTTCTTTTGGTGCTTTCCTATGGGATTGTTTGGTCCCCTCTACTGCTCGTTCTTCATGACGGGGGTTTTAGCCGAATAACAACGATAAAAACCGACGCGTATCGCTGTTGTGTATTTCTGAGGCGTGCAGCAGGGTTGACGGATCTGATGTTTCTCGGGCCTCTCAAGCGTCTGTGCTGCGTGAATGTGCTTGTTGGTGTCTTGGCTTTTTTGTTTGTTTTTCATTATCATAATATGCTAACACTTTCTAACGGACGTTTTCACCTTTAGATTTCCACCAGAGGCCAATCAAAGTTCTCGAAGCCTTAAAGTTTACTTTTTGAAACGCCGCGTGTCGAAACGCGGAGCTGGGTGTATCGCGCAACTTCGGCTACGGTACCAATTAAGCGTGTCAACGCTTCACAACCTCTCACCATGGCATTTAACGACGACGACAAGAACAACCAAAGGAAAAGAATTAGTCAGTGAAGCACTGATAGCAAAAGAGCAGCAGAAGCCATTGCAGGACTTCTATCGTAAAAGACACACGGATGGGCTCTTTTTTTTGCGTTTATGGTTTTCTTGATAGTCAGACTGTATCCTTAACAGACTTGAAAAAAAGAAAAACCTGTGCAGGCAAGCTGCGTCGCTTTTTGTGCTCCGTCTCCCACATTTAGGAGTTCCATTACCAATCTTCATTCTTCCTCCTTTCCCTGTCTTCTCCCACCATTTGGTACGCACGGTGATGACCCCCTACCTCTTCATCACACGCGTTCTCACTCACACCCGGCGTATGCGTTCTCAATAGCACCTTCTATTTGCATATATCTCCTTCCTCCACTTTGGCGTTGTTACCTGGAAGGAACTTGTGAACACATTCCTTCACACACCCGCACAGACAGCACGTACACGCACGCAGACAGAGGCAGAAGCCGCTCCATCATGAGCGAGTATCAATTAGACACCGGTCTGCTGACCGTCACCGACATGTCCACCGTGAGTGGTCCGATGCGGCGTGAGGAGGATCTCATGACCTCGTGCACGAACGCGCTGAAGGCCCTTCTTGGCGAGTTTGTGGAGCTGCCCACCGAGGTGAAGAAGAGCAAGCACGACGGCGCCACCGCCATCGTGCAACTGCCGCAGCCGGTGATGCAGCTGCCGCGTGAGAAGGCACCGCCGAAGCCGAAGCCACTGACGGCGTGGCAGAAGTTTGCCGTGAAGAAGGGCATCGACATCCACCGCAAGAAGACGAACCGCGTCTTTGACGAGGATCGCCAGGAGTGGAAGGACAAGTGGGGTAAGCGTGCCCGCGAGGACCGCGACAAGTACGATTGGCTGCGTGAGGTGAAGCCGACCTACATGCCATCCGAGGAGGGCGGTGATCCGTTCCTCGATGACCGCCGCACCAAGCAGGCGCGCCTCGAGAAGCAGAAGAAGAAGGAGGAGCATAACAAACGACGCTCGGAGCACTTGACGAGGGCCCAGGAGGAGGTGAAGCACCTGTCCGCGGCTGCACGCAACTTAGCCACCGCATCGAACGGCAAGTTTGAGAAGGACAAGCGGTTCAAGAAGAACACCAAGAGGATGGCGTCGTAGGCAAAGCTAGCGAACCGAAAAGAGGACTGCGCTCTTTGAATGGATAAACGTACATCAACGGATGAGCATGTACGTGTGCTCTGGTGTACGCGTGAAGAGAGGTGTGAGCGCAAGGCGGTCGGTGATGTGGGTTGTCCTTTTGAGTGCCTTTGCAATTACCAGCATGAGTTACATGATGGTGCACTGCTGTGCGTGACACAAGGTACACGCGAAGAGCTAGCCCCCAAGCGGGCAAAATGGAGTAGAGGGGGCCTTCTTCCTCTGTGCGGTGCGCGTATGCGCCACACTTTTTGTTACCTGTTTTTGTTGTTTTTGCGCAGAGAGGAAAAAAGTAAGGGACGTGCAGTGCGTGCCACCGATTGCCTTTTGGCGCGTCTCTCTCTCTCCTGCTTGACCTTGTCCCTTCAAGTAAACTCAGAGTAAAACAACCAACGACACAAACTGCTTTGCTATTTTGCGCTCTGCAAGTGCTCGAGAGCGAAGTGAAGGTCTTTTTACTCTTGTTATTGTCGCTGGTGTTGACATTGTCGATTTTCTTGTTTTCTTGTTTTCTTTCTAATTGTGCTTTCCTTTCTTCTTTAACCCGGATAACGCGCTTGTTTGTTAAGTGAGACTGTTTTATAATCCTAACACGGAAACCGTGATTTAAGGTTGGTCAAAAAGAAAGAGGAACCGTGTGCTATTTTGGCGGAGGCGATAAAGCGGTGGTGCATCGCAGAGCTGCGCGTTGCTTCTTCCATTTTCTTGGGTCAGCAAACGGCTTTCTACCCGCTGTGTCCTCTCTTTGTAACTTCCGCACACTCATTCTCTTTGAGCTGCGAATCAAGGAGGTTAAAGGTGGCGCCATCTGCAGCCCTTGGAGATGGCGTAGACTGTATATATGTTCACCATCGCTGCTCGGTGCTCCCCCCAAAAAAGGCAAAGTAAAAAAAAAAAAAACCGTCATAGATGAGACTGGAAGACGCTACACATGGGTGTGCAACGTATGGTCTTGAGTTCTTTATTCCAATTCACAGACTTCTTCGCACACAATCTCTCTCTTTCTCCTCCTTCCTGCTCTTCTGCTGCTTTGAACTGGCAATTCACCCCCATTCGCCCGCACCTCTTTGCACCTTAGCAAACTGTGTACACCGTGCATTTCTTCTTCCTCACGACCGGTGCCGCAGCAGCCTCATCGTCAGAGTGAGCGCAGCAAACAATAAACACACACACACACACACACACACACAAAAGACGACGCGCGGCCCGATCCGCCAACCTAGCGACGCCTCTAACTTTGCAACGCCTTCTGTGGTACATATCTGTCGCGGCAAAATCCTACCAAACGACAAAAATATCACTGAACTAAGCTTGCTAAAAGAGCACAGCCGAGCAAGAAAAAAAAAAGCCGGTGTTACTGCTATTTTCTTTTTTCATTGTATACACAAACGCCTCCCTGATTATCCGAAGACGCACTTCTGTGTGAAGAGCAAGTGAGGCATCAGGAAGCTCGTGCCTCCCATTGAAAGTCACACGGCTGTGTCAGTGCAACCGTTTTTGCCTTTAATTCCCGCTCATTTGAAGCCCACACAAACGCATGGGTCAAGAGCACTCTAGCCAACGCCGCAGAGGGCCTTTGCACAGCGAGGAGGCGTTGCAGCACGTCGATGGTGCCGCTTCCATGGCCGATGCACCTGTGACCCTTCCACCCATTATTCTGGCGTCCCGACCACCCATGAAGGACGGTTATGTTGATGTTATACGGACTGTTACACCACCCACGCCCCCACCGCCGTTGCATCCTTCCACGGCGATAAGCCCGGATCCACTAGCGGCTTCTACTGCCGCCACCGCCGCCCCCGATGACACGGAGCTGCCGCCCATCGTCCAAATCCATCGAGCACCTGCGCCGCGGAAGGGCGTTGTGCCGCAGGCTTCATTGCATCCTCATGGGCCGATGTTGTCGCCGTTGCCTCCGCCACCGCAGCCCCATCCGCCCACAACGCAGACGGCGCCGAAGACGTTCAATGACGAGGAAATTAAGGCCATCCTCTCCATCGATCCCGATCGGGTCATCGTTGTCATTCGCAACAACGTCTATGACGTGACGAGCTTCCTCGACCTCCACCCGGGTGGACCGTCGGTGCTGCGGCGCAACAATGGCAAGGACATCACTGAGGCCTTCTTCAGTCTGCACAATCCCAAGACCGCGGAGCGCTTGCCTGAATTTCTCATGGGAAAGTTCGTCAAGGCGCAGCCCGTCGTCGCGGCTCCGGCCGCTGCGTCCCCGCCGGCCTCCGCGCTCACGATGGAGGGCATTCGCCACTCTCTCCAGCAAGACGCCAATCGCCTCGTCCTTATTCTCTTTGGCGATGCGTACGACATCACACCCATGCGCAACACCCACCCTGGTGGACTGCGGGTGCTGCTGAATTACAACGGCAAGGAGTGCGGGGATATCTTCATGCGCATCCACGGTCTGCGAGCAAAGAAGCAGGTGCACGCGTACTTTATGGGTCGCGTACTGGAGGCCGGAGACGCACCATCCCCCCTGCAGCGTTACGCCGAAACGCCCAACCCGTCCGCGAAGCCCACCAAGCCGGCGAACCCACGCGTGCAGTCCACGCGCATCCTAGAGAAGGAGCTCGTCAACGCTGCTGGCAGTCTGCAGTACGTGACCTTCTCCAGTCCCAAGCCCTTGCGCCTTACTCCGGGCGGGCACGTGAAGCTGTACAGTAACGTGGAGCGGGATGAATGGCGCTACTACACGCCTTTTCAGACTGACGTCGCGAGCTTCAAGGTGTGCATCAAGCGCTACCCAAACGGACGCACCTCTGACTACGTACTGGACCAACCTGAGGGCGGAGAGGTGTTCTTTGAAGGACCTTTCGCTCCGTCCTGGGAGGTGCAGCTGGACGCTTACGTGCGCAAGGAGACGGCGGAGCGGCGCCACGTCCTCCTCCTCACCGGTGGCACCGGCATCACCCCGATGTACGCCATCGCAGCGGATGCGCTGGCAAAACAGACGACAAGCGTCACGCTGGTCTGCTCCGTGCACACCCCAGACGACGTTATGTTGATCGATGAAATCAATCAGCTGTTGGCGCGGTACGCGAGAGCCCTGCCGGACCAACCCCACACCCTCCGCGTAGCTCTGGCCTTCTCCGGCGTGTCAACCGAGGAGTCCCAGCTGGAGTCGCCGTTGACCCCAATCGCTTTGATGCGTTGCGGTGCACATGTGGATGTAGACTTTCTCAAGGCACTGGATCTGCCACCCACGCAGGCGGCGGTGCTGTGTGGTCCACCAGCTTTCAATGACGATCTCGCCAGCAGCGTGTTGAAGGCCGGCGTGTGCCCCATAGAGTGCATCCACAGTTTGTGAAAAGCAGAGCAACATGAAGGAAATCAATTCATCCGTCTATGCGAGGCGCTCTTCTTTGTTATAATCCTCGCACAGAAATGCCTGTTCGCGCTTGAAACAAAATGTATTACAATTCTAATGTTTCCTCTTCTATTTTTTGTTTTGTTTTGTTCTGCCTCTTTTTTTTGTTTTTATTTGCATGCCAATCTTCAACTTTCCCTCTTGTCTGGTTCACGCTGCAGAATACAAAACGAACAAGAGCGCGGTAATGTACTTACTATGTCTGAAATCTGCTTTTTATACCAATCATAATAATATGTTGCGCTGGTCATCATCTGCGAGCATTGAGGGGGGAACAATGCACCGCTATCCCTTATCATTCACAATGCGTCATCCGCTTCTACTTGTCCAGTGCGTGCTGTCTCTTTGTGGATGCGTTTTCCGGGTTTTTTTTGTTTCTCAACTCTCTCTTTCTTTCCGTTGGTCACATTTACAAAAATGATCTTTCTGATCTCTTCGTGTTTGTGTGGAGCCGTATTAACACGACACGAAGTTAAAGAACGAATGTAACATGAGAATCAAAGAAAGGCTTGTGGGAGTGAGCACGGCGCCTCGCCGCGATTAATACTACGACTGCGCTGCTTTACGTGCTGCCCACAATTTGAAAACGTGTTGTTTGTCACCCAAGATATATCTCTGCTTTGCGACACTAGGAGGTCCATTTTTTTTTTTAACAGCACTTTGTCCACTAGAAATCCACAAAAAATGAAAAAAAGAAAAGAAATATAAAAACATAACTTGGACTGCAGTGCGCGTGAGTTCTGCGACTGAGACACTTTGGGATTGCTTTCAGCGAAATAAGCGGATGATAATGGCATTGGTCGTGCTCTTGCCACTTCTGTTGCGTCAACACAGTGAAGATGTAGAAGTTGTTGTTGGTTCACTTGTCGCGACAGTTTAGCAGATGTACTTCCGCTGTGCTACACCGCTGCTATGCATACCCTCACACACGCACACACACTACTACTTAGATGCACACGCGCGCTGTTTAAGGCCAATTGACTTTCAACGCGCTTTTTTTTTTTGTTTCTTTATCGCTTCTGTGCATTCTCTCACTTTTCTCTTCTCTGTACTATTTTCTTTTTCTTTCACCTCTTTTCTTCTTCTTTTACAAATATCTACATCGCGGTACCATTCTAATCCTCACCTGAACCGCATTTGGCCTTTTTTTTTTCGCACCGCTGTTTTGTTCCCCGTGCCTGACGAAGTTCGCGATTGCCGCTCGGAACTCAAGAAAGTGAAACAAAAAGCAAATAAGAAAATAGTACCCGAAGGCAGCGGTATTGCTCTGCGCTCAAGTCATTACGCCTTCCTCCTCCCTTTCTCACACTTCTTTTCTTGATTTTCTTTGTTATTGGAAGGCAAGGAAGAGGAGAGACGCAGTGTCGCTCTTACAATCTTCTTCCGTGTGTTCGAACGCAGCATTTTGAAAAGAACATCTCCATTCCCTGTTGAACTACTATCCGACCCAAAAGGTGTAGTGGAATCTTTTTCCTTCTCATTGCCTTTACTTTGTTGTTGTTGTTTACTACTCTCACTCTTTCTTCTCTAAGAAGGAGTGTGGTGTTGGATCGTTCATCATCCGCGTTCTCTTTTTTTTTTTGTATTGGTTCTTCGTAGCTCACGTTAGTACAAGCAGAGACGTTTTATTTGTCCTGGTCTTAAACACCATCGCCTGCTTTTTTTTTTTTTCTTCATATCAACCGCGAAGTCCTGATTTATATCTTTTTTCACTTCTGCTTCCAGGGGCTAGAAGACGAGTAGGAGGGTCCATCACCACGGTAGATCGTTTCCGTTTTTAATCCTCTCCCCTCTTCACTTTGCTGCACAGACGCTCTGCAACTTTTGTGTAAGTTCTGGTGTGTGCAGCTAAGGCGCTCACCCAAGTGCGTCGACCACCGTGGAGTACAACTCTTCTGTTTTTCTTTGCCGAATAAACTCTAATAGCGATCTTGTCGGAGAGAAACAAAAAAGAAGATAATATATTCACACGAATACACGTATAGCAAAGGCGCTACGGGAAATCGTATTTTCTTCTCCTGCATCAACCAGGAGAGAAAACAAAAAGGTACACACCCCGCACTTTGAACCATTTTTCTAGGAGTTATTGAGCAACCCTTGAATTGTTATCATTATTATTATTTACTGCAGTTGTGTCTTAATTTGGGGGAACAAAACGTACCTCTTAATTTTTTTTTTTTTGCTTTTGTCATCTTAACGGAAGAAAAAAAGCCACGTTTGTTCTCTCTTGACAATCCTCAAGTGACGTGTCTATCAATAAAGGGTAAAGCAGATACAAAAAAATAAAGCTGTGCTACGCTAGATGTGATTTCTTTTTTAATTTGATTTTTTGCCTTTACATGCTATTCTGCTCTCTCTCTCTCTCTCTTTTTCGCTTGTCAAAAAAAAAAAAATATTCTTTGACCCGCTGCGCGTTCTCGTTTCTATTCGACGCCCTCGACTCTTTTTTTTCCATCAGCCCTCTCTTTCCCTCTTCGCCTTTGCGCTCCATCTCTCCAATAAGGGGAAAAAGCTTACCAAGTAAACTTCGCTATTTTTATTTTCTTTCTCTCCGGTGACAATAGTATTTTTGTCTTCTCAACAATTAGTGTTTCTTTCTCCCTCAACATAGCATTTTCTTTTTCTTGTTTTTCAATTTTTCTCACCTGGCCTGTACAAGAAGCGGAAGAAAGAGGAGAGCGTCTACGCAGAGGAAAGACCCTAAACTTCTCCCGCAAGACGAAAACCTAAAAAAAGAACTTTTATAAGAAAGGTCCGTATTCTGGGAAGCGGCATCGCCTCTTTTTTAATTCTGCGCCATTCAAAATAGATTTGCTTTTTTTCTTTTTTTCTTTAGTTTTTTTTTTCACTTTTCCAAAAAGCAAAAAAAAACATCACTTCCCGAAGACACAGCTCACCAAAGGCAAAAAAAGAAAGTTTTTTTTTTTTTTGAAGCGTCTATCTTTTTTTTATTTATTATTGTCGCAAAAGCAAATCTATCTTGGTTGTGAGAGCTGCACGGCTATTATTGTGAGGGGAGGGGCATCCTTTTGTCTGCTATACACATACTCTTCACCTCTCTCACCTTCTCTCTCTCTTTGGCCCTCTACATTTTGACATACGCAGAAAAAAAAGAGGTATTCATCTCCTTTCTTTCTATTTTTTTTTTTATTATTTTCTGCTGCGCACCAATCGATTCATCGGTTATTTTTTTTTATTGCTTTTTTTTTTTTTGGCTTTCTAGTCTGTTGTTTATGTGCAGCCCTTTGTAGTTCTAGTTTTTCACTTTCGTCTTTGCGTCTCGGCCTTCGACTTAGCTGAGCTTCAATTTTTTTTTCTTAGGTTTTGTGTGTGGTGTGACAGCGTATTCCATTGTATTTGAATTCTACATTGTTTTCTTCTCTTTGTTTGTTGCGTTTGATTTTAATTGTTGCAATTTTCTGTCCTCCTAAACTTTCAACTACAACTAAGCGTCGCGGTTTTTGTTCAAGGACCACTTTCACTTTTTTTTCATCTTCTTCTTCCTTCGCTCCTCTTCTTTATAAGAGCACTTTTGACGCGCGTGTTGAGTGCGAAAGAGAATAGGAGCAAAACCAATAATAATAACACATTACTTCTCTTTTGTTTGTCAAGGCCAGAGACCAACAGCATTTGAAAAATAAATAAATAAGATATATATATATATATATATATATATTATTATTATTGTTATTATACAGAAACGAACATCATGGACACCACTCTCGATGCGAAGTCCCCCAACTCCGGGGGTGCCACGCCGCGACGCATCGTCAAGTCTCTTAAGCAGCCGCTGGCGTGCGTGACGCAACTCGTGCCACTGGACGGAGGAGAGGGCAGTCGGCCAACGCATCTGCTCTCCCGCTTACCCGCCGCGAGTATCCCAAGCGAAGCCTCCGTCAGTGAGGTGCGCAGTGAACTGTGCAGCGCCGTCTACGAGGAACCGGTCGATGAGTCCACCTCCTCCTTCTTCGACCCTCGCCGCATTCGCCACAATGGGAAGGTCAACAGCTCCATGAGTCGTAGCAGAGCCTCTCGCACGGTGAACGGCTCTCGCGGACGACCGCGGCGCAGCTTTCGCAGCGTTAGCAGTAGAGGGGTGGAGGAGAGCTTTCTGAGCTACAGCGACGAGCCTGTCTTCTACCAGTGTGACTCGGAGGGCTCCTCATGCTCAGCCGCGACGGAGGGGTCGGGCTACAGCATGTCGTGCACCGCGATCTCAGAGAGCGTGCCGAGTTGCAGCCTGACAACATTGGTGGAGCCAGGCAAGCCCGTCGCCGGTGGGTGGGTTGGCCGGTTTCGAAAAGGAAACAACAACAACATCAACGCGAACGCAAACCATAATCACAACCACCTCAACGGCGGCTCGCGCAAGGCCTCGGGCAGCTTCGGCAGCATCTTTGGCTCCGGCGGCATCGACCCTTACAACGGCACCAGCCTCAATTTCCACGCGCCGCAGCACGGTCGCGAGAGCTCCAGCTCGCAGTTTGCGGCAGCGGCCAGGAGCGCCACCATGGGCCACCGCAAGGCCGCCGCCGCCGCACCCGCCGCCGTCGCCTCGCCCACGGCGCCGAACCAGCAGTCCTACGGGTCGATCAAGTCCCCCTTGGAGTTTAAAAACACCGCCAGCCCGTCGGCTGACCTCCCCGTCGCGGCCGCTGTCGCCACGAACAGTCCCCGCCAGCAGGACGTGACAGCGTTGCCGGAGGGAGAGGAGGGGACGCTGGGCAGTGCAGCCGAGGCGCGACAGAGGGTGCAGCACGTTACCTTGCTGGAGCGCGTCGGCCGAGGCACCTTCGGCGACGTCTACCGAGCAGAGGACGTGGACACGGGCAACATCATCGCCGTCAAGGAGATTGTCGTCCCGCACGACTTCACCAAGGACGTGGAGAAGCAGCTCGCGGCGCTGGAGTCGGAGATTCGCGTAATGCGACGCCTGCATCACCCGCACGTCGTCACCTACCTCGGTGCAAACCGGGAGGGCAACTCGCTTCGCATTTACATGGAGTTTGTCGGCGGCGGTACGGTGGGCAGCGTGCTGGCACGCGAGGGCGGTCTGCCAGAGGAGCGGACACGCAACTACACGGCGCAGCTGCTGGAGGGGCTGGAGTACCTGCATGCCTCTCACATCCTTCATCGCGATCTGAAGGGCGACAACTTGTTTTTGACCGAGCAGGACGAGCTGAAGCTGGGCGATTTTGGCCAAAGCAAGGAGCTGGCGGACACTCTTATAACGCAATCCGTGCAGGGCACCCCAAGCTTCATGTCCCCTGAGATGATCGCCTGCTCCGGCTACTCCTTCGAAGCTGACGTGTGGTCAGTGGGGTGCTGCGTGATTCAGATGCTGACCGGCCATCCCCCCTTCTCGAACCTGGACAACCAGATGGCGGTCATGTTCGCCATCATCAGCTCCAAGATCGACGACCAGATCCCAGACGGGATCTCGGAGGGAGCGAAGGACTTTATCCGGATGTGCACCAAGACAAATATCAAGGACCGCTGGTCCGCCACGCAGCTGCGGCAGCATCCGTGGCTGGTCGGGTCGGCGAAGGAGACTGCCACAACAGCAGCAGCAACGATGCCTACCAAGATGACGACCGCACCTCGCAAAGGAGAAGCAGGGGCAGCCAAGCAAGACAAGGAGGCGGAGCAGGCCAGCGCACCAACCGGCAAGCCGCCTCGGTCCATCTTGCTGGACACCGCTGCGCTGTCGCGGACCGACACAGCGGAGGAGCCGAAGCGAACATCAGGTGACGCCCTCTTCCAGTACACCTACGATGGTGACCCTCAAGACAACGAGGCGGGCGGCAACACGAGCAGCAACCTCTCCTCCAGCAAGGCGGAGAGCCCAGGCGGCAGGCACGCCACCTCGAAGCTCTCGCAGCCAACCCGCACATCCCGCGCACCGGAGGGTCGACACGGCGGGGAGGCTGCAGCCAGCGGCGGTGGCCCGGCGGACGCACCGAGTCTCTCCCCCACCATGCCGCCTCAACCGTCCCCCGCTGGACGGCGGCCGCAGCGGGGACGGAGCGCCAAAGGCAGCGGCGCCAACGCGAAGGGGCGCGACACCACCACGACGACGACGGACGCTTCGGTCATTGCCGGTGAGGTGAGCGCCAACGATTTGCCAGTAAAGTCGCCTTCGTCGCACGCCCTCCTGCAAAAGCCGCATCGCCCTGCACAGGGCCCGGCCGAGAGCTCGCCCCGGCACCGCCCGGCCATGGCAGGCGGCGTGGCACCGGACACAGCAGGGAGGAAGCGGACGGGGTCGGGGAACCAATATAGCAACAACAACAATAGTAATGCCCCACGAGCGGTGAACACGCCGTTGAACCCGCAGAGTGGCCGCGGGGCTGTGTCGCCGATCAGCCGGCGCAGTGGATCACGCCCCACCGGCTCAGCCATTCAGCGCGGGATGAGTCCGGGCAACCAGACAAGTCGCGCCACGCCCAACGCTCCCGCGCCAAAGTCTCGCGCCCCTGCCTCTTCGCGACCGGGTCTTGGCTCGCTGAAGGAGGACCGCAAAAAGTAGCCAACGCTTGCTCGACTCATCGTCTTTTTTTTTTCTCCAGTTCTCCTTCGTTTCTTCTTTCTCCTTTTTTTTGTGGCGGTATGTAGCATCGTTGTAGAAACAACCTTGGCTTTTGGTGACTTCTTTGTGCAAGACGTGCCTTTGTTTCTTCTATTGATGCTTTCCTCGTTTTTATTTTTTCCTCTAGTTTGCAGTGCTTTTTTTTTCTAAAAGTGCATGTCTTCTTAGAAATCTATTCCTCTTTTTTGTTGTTCTCCTCTTTCTTTTTTCCTCTTGTTGTAGGGGACGCTTCGTGCCCTTTTGTCGTTTAAATGGGGTTTAAATAGGTTGTGTGTGTGTCGTTTTTTAAATCAGCTTTCTTGCCTTTTTTTTTTCTATTGTGCTGCTCCCGTTTGCGTGCGCGAAAGCACTCCTTTGTTCATTCTTGTCCTTTTTTTTTTCGCGCTTTCTCTCCTACTCTTTATTCATGTATACGCAGCCTCCCTTGGCATCTGCTTCCCTTCCTCTGTTGTTTGATTTAATTTCGGATATCTTCGTTCCTTTTCTTTTCGTATTTCGCACTTTTCTCTTATCCTTTTTCTACTTCCTTTCTGAGAATTTCGCGAGCGCTTCTTGTTTCCATTGCCGTGTATCTTCTTTGCCTTGTTATTTTTTTCTTTATTTTTCATGTTCTCTCTCCATCTCTCATCCTGGTAGCTTGGCGCCGTCTGGTGCGCATTATCTAGAGCAAATGGCGGGCAAGTACACTTCATTCTCTACTTTGAAGAAGAAATAGAAAAACAAAAAAAAAACATATCCACAGTATCTTTTTATGTCTTTTTCTTTTCTGTTATCTTTCTCCCCTCTCTCTCTCTCTCTCTCTCTCTGTATTGAAGAATATAAGAAAAATTAACGCGTTATCGAAGCTGCGATCACAATGCACGTTGCGACGATCTAGCAGAGAGGGTCCATCTTCTCGGAAGTGCCCAAGCATACTGGCGGCCACGCTTCCCAAACCGATACGCTCTTTCTTTTTTGTCGTGGCATTAGTCCTATATATATATATCTTTTTTTTTTTTTTTTTAACCTCTCCTACGTTTCCGTTTTGTTTCTTCGACAATCGAAAAAGAAAGAAGAAAATGAGCGGTTCGTATCATCGTCTAATGTTTTCCCTTTGTTTGGTTCGTCTTCTTTTTCTTTTTCTTTCTTTTATTACTGGAATCGCGTGTATTCTCTTTGATTGTTTCTCTCCTCCGTGTTGACTTTTTTTTTTCCCTCTCTTTATTTAGTTTCTGATTCCATAGGAACAAGCACGTGCGCGTGATCTTTGATGTGTGTTTAACGCTGGGGATATATATATATGCTGATTAAGAGGGTAATGAATGTGTTTTCGAAAGACTCCGGTGCTATTCGGGCATCATACAGAGACATGCGCGAGAAAGCAGAAAGCCTTACCTTTTCCTTGTCTTTGTCTTCACCTATTTTTTTTTTATTTTTCTCTCAAATCCCCTACAGAGCATGGGTTTTTTTTTTTTTCCAGTTATCGTTGTTGACGTGCCTTTTCCTCTCTCAGTCTCACAAAGGAGCACTAACGTGTAGGGAAGAAGCCACTGTCCCACGTTAGCGTTATGCTCTTCTTTGGAGTCTATTACCGTGCCGCTACGTGACCTATTCGTACTTTTTATTTTTTTCTGCTCTCTTACTTTCGATTTCTTTTTCCTCCTAATTTTTAGTTTACGCTCCCCTCCGTGGTGCGTGGAATGGTACTCAGTTTGATATTGACCAAATCAGAGTAGGGAAGTGCTGAAGTGTCTCGGAGTGCTGGGAACGCCAGTCTTCGCGTCAAGAGTCGCGTTCGACTGCTGTTCCACTCAGGCGCTGGCAGCGGACACTGGCCGGAAGCTGAAAGAGCGCATGGTGAACTTTATCATATGCGTATGTGTGTGCGCAGTGTAGCTTATCAAAATACGTACAACTACAAATAGACTCCGATGACTACTGATGTGGAAGCGCTCTTTTTTTTTTTTGCGTTATCACTTACTTTGCCATAGTTTTTGTTTTTCTCACCTGTGTTTTTTTCTTCGTCTTTTTTTTTTTAAAACAGAAGTTTGTGTGTAAGTGTGCCTCTTATGAATATATATGTTTTATTACCGAAGCGATTACCTGAAAGATGCAGTTCTACTACTCCCAGTCTCTTTTAGCGTGTTCTTCCAGCTATACTTTCACTTTCTCCCTTTTCTTCTCTCTTTGCCCTCCTAAGGACATGTTGCGTGGGGTTGCTTGCGTGTCTGTCGATAGATCAGTTGTTTTGTTTGGTTCTGTATTTTTTGTTTTCTGAAGTTTCAAAACGGTTACCTGCCACAGGGCATTCCTGTGTCTCTCTTTGATTGCGTTTTCGGCTGTGTCGCTCGAACGTGTTCTTACTCCCCGCGTCCCTCGCCGTTTGAGTTTTCTGCCCCCTTTTTTTTTTCTTCTTCTTCTTCAGAATTCGCAAGGGAAAGCGCAGATGCGCTGACGTTCATGGTAGCACACACATCCACGGACCTCACGAAAGAACAGCCGATAAGGGCTCAAACAAAAAAAATCATTAAAGCAGCACGTGCCTGCGGTTAGATAAGAAAAATGGAACTTTTCTTTTCTGGTTTCTTTGTTACCTCACTCTTTTTCTCACGAAGGCGTCACCGTTTAACCGTCTTCGCCAGTTTGGAATTTTATTTTTTGCTTTGTATGACTGTATCTGTCTTTGTTTACCAGTGCTCCTATCTTGATTAGCTTTCTTTTTTATTCTTTTTTTTAAACTCTGTTTTTCTTTTTACTATTGGATCTTATTTGGTTTGGTCTGCTGTGTTGGTGTTTTGTGTGGCTTTCCCTCCTTTCTTACTTTTTTTCTATCTTTTTTTTTAGACCTACACTTTTTCACCTATTCCTTTCTTTTTTTACCACTATGATTCACCCGATCATCAGATGTATCTGTACGTCTTTGCCAGAAAAACAACAACAAAAAGATGAAAGGTCCCGGTTGCTGTCGTGTTTTGTGGCCTACACACGCACACGCACACCGCTCGTGAGCGGACGTTGCGAACGCACAAGTAACGCAGTTTTTTGAGCAAAGAGAAGGTCATCGAACACACACGTGGCGAATGAGAAGCGTCGCATACAGCAGCTTCCTTCCGTTCTTGTTGTATTGTTCGTGTGCGTGTGTGTGTGTTGTCCTACGCACAGCTCATATACTTATCGTGGAAACATACTTTTTTTTTGTGTAGTGTGCATGTGTTGCATATTTCAATGCCGCACCTCTCTCCCCCCGCTTGCGCGTCGAGCAGCAGCTGAACGATTGGACAACACTGGAAAGGATTCGTTAACGCCTCCATAAATGCGGCCCTCCTCCTTATTCTCACTTCGCCTTTTTCTTCACGTCCGGCACGTCTCACGTCATCTTTTTGTTTTTACTTTCACTGTTTTCTTCTCTCTTGTCTCACAAGTGTGGCACGTAGAAGTACACACATACACACACATAAGAATCAAAAAGGAAAAAAAAGGTGAACCATACACAATGGCGTCGGGCACCGATACGAACAACCACATACGTCTTAGCACCGCCTTTGAGTTTAGCATTGGGGCACCCATCTTGCCAGACCGCGTTGCCGCCGGCCGCTTCCTCCGCAGCGCCACCGCACGCGATGCCGCGCCGTCTTCGGCCGTTCGCGGGCCGCCTTCTGCCATTTCGTTGGCCTTCGGCAGCAGCGGACAGCGGGTGATTCTCCACAACAACAACAACAGAGTGACAGAGGCCAAGCGGTCCGCCAAGCGTGGCGAGGCGCAGGCGAGCACTGGTGTCGCGGCGGGTGCAACGGAGGAAACGGCGCTACAGACGCTGAATTTCGGCAAGGCCCCCACCGCCCTGGCCGCTGGTCAGCTTTACGGACACGACAGCACCGACGTGGAGGCCAGCTATGATGCGCTGCTCTTTGGTGCGACGTCGAGCTTGCTCGCCTACGACGTGGAGCAGAACAAGCAACTGTTCTACAAGGATGTGGAGGACGGGGTGCAGGCGGTGGTGTGCGGCCCGGTCATGAAGGCCGGCGAGAGGGGCGGCGAGGCGCCTCCACTGGCGATTGTGGGCGGCAACTGCAGCATCTTCGGCTTTGACCGGACAGGGGCGGAGCGCTATTGGACGGTGACAGGCGATCAGGTAACGGCGATGGCGCTGGTGCCGTGGGTGGAGAGGCCTCGTACCTCCTCCTCCTCCCTGACTCTTCTCGCGGCCTCGGAGGACTTTGAAGTGCGCGCCTACGAGGGCGAAGAGGCCGTCGCCACCCTGCACGAGGTGGACAAGGTGCTCAAGCTGGTCCCGCTGTGGCGGCCCTCACACATCGCACACGATGGCGAGATGGACGAGGCCGCTGCGGCGGCGCGGGCTGGACGCTTCGCGTATCTGCTGGAGAACGGCACCGTCGGCGTCTATCAAGGCGCGGAGCGAATTTGGCGCGTGAAGGGCAAGTCCACGCCGGTGTCCGCCGTCTTCTGCGACGTGGACGGCGATGGGGTGGAGGAGTTGGTGGTGGGGTGGAAGAGTGGGCGAGTCGAAGTGCGCACCGACCGCGGCGGTGGCCTGGAGAAAGGCGGTGGTGTGCTTTTTCGTGACACGTACACCGCGGCGGTGGCTGCTGTGCTGGCGGAGGACTACCGCCAGGATGGCGCGGTCTTGCCGCTGGTGTGCACCGTGGACGGGACGGTGCGTGGGCTGCGCCTGCTGGAGACGCGTCGCGAGGAGGCGGCGGAGGTGCGACAGCTTCAGGTGTTGGAGGCCCTTGCCCAGGAGAAGGACCAGCTCGCTGCCCAGCTTAGCAGCCTAGAGGAGCAGCTCGAACGTAGGGCTGCGGGGGAGCAGGACACGACGATGCCGGAGTCCGGGGTCGAGGTGCGCTGCACCTGCATCGCCAACTGCACGACACAGCAGGTGGACGTGCACGTCGAGGTGTGCGGGTCGGCCGCGGAGCGTGGTGATTTGGTCGTGCACAGCTGCCTTCTCAAGTGTGACGCCTGGAGCGCTGCCGATCAAGATGTCATGGCCTTCAGTCCTGCTGAGGCCGGCGTGTCCCTTGTTTGCAGCTTTAATCACCCGGATGATCTCCCGCTGACGGTAAGCGCCTTCGTGGCGGTGGGACCGCCCTTCGCGGACAACCACCAGATCCACGAGGTGGAGGTGCGCGTGCCGCGCTTCGTCATGTACGCGTTGCCACACACGCTCGTGCCCTCCCAGCTGCCACCCGGCTCCGCTGCCGTCTACACTCCCCCAACGGGGTACGTGTCCTTGAAGTGGCGGGAGCCTCTTCGGATGGAGGTGATGGAGGAATGGCTGCGGCAGTCCTTCAGCGTGCCGGGCGAATTTCGTCTCTCTGACGCCGACGCAGCCGGCCACTCCGTTCTTCATCTGGAGCTCCTGCATGTGCGGGATGGCAGCAGCCTCGGGATTGAGGTGCGCAACGACGCCGACGCCCTCCTGTACACCGTCCTTCTGCGCTCCGACCACCTCGCCTCGTGTGGGGCGGTGATCGCCGCCATGGCGGAGGACCTGAAGAATGCTTGGACGGCCGACCAGACGGATCCGGTGGAGGTGCGGTGTGAAATTCCAGAGGAGCTGGAGCGCCTGCGTGGTATCCTGGCCCGCGTCGATGAGTTCAACGAAGTCCGCATGAAGTTGACGACCGACATGGCCGACGCCGCAACGATCGTAAAGACGCTGCTAGGTCGGGCAGAAGACGCACGACTACTAGGGGACATGAACTCCATGAAGAAGTCCTACGCTGCCCTGTACGACGTGGATCAGGAGCTGTTGGGCGAGAATGCCAAGCGCATCAGCAACTACGATGAGCTGAAGCTCGCGCTGAAGGAGGTGAACACGGCGATTCAGCACGCAGGGAAGCTGCGCGTCGGTCCTGCGCGAACGCAGCTCATCGCAGACTGTCGCAACGCATTGAAGGAGAACAAAGTGAATAGCCTGCTAGAGATTATTCGCACGGGGAGTGAGTGACGGGCCGTGTTTTTGCATCTTCTTTTTTCTCTCTTAACCTTACACCCATTTCGCAAATCACCCGAGAAGTCCTCTGGTGGTGCAAATTCTTTTTTTCAAAGAGTATAGTTGTTTGTTTGTTTGTTTGTTTGTTTGTTTTGCTATTGTTGACCTTTTCGTTTGCTACGTGAAGGGTCTGGTTGAGATGTACCTTTATATCTTGCTTTTGTTCGCTCCCTCTGATTTATTTTTCTTTCCCTTCTCATGTGAACTTCTGAGCCTTGCGTATTGCCAAATCCCCAAGCAAATATTTTGAACCTGTGCTCGCACAATGCTAGCTTTTTAATATTTTCTCCTCTCCAGCCGCCATTTGAAAAAAAGAAAAAAGGAATCATGCACTTCCTTTTCAGTGTAGCTTAATCCTGATGGGTATCGAAAGAAAGGAGAAAAGGGGAAAATACAAAACTGCTTCTCGCTCTTCTTGCTCGTAATTCCATGCCATCTGCATCCTCCCTTTTCCCTTCTTCCTCACATCTTTGTATCCATTTATGTATGTGTGTGTATATTCGAATGTTCGTTTTCGCCAGTGCAAAGGAGAAACGCCGCTGCGCTGGGAGTATCTTGTGATTGTAGTTGTGTGTTCTGTGTGACTGCGAAGCTTTTCCAATACTCGCACAAACGTTGCTACGCATTTGTCGACACCAGCAGCACCGCAACATCATTTATTTACTTTATTTAGTGATAGCGACTAACAATAGGAAGACGATCGACAAGAAAAGCGTAACCCTTACCGTTTATTAAAAAAAAAAACCCAAAAACCCCTGCGTGGGACAATCCGTAAATTTTTCAAAGGCATATTCTACTAGAAGAGACGAGACGAGAAAAAAAAATCCACGCATCAAGCCAATACCAACTTCCTGCAGTGTAGTAGTAGTAGCATTAGAACGTCGAAAAAACACGATGTTTCGTCGCATTGCCTTCCCAAGCCTTGCCAGCGCATCTGTCGCGGTGCGCTTCAACCAGGGCTTGACGTCTGCTGGCACCATCGCCAAGTCCGCCCCTGCTTCGGCAGCGGCTGCGTCGTCCGGTCCGTACATGCCCGCCTATTCGGAGGTGAAGGGCACCGCCGGCACCCCCGTGCTGGATCAGCTCATCGGCTATTACGTCAACATCCAGTCGCGCAAGATGTACTACAAGGATTTCCTCCGCATCGAGCACCAGGCCGTGCGCTGGGCTTTCGCGGATATTCGCAAGAACAGCGAGGCGTTGGCCCACGGGCTGCTCCAGACCGGTGTGCGTCCGGGTCACCGCGTGCTGGCGATTCAGCCATGTAACTGCGAGACGTTTGTGATGCAGCTTGCGTGTGCCAAGGTTGGTGCGCTCCTTTGCATTGTGCCGCAGGACGCCATCAGCGCCGATAAGCTGCGCTTCTACCTGAACGAGTTCCAGCCCAGCCACCTCATCGCACGAGAGTGGATCAACGTGCCGGAGGTGAAGCAAGGTGAGCTAGTGGAGCGTAACATGCACTTCTGGGACACCATCTACAACGTGATCCCCGAGCTGGGCCTCTCCTACCCGGGACAGAAATTCCAGTGGGTGCACTCGCAGGAGTTCTACTATCTGAAGAAGATTATCATTACGGACCACAACATGAACCTGCTCGGCGTCACACCGATGCGTAAGATGCTGGTGTGGGGACCCTTCTCCTACTACGAGCAGCGGCTGCGTCGGCTGTCCGCGTTGCTGCACCCCGATGACCCGGTGCTGGCCCTCGAGGACCCGAACCCTGCGGTGGAGGACAAGCTGCACATCACCTACTCCCACCGCAACTGCGTAAACGCCGGCTTCCTCCTCAGCCAGCTCCTGAACTTCAAGGCCGAGACACGCTTCGGTGTGATGCCGAACCACCACACCGACCCGGTCGGCGCCATTGTGGCCCCCTACGCCGCGCTGACCTCCGGTGCGGTGCTGGTGCACATCCACTCGGACATGTTCACCGACGACCACGCCATCAACGGCATCGAGAAGCTCTGCGTAGAGGAGGTGGAGACGCTGCTGGGCCGCAAGGCTGATTTCGATCTGCTCCTGAAGCACGCCGGCAACTTCGACGCCGACCAGTTCGAGCACCTGCGCTCCGTCGTGCTCTTCGAGGACGGCATTGAGGCGCCGGTGTCGGAGGAGTACTTGAAGAAGCTCGCCACGGCGCTCAGCCTCGATGACGTGTACGTCTTTCGTGGACCAATCGAGACATCCTTCATGCTCACGTGGCGCACACTGAAGAAGGGGCCGCAGGGATTGGTGCCACACGCAGAGGCGAAGGTCGTCGGCGACCGTGGTACGGGAGATGCGAAGGTGCTGGCAGCGGGCACCCGCGGCAACCTGCGCGTGAAGGGTCCGCACGTGACGGCCGGCTACTACAACAATGCCGGCTTGATGACGGAGATGGTGGACGAGCACGGCTTTGCCAGCACGAGCCGCGAAGCGTCGATGGATAACAAGGGCAACCTCTCCCTCCTGGCCACCCAGACGTACTAGGCAAATGTCTTTTGCTTTTGTTTTGTTTTCTAAAGGGGGGAGAAAATAGGAGGAATGCTTATCACGTACAGTCATGGGAGACGTGAGCTTGGCATTAACAGGAAGAAGCGAAGCTGTATGTTTCTGTGCTTGCCATTCCACCGAGTGTTGTAGAAAATGTGGTGCTGCAGTCAAGTTTCTTTCTGGATTTTCACGTGTGCGTGTTTGCTTTCTCTGCGGGAGGATGCGTGTAGTAGTAGTATTTAAGAGATTGTTTTATTGCAATTGTGCAATTTGAACTCGCTGCAAGAAGGATTGGAGGCACACATAGAAAAAACAAATACTGTTGCTTTTACGCTTGTGTATGGCGTGCTTTTTCTTTTTGATTTGTTTGTTTCTCACTCTTTGGCCTTCATTGGTGTTTGTCTGTACGCCAAGCAAGCTTTGCTGTGGCAGCGTTTGATGCTTTGAAGTTTTTTTTTTTCTCTTTCGTACACTCTGATTTCTCTTCTTTTGTTTCCTCTTCATCATCTTTCGAGATCTTTCTTCATCTCAAAAAGTTGCACGCGTGCGTTTATCAATGAAATAAACAGAATCCTGTTTCTGTTAGGTGTGCATGGGCGAGTGTGTGGACACCAATGCATACACACACACACAATGTGGCTTGTAGCAGAGATCTTCTCCCCTCGCATCTTCCAAGTTCCAGACGAAGCCCCGCAACGGCCCTCCTTACGTACGATGCCGTGAGGCAACACGAGAATCGAACATGCGCCACTTTTTGCTGGTGCCGTGTATGTTTAAATTATTCTCTCGTTCATCTAATCGATGAACTTTTTTCTTGTTGTTGCTGTGCGCGCCGCTTTACATGAGACCTCACCTTTAGCAGTGATGAGCAACGAGGAATACAAACCTGGAGGGACACACAGACAGACAGAGAAGTGAGAAAAAAACAAAGACGCGAATGGCATCGTTGCTCTCCCCTTCAAAAGGAGTGAGTGTTCAGCGCTCTCGCTGCCTCTATCTCTTCCGTTGATGCCGCGCGTCTCAGTGCTAACTGTGTGTTCATCTTGGCTATGTGCCGCGTTCTCTCGTACGTTTCACTCTTACTTTCTACGACTTCCCCTCTGTCTCCTTCTGTCTCTCTCGTACATGCTCTGTGCGCTCATCACTTGACCATTGTCTCTTACTTTTGCGCTTCTTCTTAGCTCACAACGTAACACAGTTGTGCCAAACAGACAGAAAGAAAGGAAAAAAAAAAAGACGCACAAGGGCTACCGCTGGCTGCAAGCTTACACATCCAGACACCATGGCCAAGTCTAAGAAGGAAAAGAAGGTGGCGCGCCGTGAGCGCGAGGAGCAGCTTAAGAGCATCAGTCAGCGTATTCAAGATAAGCGACTGCTCGAAGAGACCACAGCGGTGGAGGAGCGTGCGGAGGAGATCGTCTATACCCTCCCTCCAGCCCCACCCATCGTGGGCAGCACTGCCGCAGACGACGAGGAGGGCGAGGGCATCGAGAAGGATACCAGCAATGCAGCTGCGCAGGGCAGCAGCGGAGCCGTGCCGGCGGCATCAGCAGCCGCACCGGCCAAGGAAGAAAAGAATGAGGAGGAGCGAAAGGGAGAGGAAGAGGAGGAGGATCGTGTGGTGCTGCCCTCGCTGGGGGACGGCGCAAAGGGACGTGGACGCTCGTCCTCTGCACTGGCGGGTCGCAAGCACCACAAAATGTCGTGGGAGGAGTTGAAGGTGCGGGCAGCGGAGAAATTTGGCCCAGCGGCTACGGAGGTGGTGGGCGAGCACGATGGTAACGCCGTGGACCCGCTCTTCACGGTGCGCATGAAAGTGGAGCCGCACACCATTCCGGTGCCAAACCACTGGAAGGTGCAGCGCACGTTTCTTTCGCGTCAGGCGGATCGCGAGGAAGCCGTTGGGATTGTCCCTGCCGAGGTGGCAGCGCTTGGTATTGAGAAGATCCGTGCCACCAAGGACAACAAGGCGAACCCGAACCAGATCGCGTTCATCTCGTGCTTCATGACAGGCACGCCTCTTCAGCGCAAGTCGTACCAAGTGGACCTCAGCGGCGTCGGCGACGTCTTCTACGAGGGCAAGTGGAGAGCCAAGACGCATCACACACCCGGGGTGCTCTCGACGCGGCTGCGGGAGGCGCTCGGCATCAGCGCCACTGCCCCGCCACCGTGGCTTTACAGCATGCAGGCGATGCGGCGCCTCCCGCCTGCGTATCCGGACATCCGCATCCCTGGTCTCAACGCCCCCATCCCAGCTGGTGGGCAGTGGGGCCAGGGCCAGGGGCAGTGGGGCGAGCCGCCACGAGGCGACAACAACGCCTTCCTCTTCCCCGGCGTGCGGGACGAGGTGACGGCCGCCGGTGCTACGCAGACCGACGTGCGGTGGGGCACAGTGCCGCCCCTGCCCGTGTCGACCGAGGCTGCAAACACAGCTGCTACGGGCGAGGCATCGAGCGCACCGGCACCGGTGGCTGCGGCGTCGCCTCGGCCAGCGTCACCGTCAGCAGGACGGCCTTTCATCACGCCGGTGCCGTTTCAGCCGCAGGCCTACGTACCGCAACAAGCCCTTCCAGCTGCTCGGGTGACGCCGCAGGAGTACGTGCACGTGCAGGATAACACGGCCAACTCCACCGTAGCGGTCGGGTACATGATGATGCCCAAGGACGGCGCACAGCCGCAACAATATCAACAACAACCGCCGCCGCAGCAGGGCGTTCGCTATCCACCCGGAAATGCGCACCGCTAAGATGGAAGGGCAATAAAGATAGTTGCGTGCCACACGAAAAGAGATATCTTTGTCTTTAATGGCTGCTGCGAGAATAGAAGGACGCGCGAGGACGGTGTGGCGACGGCTACATAAATCTTCATCATGCTGTGATCCGTCTGATGCCTAGAAGAGAGAAGAGGAACGAGGATGCTTTTTTTTTTTGGTGTGTGTGTATTTGTTCTGCACTGCGGCGTCGATGTACCGTCGTCTGGTTTGTTTTTCCCCTTTAAGAGAGCGCAAAAAGAACTCCCAAACATAAGTTTCTCAATAGTGAGGTTTCGTTTCAGCTCTTTTTGTTTTTGCTCATGGCCTTTCTTTTGCCCTCAAGTTGACTTGGGGTTACCGGCAACGCGCAAAACAAGTGTGTCTCCTGCAATGCTTTTCACCACGTTTTCTTCTTTGCAAGCGAGGTGACGTTGCTTTTTTGACCATTTCTTTTATCCTCTTTTCCACATCGCTGTGGCAACTTGTTTGCGGTACTTCACACCCTCTCCGACGACACTAAAAAATTGTCCTGCTCTGCTCTTTTCCTCTTCTATCATTTGCTCTTGCGCGTCTTTTGCGCTCCTCCATGGGGATAAACTACTCTCTCTTACTTCCAAATTGTCTGTGGTGTTCTGAAACTTACGTTCCATCGTGCTTCACCTATTGACGTTCTGCTTTATTGGCACCATATCTGAGGAAAACAAAAACCCAGCACGCAACCTACCACTTCGTTCTTTCATTCTCTTTTCATTAAGTTTAACATTATTATCATTATTATTGTTGTGTGTGCGTGAGTGATCATCATCAACATCATGTCGGGCGACAAGGACATCTACACCTTTCAGTATGGCGAGCTGAAGAAGGGCCAGGCCTATGCCCTTGCCATGGCCAAAGTGACAGAGAACTTTGTCCGCGCCAACTTCCACGGCTCTCCCAACTACGAGAAGCTGCTGCTCTCCATCTTCGACCACCTCAGCCGCGACCCGTCGATGGACGACAAGATGCTCAACGGCCTCGAGCTGGAGCTGATGGCCCGCCAAAACGCTGTGCTGAAGGAGGAGCGCGACAACGACAAGGACCGCAAGAAGTTCGTCTTTGAGAACCGCGCCAAAGGCCGCGACGTTAACGAGGACAGTGAGAGCGATGACGAGGAGGTGCTGACCGAGGAGCAGCTGGCCGAGCGCACCCGACAGAAGGAGGAGGAGGAGAAGCGCAAGGCCGCTGCGATCGAGGAGGCGCAGAAGCGCTTTGAGGCCATGCTGCTCAGGAAAGAAGAGAATGAGCAGCGTCTCAAGAGCCAGGCACGCAAGGTGGACACGGCCGCCATCGAGCGCCAGCTGCAGAGCCGCGGTGCGGTGCTGCTGAACGAGGGCACGGGCACCAAGAAGAAGGGCGGCAAGGGAGGTGCAAAGCCCGGGCAGTTCTCCGCGGAGGATGCGGCCAAGTTAAAGGAGGACGTCGCGTTGGTCATGAAGGAAAAGACTCGCCTGGACACCGTCCTGCACACCAGCGAGGATGACCTGCCAGCGGCGCTGGAGGAGGCGAAGAGGTCGCTGGCGGACATGGAGAAGCAGGCGGCTGCCCTCGGCGAGGTCGCGGCGCCGTCGAAGGAGATAAGCAAAGGTGAAGTGACGCAGCTGCAGCAAAAGCTCTCAAAGCAGACGTTGGACAAGAACCGTCTGGCCTTGCAGCTCAAGGCGATGGAGCCAAACCCGGTGCGGGACGAGCTTGTGTCGGTGCTGGAGCAGCGCGACGTGCTCGCCGTGAAGGTGGAGCGTGCCGGAAATGAGTGAAGATGACCGAAAGGGGCTGAAGAGTGGAGACTACTGAATTGGTTGACTTTTTTTTTCCCGCGTCGGCATGTGTGCGTGTTTGTGTTTAGCTGCTTCTGGATCTGGACATTCTCACCGGCGCACTCTCTCCATTTTTTTTTGCCGTGATTTAAATAGCGATGGAGGCTTTTGAAATGGGAAATGGCAAGAATCACGTGCACAAACACACGCACGCACACGCACACACACACACACACAATGAATCTGTAGAAATTGTCGTTTTTACATCTGTGCGCAGCTCTGTCAAATTGTGTTTTCTAGTTGTGTCGCTTTATACCTTACTGTTGCTATTGTTTTGAGATGAGAGCTGTCGTTCTCCTTGTTTTGAACGTAACTAAGCGTATTTTTGTTCTCCTTATTTCCTTTATAGGCCTTTTTTTTATTTAAAGAGTGACGTTTATTCAAGTAATTGTGCTGCGTTGATAGTTGAACACGGAAAGAAAGAAGTAAACAAGCCGTAGTAAGATCGAGTAGCCGAGATCTTCGCTGTCCACCTCTGCGGGCACTTTGGAACGGTCATGGTTCCACCAGCGTGCGTGCTTTCGTGTGCTCTAGCTCTGAGACGCCAGCAGTGCCAAGTTGGGGCAGCGGTTGTTATGCCTGAACCTGCGTCTTCTGCGACTACAAGGTGGCGCACCACTTATTTGTGCGCTGAGCAACGTGAGTGGCGGCGTTTTGTTCAAGTGTGCGTTGCAGTTTCTGTCTTGTAGCCTCTGGCCCTGTCACTTCCTTTGCTTCTTATTTTTTCGCTGCCACCACTCTTTTGCTTTTTTTTTCTCGTTTTCTCTTCTTACCCCACGCGCCAACAAAGTACAGCTTTCCGCCTTACCGTTTTCCACGCCTGACGCTGCCTTTTCTCTTCTCTGTTGACGGAAGGAGGAACCGGCCGCACAGCAGCACACGGTGCCCATTCTCCCCCTCTCTCTGTTTCTCTCTCGTTTTCTTATCCCCCTTTGTTTTTTGGTGGGACAGCTGCAGAACACGTTTTGTCCTGCCTTAGCACCTACTTTAAATCCAGTTGGCGTTTTGCTGATTGTTTTTTTTTCCGCTTCTTTCTTGGTCGGCTGCGTTTGTGAAAAGTGGTAGCCCAACGGCAACTTCGTAGTTGGAGCTGTCACCGTCTCCTCGTTCCTCTTCTGGTTGCCATCTTCTCAAGGCGCGAGACTTGTCGCCTCGCTCTTAGATAAATCCATTGCAAAAAAACAACAACAATCCATAAACTTATTGCTCTACGTAAACAATGGGCGGTGCGTACATCGCGTGGACGGTGATTTTCTTTGTGCTGGCCCTAGGGGCCAGCGTAGCGGCCTACCGCTACTACACGAAGCAGTCCATCAAGTACATCCCCATCATCTGTGCCATTTGGCATGTCATTTCCATGTACATGTGTGTGCTTCCTTTCCCACTTCTCGTGCTGGACGTGGATGCCTCCCTCGCCGCACGCACGAATCCGAGTGAAAAGCAGGGGTGGATGCGCTTCATCTGGATCACCATCTTCGCCGCCACGTACTTCTGCGCGTGGATCTCGCTTCCGGTGTGCCAGATGTATACCGAGGTCGGCGAGTTTAGCGTCAAGGCGCGCATCATCCACTCCATCAAGCTGAACCTGATCCTGTACGCCGCCATCATCGTGATTGTTGTGGCGGCTCTTTTGTACTTTGTGATCATCACCAACTCGTACCATTCCCTCTCCAACGTGCTCAAGGTGGTCATCTCCCTCGCCAACGCGTGGGGACTTCTCATCCTGACGCTCTTCATGCCCGCCGGCTTGGTGGGCGTCCCCCGCATGCTGTGGCGCTACGCCGACCCCAAGCGTCTGCTGCGGAGTCGCCTGTACGAGGCGACCGACATCCAGGAGGACCTCGATCTCGCTGCGATGGACCTGGCCGCCATCAAGTCCGAGCTCATCAGCATCGACCCCCAGGTCTCCGACGAGAACCGCCCCCACCTCACCTCCATGCTCGAAGTCATCTCCATTGCCGATCGCGAGATTCCCATGTACCACATCGCGGCGCAGCGGGTCAAGACGTCCCCGTCATCGGACCGCAACGACGTCTCGCTGGAGCACTTGGTGGAGCTGAACGCGCGTCTGAAGAAGGCGATTAAGGTGGTGAACCGCACCAATTATCGCTGGACCTCCACAGTGCACAAGTGCGACTCGCTGGACCAGATTGTGCGCGGTGTCAAGTACACCAACAACGGCCTCAAGAAGCTCTGGTTCCCTGTGCGCAAGTACGTCTACTACACCGGCTGTGCGGTGTGCTCAGTCTTGACGCTATTCATCTTGTGGAGTGAGCTGACGATGCCGCTGCGGGACTGGGCGGGTCACCCGCTGGGTGTGATTGAGCTGATTATGAAGAGCTCTGTCCACCTGCCGGGCTCGATTGTGTTTCTCTTCTACATGGCCTACTGCTCCTACTGGGCGGCCTTCCAGTTCAAGGTGTTTGACGTCTACGTCATCTACCCTAGCATCGCCGACAACGCCTCGCTGTGCTTTAACGAGACCTTCCTCGTGCGTCTGTTGATGCCGCTGTGCTACAACTTCCTGCTGATCGCGGGCCTGTCGTCCACGGCTGAAGTAACGCGGGTGGACGTCGCCTATGGGCACGTCTATCGCAGCAACATGGATATCGGGCTCATCTTCGGTTCCTACGTGAACAAGCTGTTGCCGCTGATGATCCCCTTCATCGCGATCATCGTCTTTTTCCAGCTCACCCAGCAGGTGCTGGCGCTTGTCGGGGTGGAGATTCACAACCCGAACAACACGGAGAGCGAGGCGGTGCGGCAGCGCATCATCGACGGGCGGAAGCTCGTGGAGGCGGAGCTTGGCTACCAGCTCTCCTCGCCCTTCCTGCCCGGAGAGGCAGGGGCGGAGAGCGAGACACCCAGCGTCCAGCCCAGCGCTACTCGACGCCGCGAGGACGACGTTGGCGCCGAGGATTCGGAGACGAGGCGTGGACAGCGGTATCGCGAGTATATCAACAAGAAGCGCGGGGAGGGGGTTGTTGCGCCGGACGTGTAAAAAAAAAAAAAAACACGATAACCCGATGATGCACTCCTTGACTTTTGTTTGTCAACTCCGTGATATGGGAAGTAAACAAGGTCTTAGGAGAGGCACGGAGGCGACGCACGGTGTCGACTTTGTTAATCTCTCTCTTCGTTCTTTGTTTTGTGCTGACGCTTTCTTTTTTTCTGGTTCTTAGCTCTCTCTCTCTCTCTTTTGATGGCGGACTAGCGCAGTTGGCCACGTATTTGCGAAGACTTCAGCGTCGATATCTTCCTTCTTCTTGTGAAGGCTTTTTTTGGAGTTCCGCTTGTTCCCTATTCCAGAAAAGTGGAAGGACGTGAACACCCCTTTGTTGTCCTAATGTTAGGGTGAGACCTCACCTGTGTTTATTATCCTCGTTTTTTTTGTCGGCGTTTTTTTTTTCTCCTCTTTTTAAATCAGCTGTAGTTGTTATCGATTTTTGTTGCTTTGTTTTATTGCATGTCTTTTTCTTATATATATATATATATAAAGTACAGCACTTGACGCTCCTCTTTCGTGATGGGATATTGTGATTTCTGCGTGTTGACCACGACGCTCCCCATCGCCTTTGCCTCCTCCTTTGCCTCAACTCTATCGTACTTTTCTCTACCGAAAAAAAAAAGGACTGATTCTCGTAGATGGGCAGGGAGGGAAAGGAAGATGAGGGAAAAGGACACGCACAATCTGCATCTTCCACTTGAAATGAGGATGATATAGGTTGAAATACCAAGACCGACGTTATTAAAAAGAAAAGGGGGAAGATCACACTTACTAAGATTTCTTTTTGTCTGGGGGTATAGAACAGATGATAGATGGAAAGAGGTACTACGAAGCAGCGGCCTACCGCGACCATCAGGGCGAGCACTCTTTTAAACGTCGTCAGCGCACCTCTTTTCTTCCGTGAATCTTTGCTTGCGCTACGCTGCTCTTTTTGTTCTGTGGCTTCTCCCGCATCCAGTTCTCTCATCGGAGCTCCTTTTTATTTTCTCTTGTCTCGGTTGCTTTCGCACGCTCAAACTGTATCTACTAGTTGCGCATTCATAAAGAAAAAAAAGGTCATTGAAGTCAAGTACAACAAAGTTATGTCCTCCTAGCTTCCCCTCCCCCTGTACTTGCGGTTAGGCCCTTCCTTATACACTCAGTAAGAACGCATAGAAGGGGAGTTCAAGAATATTTGAAAATATAAAAGAAACGAAAGAAGGCTAGTAAGATGCATTGCTTTCTGTTTTAATAGCAAAAGCAGATATCAGCAGCCATAAAAAAATGGCTCTCAGATGCCTCTTCTGATGGAAAAAAAGTACACAAACACAAACTCAGAGTTTCGATTTCACCACTTGGCACCTCTGCATGCAATATGAGAGGAAAAAATGCACACTTTGCTCATCGCGCACAATCCTCTCTCGCACCTCCCTGCTTGTCTCTCTTATGGACGTCTGCTATGCGTTTATTGTAAAGTGAAAGTACATTGAACATAGCGGATTGTGTGCAACCGAAGCTAAAACCGTAGCAACAACAACGACAACAACTACAAAAAACAAGCAGCACAAGATGTTAAGTGAATTTGTGGACAATGTTCCGCGCATGCAGTACGTGGACCGGCACGAGCTCTTGCGCTCACTTCTCACGACCGAGGAGTTTCAACTGCGTCGCCAAGAGCAGCTCAATGACAGCACCACGGTCTACGTCGGGAACCTGTCTTTCTACACTACGGAGGAGCAGCTCTACGACCACTTCGCTCCTTGCGGACACATTCGAGACATCGTCATGGGGCTCAACGAATCCACGCGCTGCCCGTGCGGGTTCTGCTTCATTGTCTACGAGTCGCAAGCCGCCGCGGTGCAGGCCGTGCAGAGCCTGGGCGGCACGCTCCTGGACGATCGCATCATCTCCGTCAGCTGGGACGTCGGGTGCGACGCGAGCCGGCGTTGGGGCCGTGGCGCACACGGCGGCCAGGTGGTGGACGGCGTTCGACAAAACTTGGACGAGGGCCGCGGTGGGCTCGGCGCCTTGAGGCGTGATGCCTTGGGTGTTGCAGCCTCCACAGCGGAGGAGGAGCTGATCACCTACGAGTGGGTGGCTGCGCCAGCGAAGCGTCGGGCCGCGCCAAAGCGGTAGGCGTCGATGAGAGTAAGGCATTTGGCCTCTCTTTTGAAATTGGCCTGCATGTGGTATGTGGTGGCGCTCTGTCTTCTATTTGCTGGGTCTGCTGAACGGTACAGAACCGAGAGAGGAAAAAAAGTGAAAGACAAGGTAATAAAATGGAAATCCGAGACTCGCACACACAAGTTGTTGTTTGCGCGTGGAACAGTAGGTGAAGGATGTGCCGAGATTGTGCTGCCACGTTCATGTAGCAAAAATTCTCTTTTTTGTTTCTCTTAGACTCCCGGTACCTTGTGCGACGACTTAGACTGTAGCTTGCACGCCTTTTCTCTTCTTCCAGGTGGATGTAATGTAGGCACGCTTGTCCACCCTTTAAGTTACTGCTCTATTGCACTGTTCTTTTTAGCCTCTTGACGTTTTGGTCTCTCTCTTTGTCTATCCTTTGTCGTCGCTGGAAAGTGTTGTTCGCGACAGCGGATGGGCGAACGCAAACAAACATCTTCTACTTGACCAAGTAGCGAGTTGAAAAAAAAAAACCTTTGACTTAAGCTCTTCAGTCGGCAGTGCGGCTGCGAAAGTGAGCACGCGTTGATTCCTCTTTTTTTCCCTTAACCGAACTTCTTACGACTCATTCTACACACACACACACCCACACCCTCAGCACCCACTCAGAGAGAGATGTTGCTCTTCGCTCTCGTAGCGCTTTTGATCCCCTGCGTGTTCCTAGCCTCTCTGCTGTACAGCATATGGCGTTACACACCAGTAGCTATGCAGGTCCCCCATCGTCGCCCGATGAAGGTGTGCGCTGTCCTCGGCTCTGGCGGACACACAAGCGAGATGCTGCGCGCCATTAGCGAGATCCCGCCATCTTTCTGGCACGACAACCGCCCTTGTTATGTCGTGAGCGCCACGGATGCCCACTCCGGCGACCTCGCACGGCAGCAGGAGCAGGAGCTGTTCCGTCGCCGCGCCATCGTCTACACCATTCCACGCGCACGAGAGGTGGGGCAGAGCTACGTGACGTCCATCGCGTCCACGCTGAGGGCTGCGCTCGCCTCGTTGCGGGTGATCGTGGCAGAGAAGCCGGACGTGCTACTCACGAATGGCCCCGGCGTGTGCATCCCGGTCATCGCGGCGGCCATGTGCATCTCGGCGTGCTTGCCGTGGTGGTACAGACGGCCCGCTGTAGTGTACATGGAATCCTTTACCTGTGTCACCCACCTCTCGCTGACGGGGCGCTTGCTGGCCCCCGTCCTGGCGGACGTCTTCACCGTGCACTGGCGGGCATTGGAGTGCGTGGTGCGTCGCTGCCGACGTCGCGGTTCACTCGTTTACGTTGGCTGCGAGGGAGAAGAGGAAGCTGACCCTCCGCCAACGCTGCTACGACAGCAGCTTCCTTCGCTCCCCTCTGGGCATGAAGCGTACGCGTTGGTCACCGTGGGGTCGACACGGTTCACCTCGCTTGTAGAGGCGATGGTGCAGCCTGAGCTGTGTGCGGCTCTGCGGAAGCACTTCCAGCTGACCAAGCTGTACGTCCAGTACGGAACAGCCGAGGTCTCGATGCCGGAGGGTGCAACAGCGATCGCAACCACCACCACCACCACCACTGATACGCCGCAGCAGCCACCGTCTTCGTCGTCGTCACCTGTGCAGCAGTGGAGCTGTGGTGGTCTCTGCGTGGAGGCTTTTTCATACCGGCCACACCTCAACGCCTTGATTCGCACGGCGACGCTCGTCATCACGCACGCTGGCGCCGGTACGATTCTGGAGGGCCTGCAGGCACGTCGGCCGCTCGTTGTCGTGCCCAATCGTCTCCTCATGTCCGACCATCAACTCGAACTGGCGGACGGCCTCGCAGCGGGCCGCTTTCTCTTCTCCGTACCAGTGACAGAGTTGGCAGAGAAGCTGCCGACACTGGACGTATCTGCGCTGCGACCACACCCAGGCATGAACGCGGAACAGCTGAAGAGGAGTCTGCAATTGGTGCTGTCGGGCCACGACGATACGACGACGAAGAGCAAATGCGAATAGGGCTTGCGTTTTTGTTGTTGTTTGCATGTTTTTGTTCATTCTTGTTCTTTGCTGCCGCTGCCGCCGCAAAGAGAACGGACCGTCGTCGCCAGCGCGCATGCGGACATTTGTGAGCATTGGCGTTGATACCTTTTACTGGGGCGTTACTGTTGCTGATCTTGTTGTGTCTCTTCTACATCCCGTGAAGAAGCCCATCAAGGGAGTTGCATCGCAATTCATTGAAGTGTTTTCGCTGTCTCGATAACAGTAAGATACTTTTCTCCGCTCGTACAAAAAAAAGAAAAGATTTTTTTTGCTGCGCCACTCAATCGCACATTTTTTTTCGTGCTGCTGTCCTTAATACTGAGCCTTGGGGGACATTGACATGCCTCCTATCAAGTGCATCAACCAGAGTCCATTCATGTACCTTCAATGCTTGTCAAATACGCAACGCGGCGCTGCTTAGCGAGAAATGAGAACACCCACACCCACACACACGCGCATACTAATGTGCACTCAGTGTGAGCCCCACGTTTTCGATCCGCGCAAACGTATCAGCTCCTCTTTTCTAGTGATCTATCTTCGCTGTCACTCTCTGCTCTCTGCGACCTCTTCTCTGTCATTGGCTTGCCTTTCACAAATACTCGGACCCTAGAGGGGAATAAAATAATATTTATATTGTCAGTACATCGCGGAAGGTGCTACGTGTCGCTTCGAAAAAAAAAAAAACCCTGCTCAGCAAGAGATACCTTAGGAAGTCAAAAGGCTGACTTCACCAAAAAAAAGGGGTAAGAGAAGGGAGAGCTTCATATTTCCGGCTCGTCGCCATGGATGCGGAACGCGCCGCTGTGCGGGTGTTCGACCTGATCGACTCGAACCACCTCAACCAGGCAGAAGGTGCCTTGGAGACGGCTTTGAAGAAATTTCCGAACGATGACGGCCTGCGCGTGGCAGAGGCGCTGTTGAAGATGCGCACGGGCAACTGGCCGCTGGCCCGCAGAATAGCGGTAGAAATGAGTGCGCGAAAGATCACAAAGCCAAAGGCCGTCAACGCCCTCGTGCACGTGCTGCAGAACTGCTGCTGCTGGGAGGAGCTCGCGGCCACCTACGAGCGCCTGAAGCCGCTGCAGAACGAACGTCAGATCTGCGAGAACCTGGTGCAGACCTACGCACGCATGGGCGCCTACGCGAAGGTGCAGCAGACCGCAACGCAACTCTATCGCCAGTATAATGACCCCAAGTACCAGGTGTGGATGGTGCAGGGGATGCTGGCCCAGGTGCCGGCGGACAGCACCGACCACATGCTGTTGAAGCTCTCCACCAAGCTGCTCAATGCGGCCGTGCTATCTGACAAGGGGCACATTGTGCCATCGACGGTGCAGACCTTCGTGGACGTGCTCGCCCAGCAGGGGCAGTACTCTGCAGTGGTGGACTTTTTGCTGAGCGAGCGCGCCACCAAAATCGGACTGCTGGCCACGCGCCTCGAGCAACTCTCTGCGATGCTATGCAAGGTGGGCCGCGTGGCTGCTGCGAACGCGGTGGCCCGGCATCTGTGGACAGCGGAGAGCGACAACTGGACCTCCTTCACGCTGTACAAGGACTCGCTTTTGCCAGCCCCAGGCACGGATGCGGTGGAGGAGAAGTCCACAGTGCTGGAAGTGCGCGGACCAGCACCGGAGATGCGTGCGTCCATCGACTGCAGCACCGCCCACCACTCCCTTGAGGAGGCCGTCGAGCTCGCACACGAGCTGCAGGCGCTCGAAGAGGCGAGGCACCCGAACAAGGTGCGCCGCGGTCCCTACCTGGCCGAACTGGACCTGCTGAGCAGCCTCCATGCTTCCGACGCAATGCGCAAGAAAGTAATGGCCTACGTGGAGCGCTTCTACCGTAAGCCCAGCTGCTACCTGGACCTCTCCACGTTTCTCACCCCTGCTATCGCGGCGGAGATTTACGACTGGTCGCGTGCCACCACGACGGCGACGGATTCAGCAGAGGATGTTGACACGCACACACGGCGCATCCTGGGGCTGCGCTGCTATGTGGCCTCGTGGGAGCAGGCACCGGCAGCACCGGAGGTGGACGCTGTGTTTGACGAGTGTGTGGCGGCGTACCACAGCGGCCGGAAACTGTCGGAGGGGCTCGCGTGGAGTGAGGAAGGTCTCTGCGATGGATACATCACCGTGGCCCTCAACGCTGCTCTGCGCGGCTTCACGGCAACACCGGGCAAGTTGTGCTATCCTTACCTGATTAAGGGGTTAGATGCCTTGCAGTCCGTGGACCGGCGCATGAACAATCCCACCTGGCTCATCTATTCGGTCTGCTTTGCACACCTGCTGGGGCTCACCGACTGCGCGGCGCTGCACCAGCTCGCCTTTAAGAACGTTCAGCGCGACACGATGGCGCACATTGGGTACTGGCCCATGCTGACGGGACTCGCTTTGGATGACATTGGGGAGTGGGAGGGCTGGGCCGAGGACCACTTCAGCCGCCAGGCGCGTGACTGCAGTCTCCTGCGTGCGAAGGTGTTCAACTACACCTCGTGGCCGGCCATGCAAGACGTCCAGCGCTTCGAGGCGGCGCAGAGCAACTCGCTGTACCGCTGGCAGTACCCCGCGAACGAATTCGCGGCCGTGCTGACGGAGTGCCAGACGCAGAAGGACGTGCTGGCGTCCTTCGAAACCCGCACCGATGCGTTGTGGGAGGCTTGGCAGCGCCTGACCACCGCCAGCGAACGCCTGGTGGACAATACGGATTGGGTGGTGGCGCGGTCGATGATCTTGGGCAACATCCACTCCACGAGAGTGCAGGAGCTAACGGAGGTCTTGGTGCCCGTGCCCACCCAGGAGTGGCAGCTGCGCCGCAGTCGCCAGATTCTGGCTTCCGCTTTCTTACTGCACGACATGGCTGCGGTCCACTCGCATCAGCAGGCGAGTCGGCAAAGCACCGGTAGCAATGCGCGCAAGGGTGGAAAAGGAAAGAATAGCGGCACTCACGTCACGTCGCAGGCCGCGCCGGAGTTGTACTGCAGGCGTATGGAAGAGCAGTGTGGCGGGGCGGCAGGCGTGGAATATCTACCGGCAGTGCAGCCACTCGCTAGCGTGCTCCGCCCTTACATTGATTCCTTGGGGGAGGCCTCTCCTGCTGTGTCCGAGGCGTCGTTGGAGGAGTTGCGCGGGTTCATGCGGTCTCTCGTGTCGGAGGCTGCACAGCCGCACAGCGCCGGTGCCTTCGAGGCCTTCCTCTACCCCCAGGCGTACTTCATTGCGGCGCTCTTAAAGATGGCGCCGGCGAAGAAGCTACCGGTGAAGGAATGGGCGATGGCAGTGAAGGAGGCGCTGGAGGCCGCCCAGCAGCGGTATGAGGCGTCGACGTGGTCGACGTTGGCTACCAGGGCTGGACAAGTAGACGAGGTCTCCGCCTCGGTGCTGGAGCAGCTGGCAGTGGTGGCACCCGACAGCTTCACGGCGAAGTTGATGGAGGAGAAAGTGCGCCGAATTGTGCGGTACGTCTCGAGCTTGAAGGTGGAGCTTAGCGTCTACACGCGTTGAGGTGTACTCGAGCGTTTCTGCGCGTCCCTGGGTAGGGCGTTTGATGTTTCCCGTTACTGGGCGATGGGTTCTGTTGAGGTATTGGCGCGCATGTTCTGTTTCCTCTGCTGGAGCGCTGTTGACTAAACACACAGCGAGTAGAGGCGAGATGGAGAGGGCGTTGGCGGTTTGGAGAGAGAGGAAAGAGGGGGAGGCTGATCCTCCGTTCGGAGTCCTCAAAGAGACGCAAGATCAGTATGCGGGACGTGAGCGGAGCCAGGCGAACGCTGTGCCTCTGCATGTTCAAGCTCGCTTTACTTCATTTTGGCATAAACGTTAAACAGCGAGCTTGCTTCCCCTCTCCTTTGTCATTGTTGCTGATGATTCTTCCTTTTTTTTTTAAGGTTAAGCAAGTCTTTAAGTCTACCAGGTTTTGTTCTTTGTTGTTGTTGTTCCCAACTCTACTGGCGCGCAACAAAAGACACAAACACACACACACACACAAAGGTTTTTTATTTGAGGGAAAAACAAAAACGCTCGTGGCTAGCGATGAGTTTGACTTCAATAAAGCAAACATCATCTGTATAATGGAGGAGAACAAATGCAAGGCGTAGCAGCCGTGACACAACTACTTTGACTCCACTTCGCCCTTCAGCTTCTCTGTTGTTTACAGTAAAGCTGCTTTTGTATCATCACAGTGTTGCTGGGAGTAAGATTCATAGTCAAAGTGGGTATTTGAGTTTCTACAAAGCCTTAGCGGTACCACTTCTAACCTCTGCACCCCCCTCTTCCTCTTCCATCTCCTTCAAGACCTGTGCGGCCCTAAGCAGCTACCAAAACTTAAGATACGTTGAAGAGCTTCACTGCTCTGCTCACCCACGACCATCACTACCCACCTACGCGATAAGCATTCTCGCCAAAGTGAAGCTCAAATCGAAGAGCAACAACAACAACAATAAGGTAAACACAATTGCGCACACGCAGAGAGCGACGAGCTCCTCTATGCAAACGATGCTGCCTGTCTCAACCGCTCACGACATGGCCAACGACGCGCCGTTGGTGCAGCGTCCCATCGATGGCTCGAGGAAGACGGAAAAAAACCTATGTGTAGCTTCCTCATCGTCTGCTTTGTCAACACGCGCCGCAAACGACGTAGCTACGTCGCTCGCGACGAACCCCGTCAGCCTCACCGTGAAGGCGCGCAACGCCACGCGAAGTATTAGCGACATCCTGGATGATGTCCTCTACACGTACACCGGTGTCTCGTCGTGGGCGGTGTTCTCGCAGCTGCAGCGCGAAGGCGCCGGTCTGCGGCAGCAGCTTCAAAACGGTGCCGCCTTCGAGCACGCCGCCGTGCACCCCGTCATCTCACGGTATTTAACGGAGTGGACCAAGAAGCTGCGGACGCTGCAGGCGGGGCGCGTTAGCACTTTGAGCACGTCTGGCGCGACAAGCGGGTTTGCTCTTGCGCCGAAGAAGTCACCGACGGAGAAGAAAAGCTCCAGTGTCAAAAAGCAGCTCAGAGGAAGCGGCAAGAGCCCCAACAGTCCTTTCCTTGTGACTGACTCCGCGTCAGCTGGTGCGTTCATAGACACGTCATCCCTAGCGGAAAAGGAGCTCGACATCACCGAGATGGGCAATGCGAGTGCCGCAGAGGAGGAGGAGGGCCTCCTGCCCTTGTGGGACGACATCGAACCCACCCAGCGCTGCGGCCCCGCCGTGCTGCACGCCATTCGTGGCGCGGTGCAGGCGTACTTTAAGGCACTTTTGTACCTCGTCACGCTCGCCGAGCAGTTCGTGGGGCGGTGGGGCCACCTGTCGCCGAGCGAGCTAAGAGACTTGCAGGCCGCCATGGCGAGAGAGAAGGCCGCACACGTGCCAGCCAGCTTTCTTTTCTCCGCTTTCACCGAACTAAACGCCTCAGAGGAGCGACTGGACAACGCGGTGGGCGACTTGACGAAGTGCGACCGCATGACGGTGCTGCGACTCAACCGCAATCCAGCGCTCACGGAGTTGTGTACGCTGCCACCAAGCTGTCGGGTCCTGATGGCGTGCGGGTGCCAGCTAACGTCTTTCCTGACGCCGCCGACACCCACTATGCCCAGCAAGCCGCCGATCTACGCCTCTTTGACTACGCTGGGTCTCGCTTATAACCAACTGAAAGATACAAAGTTTCTTTCCTTGCTGCCTTCGCTGGTCGTGTTAGATGCGTCCTTCAACTACATAGTCGACCTCCAGGATGTTGTGCGAGACGTGGCAGCGCACGACGCGCTGGCCGAGGTGACCTTTCAAGGCAACCCCTTCACTCTCCTTGACACCTACCGCACAATCATGGTCCAGGGATGCATGCGTTTGGAGAAGCTGGACAAGATCGCCATCACCAGTGAGGAGCTCGCACTTGCTTTTCAGAAATCGCAGCTCCGCGACCGCGAAGTCGCTGGGGAGGCAGGAGAGCAGTTGTCTACAGCCGAACAGGGGGCAGCGGTGGTCTCGGCTGCCGTCGCTGCAAGCCGCAAGGCAGGAAAACGCAAGTCCGCCAGTGGCAAGCTGACCCTACCAGTGGTGACCGGCACGGGTGGCGCTGACGGCGAATTGAAGGATACGGCTACAAGGGACACCGATCAAACGCTGAAGCCTCGAAGGAACTCCCAGCGGAAGCTCTCCGGCACCTCGGCAGCCTTGCAGACCGCCTCATCACCTGCGCCAACGTGCGACTGTGCGCCGTGTTTCTCCTTCAACGACGAGGCGCTGCGCACGACGGTGGCGGCGAAGGTAGAGCTGCTCGTCCTACGCGGGCTGAGCACCTTCGAGTCGGTGGTGCAGACCCACACCGTCGAAGAGCTTCTCCCGACCTCGCCCTTTGTGTATGAGCTGGCCGGCATGGACGGCACCCACGGCGCACTGTCGTCTCTTCCGGGTGGCACCCAAGCCGTTGCCGGCACGACACCCGCAACACCGCTGACCTCACCGCCTGGTGCTCCACTCCCCTCTGGCAGTCGGAAAGGAAAAGGCAACCCACCTTCTGCGTTTGGTGCTGACAGTGGTGGTGGCGGCGGCAACGGACGCCTTGGGACGTCCCCTGCCGTGCGAAGCACTACTGGAGGTGGCGCCGCATCTAGCAAGCGCGCCGTCGCTGCGCCGCCGCTGTACGAGCTCTCCTCGCGTGTGTGTATCGAGGGTTGCTGGGGCGGCGATAACGAGGATGACCAGGGCGTCGCACAGACCAGACGCGACGAACCGTTTCTCAAGAAAAGCACGAGTGCAAACGCTGGGGTGCGGGTTGACTTTGAAGTGGCACTCGGCTCCACTGCTCCGACGTCGCCGCAGCGTGGTGGTGCGCGTCACGGCGCTGCGAGTCGTCTCCCGTCCGATACGGCTGCGAAGCAACGGAAAAAACATGCCTCTTCTGCTGGTGGATCGCAGACCCCTGCTGCGGGCAGCGCCTCCGCCGGCAATGGCGCAGGCGGTGGCTTTTCCGCACTGCTGGACCCCTACGTGCTCTCCGGCGCATCCGCGGATGGCGCGCTTGGACGGCGCAACTCGCTGTCCAGCACAGGCGTGTACACCGCGCAGCTGCCCCTCACTCACCGCCTCGTCGCCAGCCTGCAGCAACCGCTGGTGCTGCGCGTCATTGTGGAGGACACCTACCGCTTCGTCGATGGGCCAGCGCTGCGGGGTCCGGCTGACATCGGCGCTCGAGCACATTCAGTGATACGAGGTGGCAGCAGCGGCGGCCTCCGTGCGTCGCGTGACGGGCCGGCTCAGCCTCTCTCTCTGCAGACACCTGCCGGGTCGATAAGTGCGTCGCCGTTGCCGGCGGCTGCGCTGATGTCTTTGCTGGCTCCCGGGCCCAAGACACGGCGAGAGAATGCAGACGCCGTGGACGATTCCGTGACGGAGTGTCACAGGCGTGAAGTGGGTGTTATTCGCCTCAACCCTTTCGACCTCTTCGGCAACGAGGGCACCGGCGCACTCCGCGTAGCGCAGCCCTCGTCTGGACTGACCGCTGGCCCTTCGTCTACCTTCGGCCCCACCGCCTTTCCTCTCCCACCGAGTCGCGTCCTCTTTCTGCACAGCGCGGAGCTCGACGTTAACACACACGCCGTTCACACGATGCAGCACGAGCTGCAGCAGCAGCAGCGGCAACTTCAGGAGACGTTGCAGGCCTACAACGCGATGCTGGAGCAGTGTGTGCAGGCTGCGGGCGAGAATCGGATCGGAGCCGCCGATGCCGCCGTGGAGCCGGCCTTCTCGCCGTCAACAGGAGGGGACGCTCAAGGGAGCAGCGCGCCAGGTCTGTCTCCGCCCCGGCCGGGAAAACGAGGAGTGCCGCCGCCTGCAGCAACTCCTTTTCTCCCTTCAGTTGCGGCGTTGACGGCCACACCTCCACCGAAGCCGTCGTCGCGGTCTGGCCAGACGAGCGCGAGCGCACCGCCCAACTCTCATGTCACCCCCCTGCAACTGAGCTTGAAGGAGCAACAGGTCTTAGTGGTGCGACAGGCGGTGCGGACATTGGCATTGCAGGCACGCCTGACAGAGCTGGAGGCGGTGACGCTGAGTGCTGATGCACGCATGTCTATTGGTCGAGGTCCGTCACCGCCGCTTGCCACCGCCGCTGATGCAGAGTTGGACGCACTGCGGTATCGACGAGAAGTTCCCGCAACGCGCAAAGGACGGCCGCAGCCACCCAAATCTGGTCGAAGGTGACACCACTGTTCTTATTTTTTTTTACTCTCGTCTGCGTGCCTATCACGGCTTCGTGAAATTGATTTTGTTTGTCGCTGTTCTTTCTGAAAAAAAAAAAAATGGATCGATTTCGATCCTTTTTAACCTTTCCTTTTTTCTGCTTCAGCTTGCGCTCGGGTGAATAGCTTTTGACTTTGATACATGATGTCTCTTTTCCTGTTTTTTTTTTTTTGGTTTAGCAACACGATGTATTCTACACCACTTGGTGACTGCCTCTTTATAATAATGTGAAGTCTTTGTTTATTTATTGATCTATTTGTGTATTTACATGCTCTCTATCCTCGTTTTCTCATAGGGATCATCACTAATACACACGCGCAGTTCGTGTAACAAAAGATAAACTCAAAATTAGCAAGCGCAATTCGAACAGGCTCGCACATGAGCGTCGACGCAAAACCTCTCAAGTAGCATTGTAGAGCGGGATGGGAAGAAGTGTGAGGCCACCTCCTTGTCTCTCTCTCCCTTTCTTTTAAATTCTGGTGGTGAAATTTTTAAACTAGTCAATGAAGGAGAAGGCGCGTCTATTGTCGTCTTGCAGGGCGAAGAGGAACCTTATATATGAACTTTGCAGGAGTTCATAGATTTCTCTCTCGAGTCCACGAAAGAGTCTTTAAGCGGGTCGCTCTATGTGTCTGTGTTTTGTCGCTCCGGTCACAAGGAGCATGTCAAATGCAACTGTCGTCCACCACGACGGACATGTCTTTGTCACTCTCTTTCTCTCTCGCTATCGTTCACTTAATTTGCCTCTCCACGTTTTTAATCCAACACTGCATTTGCTGATCTCGTGCAGTCGCTCTGACACGCCTACGTGAGTCTCACACACCCGCACACAAGCAGCTGTCGCCAGACGTTGAGTGTGAAAACAGAGCAAAAGAGCTTGCTCTGTTTTTGGTTTAACACAGTACGTAGAACATAGACGCACGAAGCAACAAAAACGACAAAAAAAATCCCAATAACAACAACATCAGATCACTTTAAGCCAGACATTTTCTTTTCTTTGTTTCACAAGTCTCTCAAATAAGGAGTGCGTTCTCCTTCTTCACTTCTTTGCTCCCACGCACATACACTCACAAACATACGCCCAGTTCCAACTTGGCAAAGGCTGAGGCATCTGTTTTCTCATTTCTTTAGAATAGATACGTGGGTGGAAGCAACGTGTTGTACACCCTACACTGTGTGCCCCCCAGTGACAACATGTCCTTTCTTCGACCTACAGAATCGAGTTTGAGGCGCACGCAGACAACCCTGGAAGCGCAGCAGCGCCAGACGATCACTACGAGCCTGCCGCCTTCCACGTCAGGAGATGCACCGCCGCCCTCGGTCCATCCCGCACCTCGCGACCGTCTCGTGCCAGACTACACGCGCGTGCCCAGCCGCGTGGACTCGGGGCTGCACAGCCGCGTGCAATCGTCTTCCTTGTCTCGCCGTCGAGGCCGAAGCGACGTGCACGCCGAACTGCCCACCCATTCGTCGTCGCTGCGCGATTTTTCATCGCGGTGCGACCACGTCATGCAGCGCGCACAGGAGCTGCTGGATGGGACGCGCGAGCAGGAGGTGGTGGTGGTGAAGGCGCTGGAGGAGCGTCTCTCGCAGTCCCCCGCCCGCCGTGCCGGCACTCCGTCCCCGCCGCTGTCGCAAGACGACGCCACCGCTGCGTTGCCACACACGCCCGCGCAGTGGGCTCGCGGCCTCCCACAGACCTCAGCCACGTCTCCCGCCCTCCCTGCGGCTCCGCACACTACTCCGGTGGCGATGCCACGCACCACGGCACAGGAAAAGGCCGCAGAGGTGAGGGACGGGGAGGCGGAGGAGACGCGTTGGCCACGACGTCCGTCGCCATCGCCGACCCGCCACGGCATCGGGGAGTGGTTCGGCCTGCGTGCGTCCTCTCCCTCCCTTCCGCCGCTTCCCGCACCACCGCCCACACCCGCCGAAGCGCAACGCGGCGCCACGGCAGCGGTGGCCGCCGACGCGTCGCCGGGGACGGAGAGGCTGGGAAGTCCTTCGTTCCTCCAGCGCCTTCGTCAGACGCTGCAGCGCACGCCAGGCTCCTGGTCACCACCCCCGCCGCCGCCGACGCCGCTGTCCTTTGCCAACGCAGACGCGTCCCCCGTCCCTTCGCCACCGCACGCGGTCACGCAGTCCTGGGAGGTGGCCCGAAGTAGGGCGGGCCAGTCTGCACACGCCTCTCCCCGCAAGTCGGTGAAGTTCGTCAGCCCAGATAAATTGGAGTCTGTTACCCCGACGAAGATGGTCGTCTTCAATGATTCTGAATCTGACTCTGACGCATCCAGCAGTGACGAGGAAAGCGAACGTGAAAGCGACGACGCGGTCGAGGCGGCACGGACATCCACACAGCTGCCACCTGCCAAGAAGGCACGCACGGAGGCGGAGTCGCTCACCCTGTCGCCACGGCGCGCCTCCACGGTTCTCCCTCCCGCGCCGCCACCATCCGCAGTGAAGTCGCCGACGCGAAGAAGGGCCGATGGGGAGGAGCGCAGTCGTGGCAGCAGCAGTCGGGTGCCCTCAACCTCTCCGCCTTCGCCGTCCACCGCGTCGCAGCGAACGCGCTCGCCTCGGTCGTCGTCGTCGTTGCGAGTGAGCACCGGGCGGGGCGGCAGCCGTGCCTCGCTGTCGTCGCGCTCCGCCTCCTCGTCCTCTGCGGAGTCCGCCGCTTCAGCGCGAGCGTACACGATGCACCACGATGAACTCAAAGTGTACGTCACGCAGCACACCATTCGACAGAGCCTTGCCTACCTCCGCAAAAAGGAGATGAAAGCGTTTCTCAGAGAAGAAGGCTCGCCGCTGGCAAGGCAGCACCACGTGCTGAAGAAGCGCCTGCTCACAGAAATTCGTGCCATCCTTCGCAAGCAGGCAGCTGCAGCAGTTTAAATGGGGGGAGAGAGAAAGGATTTACGGAGAGCCAGAACAACCGACAAGGACGATCTTTCTGTGGACGTGGCGCATTCGATCTTAGACGTTCTCATCGGTCCCCCTTTTCGCAGCAGTTGTTCTTAGAAGTCTCAATCAGCTCATGCCCAAAAAAAGCTACTTTTGGTTGTTTAAGATTCTCTCTTCTTTTCAGAGGGTAAATAACACTGCTCGTATTCATTTTGAAGATCTAGTTTTTTTAATATATATATATATATTTTTTTTTTTTGTGTGTGTTCGGCACTTAGAGTTACATTTTGCTTTTGTTTTTCTTTCTTCTGTCCTTAGTTTAAACTAGATCAGCGAACTTATGGATATTACTTTCTCTCTCCCTCCCTTTTTCTTTTACCCGCTTAGAGCCAATCGTTGAGGATTGTACAGATCGTTTATCAGCCCCCTCTCTTCTTTTCTAACACTTCGTAGACCCTGACACAACGTCAATCCCGCATAGTCCCCTCCATCTTCCCAACGAATGCACACACAAGCAAAAAAAAGAACAACTGTATCAAGTGCATACGCAAGAGCTTCGCGCTGACCAGATCAAGTGATACCAGAAGGCATGGTCAAGCCAGGAGAACACTTGTATGGAAAAAAAAAACCCTCCATGTACCAAATTGTGCGCACGCAAAGTACAGTGTACCGTTCTCTCTCGTTTCCAGCTACGCTACAAGCCGAGTTTAACGCATGCACCGACGGCTTTTCTTTCTGTGTACGTTCACCTTCTCAACCCTCCCATTCTATGTATTCTTCTATCGGATCCACGCTCTTCCCCTCATCAGCGCCTTCTGTTAAAACAGAAATTTGTTTTCTGCGTCTTTTTGTGTGAGTGTCAAGCATCGAAAAAAAAAAAAAAAAGGATCCCGGATAAGATCAACACTCTAGGAGGCAGACGTGTATATCTGCAACAGAAAACGGGAATCTTCAGAAACTTCCTTTTGTTTTACCTACCATTATTGCTCTTGAGGTTTTTTGTGTTATTTCAACGCAAAGACTCCTCACTAAGAAATCGACTACTGCTTTCCAGTCTCATTGAGAGATAGAGAAAAAAAAAAAAGATCCTCTCTTGACGAAGTGCGCGTCTTCATCGATATTTTCTCTAATTTTAAAACAACGTACGGACAGTGGAAGCACTCACGCATACGCAAGCAACACACGTAAGGAAAATGTCAGAGGCAAGCAAGAGAACAGCGCAACAGCAGCGCATCCAGCAGCTGCAAGAGCGCCTAGAGCTGTACAACGCTGCAGCCACACGCAGCGAGTTGCCGTCTACAGCATCGGCAACTGCCTCCGCCGCTAGAGCTGCAAAACCAACCCGCGCGCCACCACCAATCAACTCACCCAATGCCAACGCCACCGACACAGCCCAGCCCGTCCTCTCCCCGCTCTTCTCCACAGGCGGCGTGCCCGTCAGCGCAGCCGCGCCTACCACAACAGGACCAGCAGCCACAAGGGAAGAGCCGATACGCGTCTCACCTGCACCGCAGACACGCACGTATGAAACCCCACCAGCACCAGCACCTGCGCCACGACTTGCACGCAACCTGGCAGAGGACTTTGTGAGCTCTGCGGCTTCCAGTCCTGTCGGGGCACCAGCAGTGTCCAGCACGCGTCCCTCACCTTTCACCGCTTCATCTCCACCACCACCGAGACCAGCCACCACCACCACCACCACTACCACAACCTCCGCTTCTGCCGCCCCAGCTGCCACTTCGCCGCTGCATGCCTCGCAGGTATTTGGGTATTACACCGAATCGGATGATGATGACGATGGTGATGATGAAGGTGAGTACGTGGAGTATGAAGTGGAAGAGGTCGAGGAGTATCAAGAGGATGAGGAGGACGACGATTACACCGAAGAGGAGGAGGAGGAGGAGAACATCCATGATGGATCGCAGCCCACGTTAGACAACGTTTTGCGGCGTATCTTCAAAGCCTACAGCGGCTCACCAGACCGAGCCTCATCGAATCCACAGGCTGAGCGGGCCGCATCCTCGTCACAGGAGTACATCCCCGAATTCCTCGCGTCCTCTAAGGCACGGGTTGGGACTGCTGGATCAGCAGCCTCCGCCTCCTCAACCCATCCGCTCATTCAGCGTGCGGCAGAGCTGTACCGCCAGCACCGCCTGCACCAGGCTCAGCAGCACCATCACAGTCCCTTTCACACCTCGGAGGACGACGCAGCGAGAGCGCATCCCACAGCGGCGGGCCGTGGCGCCTTGGACGGGTCGTCGGTGTCCACGTCGGAGCCAACGGCTGAGCTAGAGGACGATGGGTCAGGGAGTGAGACGACCGCGACCTCGACCAGCTCCGACAGCTATCTCTCGCCCGCAGCGGCCTATGCAGCGCTCAACCTTGGTGGCGCAACATCGCTGGTGTCACGCGCGGCATCGGCTGCTGCTGCTGCTGCTGCTGCTGGGGTTGCAGAAAAAAGCGCATCGCCGTCATCAACGACAGCCGGCGTCGCCTCCTCTCTCCCCATCGACTCCTCGACCTTCAATCAGCTGGAGACGGCCTATCGGCAGCTTCTTCTTGTGCAGCGCGGCGTCGAGTACGCAGTCCAGCGAACTGGTATCCAGCACTTCCCCGATCCGCTGCCGCACCAGGAGAAGGCACAGACGCTGGCGCAGGAGCGCAATGCGTTGGTGCAAAAGGACATGGAGATGCGCGCGGCCGCGCCGGAGGGGCCCTCACTTGTGGACGTGCGCGCGCACGAAGCTGCGGCGCTGGAGGCCGCCATCGATGCCATCTACGTGAAGTTTGCGGCTGCCATGCAAGCAGTGCAACCCGTCGTGGACCGCAGCGCCACAGTGGAGGACAAGATGCGTTTGTTGAAGCAGCGCGAGATGGAGCTGGCCCAGCAACGCGAGGCCCGCATCATTGTGGAGAGGGAGGTGGTCAAGCAGGAGAGCCTCCTCGGCGAGCGAAAGGAGCGGATGCGGAGACGGGAGGCGGAGTACAACGCGCAGCTGCAGCAGCACGACGAGCAGCAGAAGACGGCGCAGCAGCACATTGGTGAGGTGGAGCAGCTGAGCAAGCAGGTGTCCTCGTGGCTCGCTATTCTCGAGGAGCGGGACCGCCGACTGGCTCAAAAGGAGAAGCGATTGCAGCACGTGCAGGCGGACCTCCTTCGGCGCAACGAGGATGTGCTGGTGTGGAAGAAGGCAACGCAGCGTGTAAAGCAGATCCCACCTCCGCCTTCCCCTCCTCGTATTCGCTAGAGAAAAAAAAAAAAAAGATACATTGGGAGGAGAGGCCCATATGTAATTTATGTCCTGTCTTGTTCTCCATGTCCAGGCGGCGAGGGTGAACACGAGTGCTTTTTATTGTCTCTTTCTTTTTTCGATGTTGTCGTTGCTGAGGTTGTTTCTGCTTGCGGCTTTGTCTTCGCTGTGCCCTCTCGTTAATTCATATTAACGCACTACGATGAAAACCCTTATTCTCCTTGCTTGCTTTTTTTTGTTTGTTTTCTAATTTTTCCAAGCTTTTTTTTATTCTCCTTTTTATTTATGTTGCCACAAGAGCATCTCTTAAGGAAACGAAGCAACCTCTGGCGTGAAGCATTGTGGAGACATGGGCAGGTTTATCTCTGTGGCAATCTGTTCCTCTGGCGGGTATGTAGATCGTATGATCCGCCGTCCGGCCACGAGTGCGCCTGTGTTAAAAAAAAAAGGAAAAATGCGCGAACGTGGATCACAAAGCCCAGCCTCGTTAGTTTTTGTATACTTGTTTGTTTTATTTTATCTCATGTGCGCTCTGCCACTAGATAGATCGGCATGTAGAGCGCAGCTCATTATTTGTGTGTGTTTTCCACACTATTTGAATTGCTGCGTTTCCAACAAAAAGCGCATCAGCAACCATAGAAGTAAATAAATTCATAAAAAGAGATTGAGGCCGACGGTTGCTTTGCACGTGTCCACGCACTGAGAAGTTCATTTTGGATTATTATTATATTTGGTGGGTCTGAGAGTTAGAAAGCAGACCCTATTTTTTTTTCAGTCTATCTCGAGCTGCGGTGGCTGTTTCTTCCTCTCATAAGTTTTGGAAAAAAAGAAAAAAAAAAAGAGCCTGTGTGTGATATGTATATCTACTCCGCGTCACCTGCGCTGCGGTTTGAATTCCTTTTCTCCTCTCTTTTCTCTTTCAGTGGTAGTCCCCAACTCTTTGTCTTTCTCTCTTTCCCCAGCATTCTCTATTCGCTGCTGTGTCTACCGTTGCTCTACAGCAAGGTCATATATATATTTGAAGAAGGAAGTCACCCCTACGACTCGCTTTTCGGTGCTGTTCTGCTACTCTGTCTATAGGAGCATTGAGTCCTTCATACGCACACACACACAAACAACAAAAAAAGCATCCAACAAACTTGTAGAAATGCCTGGAAAGGAGAAGTTGAAGAAGGAGTCGCAGCGCTCCAACCCGCTGGGCGACGACATCAACGCCGAGCGCTTCGCCAGCGTGAAGACCGCCCACCGCCGTGGCGCCGACGACCACGCCGTGGACCAGGCCGGCTACCTCATTCCAAACCACACCACCAAGCGCATTTTACGCACCGCCAAGCAGCAACTGGAAGACATCCAGGACGAGGTCTCCGCAGAGGAGGAGTACGTCGCCGAACGCGCGGGCGGCGAGGATGGCGGCCTGCGCGCGTTGATCGACAACGAGGAGATCACCGCCGAGGATCGTGCGCAGCAGTACGAGCTGGAGGCCGAGGCCGACGCCGCGGCGATAGAGTTGGAGTACGACGACAACGAGTCTGTCGTGTCGGAGCTGCCTTCCGAGGCGATGGGCGAGATCACACCGGAGATGTACGGCATCGACGAGGAGGAGGCGAAGCTGCTCCGCGCCTTCCAGCCCGCGTCACGCGTGCAGAGCCGCAACCTGGCGGATATGATTATGGAGAAGATCAAGGAGAAGGAGGACGGCGCCCGCGGTGCCGCACAGAGCTCCGGGCCCCACGCCGGGATGGAGGGCGAGGACGAGGATGGGGAGGAGAAAATCGACAACCGCGTCGCGCGTGTGTACACGGCGATCGGCACGGTGTTGAAGCGCTACACGTCCGGCAAGATCCCCAAAGCCTTCAAGATTCTGCCAAATGTGAAGAACTGGGAGCCGCTGCTCATGCTGACGAAGCCGGACCAGTGGTCGCCGCACGCCACCTACCAAGCCACGCGCATCTTCGCCGCGAACCTGAACGAGAGCATGTTGCAGCGCTACTACGCGGCGGTGCTGCTGCCCATTGTGCATGAGCGCCTGCTCGAGGAAAAGAAGCTGCACCCCGCGTTGTACATGGCAGTGCGCAAGGCTCTCTTCAAGCCGGTCGCCTTCTTCAAGGGCTTTCTGCTTCCACTCGCCACGGACGAGGAGTGCACGCTGCGTGAGGCCCTCGTGGTGGCCAGCGTGCTTCAGCGCTCGCACCTTCCGCCCGTGCCGACTGCGGTGACCATCTACAAAATCGCCCAACAGCCCTTCAGCGGTCCCTGCTCCGTCTTTCTGCGCGTCCTGATTGACAAGAAGATGGCGCTGCCCTACCAGGCCATCGACGAGCTTGTGAAGTACTTCCATCGCTTCCTGGAAACGCACACCAAGGACGAGGCCCTGCCGGTGCTGTGGCACCAGACGCTGCTCACCTTCATCCAGCACTACAAGGCGGACCTGACCGAGGCACAGCTGGGTCTGCTGTCCAACGTGTGCAACGTGCACTTCCACTACATGATCACCCCAGAAATTCGGCGAGAGATCATGGCGGCCCTGCGCATGAAGCAAGGCGCGGCGTAGGGCGACGATCGATGTTGGCACGAACGCGCTGTCGAGCGCGACCTGTACAATTCCACCCGCCTGTGCTCATCTATTGTTGCGTTTGCTGTTGTTGTTGTTTGCTTCACTTTCTCTCTTTAATGAGTCTCCTTTCACTCCTGCCTAGCTGTTTGTGAACTTGCTTGTCTGTGTGTGTGTGTTTGTGCAGAGGCGTCTCTCGTCGCGGAGAGACTCGCAATAGTGATGTTGTTTTGCTTCCCTCACGTAATAGAGGTCGATTAAGATTAAGGCGCAAAATAAACGCCATTAACAGATTAACTTTTTTTGTTCTTTTCTTTACTGTGTCTTCTATTTTTCTTTCTTTTATCACGCTATCAAACCTAAGAAGTAAAAGCAACTCAAAGCAAAGAAAGGCTGCATGATCAATGTTCTAAAGGGGCTTCTCTCTAGTTTTCCCTATCGGCAGCAACAACAACAGCAAAAAGGAACTCTTTTTAATGCGCGAAGAGAGAGAGAAAAAGTAGACATGGCCAATTGTGTAAGACACACAAAGATGCCGTGCGTCAATCGGTGCATTTCCTACTTGGCCACGTCGTCGTTGCAAAAGGCGCTGTCTAAAAAAGAAGTGCTTTTTTTTTCAGATCAACGACGACGCGAATATCCCTCAAAAAAAGAGAGATGGTGAGGCAGCCCAAGTTGAATGACACAGCATACTGAAAGAGGCATCTCCAAACCTGCGCTTTACCTCACTCTTTTTATATTGAATTGTTTCTTCTCTGTGTACTCATCCCCTCCCGATTCCCCATTCTCATTTCTCCTATATTTGTGTACGTTGAAGGAACGCCCATCTTAGCAACAGTGAGTTTCTCGGTTCCAAACTAGCAGCTATTGCGCAGAAGAGGAAGACAGAATAAACAACAACCCATCAGTGCTTCTTAAAAAAAAAATAACAGGCGCACTTCTCCGTCGCTGTGCCACATTTGCAACTTAATAAGCCTTTTCATTTCTATCTCACATTCGGCACAAACATCAACTCCCATAGCACGCTGCGACAGCATGTACCGCGTGTATGGTGAGGCGCCAGCGTGGGGACGCATCTGCTCCTCCAAGTGCAGCTCCCGCCTTTCTGCGTTTTCCGGCTTGTCAAGTCGGACGTCGACGCAGACCCGGCGACGGGAATTTGCAACCGTGCGCAGTGGAGCGCCTCCGCCGCCACCGCCGCTCCCACCACCGCCAGGCGGCGCCTTACGCGGTCGCACCGGACCTGTGCTGCCTCCCCCGCCACCGCTATGCTCCGCACGCCTCGGCCCGGCATCAGGCGCCGGCACGACGCACGCGCCAGGGACGGCGCTGCGGTCCCCACAGGACGTCCTCTCCGCCTTTATCCGCTACATCCCGACCTACTACGTGAGCGTGCCCTGTGTCGCGTCTGTGCTGCCAGAGGAGCTCCGAGAGCAATTCGTTGGCCGTGGCCGTCTTCTTTTCTTTTTAAAGCGGTTTCCGTTTCTCTTTGACCTTCAGCTGACGTCTGCCCGCAACAGCTTGGTGCGACTACGTAGCGACGTCAGCCATCCCCAGCGCGGTGAGGCAGATGACAAGTACATGATGACCGACGTGGGCGAGGTGACGAGCTACATCGCCAAGCCCGAGTACATCGAGAGCACCGAGAGCCTCGACAATGTGCAGCGCAGCGTGCTGGTGAAGCCGACGGTTCCGCCGCCGTCGGTGAAGGTGCAGCTGGAGGAGCGTGTGCCGGTGGTGGACCGTCTTCGCAGCTTGGTGCCGACACACTTTGTGCCCATCGAGGAGTTGGAGGAGACAGTGCCAGAGGACGTGCTCTTCCACCCCTACTTTGACTGCCAGGGTGGGCTGCTCTCCATTGCGGGGAAGTTACCGGAGGAGTTGCAGGTCGTGGAGGGTCGGGTGCGACGCCGCCCCCGGCACCTGGCCCCTCTCGCCTTGGGCGAGTACACGCTGGAGAACTCCCCGTTTCCCGAGGTGGCTGCGATGGTGCGGCGCGAGGTGTGCGCGAGTGAGATTCCGCACTGGGTCAACATCACTTCTCTTTACGAACAGCTCACACGCGAGCAGAAGTACGAGGTGAAGCAGCGGTTCAAGAGTTTCGCCGGCTTTCTGCGGGCCCACGGACGCGCGCTAGCGGTGTCGACGGACATGTTGCAGGTGTCCATGTGGATTTGCGTGAACCCCCCGCCGCTGAACCGTGAGCTAGAGGGCGGTGACGCACCTGGCACGCAACAACTCTCCCTCCGCTCTAGCGCACCGTCCTCGATCGCACCATCGCCCCTGCTGCCCTCCTCCTCTTCCCTTCCCGACGACAGCCATCGTGGCTTGGGCGGTGCATCTTCTTCTTCCTCCGCTTCTCTCGGCGTCAAGCCCGTCACCTACTCGCGAGAAGAGATCTTAAATGCCTGGTACGACCGTTTCCCTCCCCACAAGACCCTCAACCTGCGCGACGCGATGGCGCTGCTGCCGCTGGAGATGCGCACATCGGGCCTGCCAACCAAGATTGCCCCGTGGCTCGCCACCCACCCTCACTACTTCACTGTCGACTACATGGAGGAGGAGGACCCCACCAAGGTTCTCGTGCGTCGTGCATCGGAGCGGCAACCTCTCGACCTCGCCGCCGCCCTCTACGCACACATGCCAGAGGCAAATGTCGAGTGCGACGCAGCAGCAGTGCTGCAAGCGGTCGAGCCCTCCGTGCGACGCATAATCGAGGAGCTTGGGGTAGAGCAGCTGGCCGATATGCTGCCTCAGTGGCTGCGTGTGTCAAAGCGACGCGGCGCCAGCGGCGGCACCCGCACGAGCGCCGAGAGCTACACAATCTACCGACTGCAGGAGAGCGCTGTGCTTGCGAAGGAGATTCAAAGCCGCGAGGCGAAGAAGCAGAAGCAGAGGAAGAGTGCTAGTGTGACGGAAGCCGTGGATGCGGAGGACATGGAAAACCTGCCTCTGTGAAGTCTTCGAGACAAAGAATATTAAGAGATTTTTTCTTCTTTCAAAGTTTCCTGACCCGCTGTTCCCCAAGCGTCTTTCCACGCGCCCCGCTGGTCTCCGTTGTGTCGGTTTTTTTTTTTTTCCAGACTTCAAAGTGCTATGAGTGGCGTGTGTCTCCTGCCCTTCCCCTCGCTTTTTGTTTTCCCTTACTGCTGTTGACAGCACTTCACAGACAACTTTGGCTCATTGTGGTATCAACTTGTTTGGCACAAGAGGTGCAGTGATTAGAAAGGGCAGCGGTTCCGCGTAGCTTGCTCTCCGCCTCCCTCCTAAGCAGGTGATCCCTTTTTTTTTTTCGAGGTTTACTTTCAGGTTGCACTTCGCTGCGCTGTGGACGAGGTAAGTAGGATAAGTAGCAAGTCCTTCGCCTACACGTTGAGGCCAAGCAACTTGTCGAGAGAGAATAAAGGCAGGCTTTCTTTTGTACTTGCCTCTCGCTCTTCCCTTTGAATTATGGTGCGTGATGGTTCTCCCCCAGAACAGCTCACATCTCCACCAGAACTCAGTACTGTTGTTAATTTTTTATTTTTCTCTCTTCCTTCTTTCTCGATTTAAACGATATAAACCCGACGCGTTCACTGCCGCACTTTACACACAATTAGAATCTCCTCCTAACACACACTTCTTATTGATTTTTCTTTTTTGCTCACCTAACCACGCCGCACCCCTCAATGAGCTCGAACCACGTCGACACCGAGGCGTCTGCGCCTGAGAAGCTGCCGGAGGGCGAGGCCGCTGCGACGAACAAGAAGGTGGACGCGAAGGAGGCCCGCAAGGCCGCCCGTCTGGCCGAGGAGCGCGCGCGTGCCGAGGAGAAGGCTGCCCTTCTCGAGAAGTACAAGGACGTCTTCGGCGCTGCCCCGATGGTGCAGTCCACGTCGTACAACTCTCGCGCCTACATCCCGGTGGCTGATCTTTCGAAGCCCGAGCACACCGACAAGTCTGTGCTGATCCGCGCCCGCGTGACGGCGACGCGCAAGAAGGGGAAGATGGCTTTCATGGTGCTCCGGGACGGCAGCGACTCCGTGCAGGCCATGGCGGCCGTCGACGATGCTATTCCGAAGGAGATGATCGACTTTATGGGGCAGATCCCCACCGAGTCTATCGTGGATGTCGAGGCCACCGTGTCCAAGGTGGACCAGCCGATCACATCGACCTCGCACTCCAGCATTGAGCTGAAGGTGGCGAAGATCCACACAGTGACGGAGTCCCTGCGCACGCTGCCCTTCACTCTCGAAGATGCCAACCGCAAGGACTCCGAGGAGGGCGTGAAGGTGAACTTCGACACGCGACTGAACAGCCGGTGGATGGACATGCGCTCACAGGCTTCCGGGGCCATCTTCCGCATGCAGTCCCGCGTGGGCCAGTACTTCCGCCAGTTCCTTATCGATAACGACTTCTGCGAGATCCACTCACCCAAGATCATCAACGCGCCAAGCGAGGGCGGCGCGAACGTGTTCAAGCTGCAGTACTTCAACCGCTTTGCCTACCTGGCGCAGTCGCCGCAGCTGTACAAGCAGATGGCGCTGCAGGGCGATATCCCGCGCGTCTTCGAGGTCGGACCGGTCTTCCGCGCCGAGAACAGCAACACGCACCGCCACCTGACCGAGTTCGTTGGCTTGGACGTGGAGATGCGCATCAACGAGCACTACTACGAGGTCCTGGATCTCGCCGAGAGCCTCTTCAACTACATGTTCGAGCACCTTGCGACGCACACGAAGGAGTTGGAGGATGTGTGCCAGCAGTACCCCTTCGAGCCTCTCGTCTGGAAGCTGACGCCGGAGAAGATGAAGGAGCTGGGCGTTGGCGTGATTTCCGACAACATCGAGCCCACCGACAAGTACCAGGCCCGCGTCCACAACATGGACAGTCGCATGCTGCGCATCAACTACATGTACTGCATCGAGCTCCTCAACGAGGTGCTGGAGGAGAAGCTGGAACCCACCGACGACATCAACACCACCAATGAGAAGCTGCTCGGTAAGCTGGTGAAGGAGCGCTACGGCACCGACTTCTTCATCTCGGACCGCTTCCCCTCCTCGGTGCGTCCCTTCTACACCATGTCGTGCAAGGACGACGCGCGCTTCACCAACTCGTACGACATGTTCATCCGCGGCGAGGAGATCTCCAGCGGTGCGCAGCGCATCCACGACCCTGAGCTGCTTCTGGAGCGCGCCAAGCTGCTGAACGTCGACCTCACCCCGATCAAGGAGTACGTCGACTCCTTCCGCCTTGGCGCGTGGCCGCACGGCGGCTTCGGTGTTGGACTTGAGCGTGTCGTGATGCTGTACCTTGGTCTGGGCAACGTGCGTCTTGTCTCTCTCTTCCCCCGCGACCCCCAGCGCACCACCCCGTAAGAGCTCCATCCGCTCTCCCCACTTTGCGCAGATAATGAACATTCTTTTTTGTTGTTTTTCTCTCATCGCCGTCGTGGCGCGTAGCGTTGAACACTGTAAAGCCGCATGGGAAAAAGAAGAAGCACACCTGGCGCCTTTCTCTTTGTTTTCTAGTGTTCTTGTTTTCCTTTTTTCTCTCTCTCAAACATACAAAAAAAGAAACCCTGGGTATTAACGGTTTGGCCAGTATTGGATGGTGTCTCGAAGAAAAAGAAAACAAAGGTTTCGTATCTCTTTCTTAGGAACGCGTGGGAGCTCATGCTTCTTTTTTCTTGATGGAGCTGAAAAGCCACAAAGACTTTTTTTTCATATTTATATACATAAGTGAGAAGCTTAATTATAAGTCCGATTATGCATTGAAGCGAGGAATATATCTTAATAATAATAATCAAAAGATTAATACGATAAGGGGAGCGTTAACGGCGATTGAAGGTGTGTAAAAGAGCTTTCCGCCCTTCGAAGTAAAGGGCAAGTCCTAAATGTGCCTGTTTGGAATTTGAAGTAAATGCTTAGCTCTTTGATTCCACGCAAATCGAACAGCTGCGTAGAAAACCACTGTAGCATGCATGCTTATTTTGCTTTTCAAATGCAGTGCGAAGGTTTTGTTGACTCTACGGGAAGCGGGTCTACGTTCTTTTTCGCATTTCCATGTTTCCCCCTCCCAAGGATTGCACACGCAGTCGCATTTTTTCTGGTGAGCCACAAACGATGTCTCTTTGCATAAGCTCGTCATCTCTCATCTGGCACAATTCTAGCGTTTGTGTGTTGGGGCACACACGGAGCTGTAGTTTCTTCTTCTCTGCATCTAATCGCACCTTTTTTCCCCCAACTCTCTCACCTTTCCGTTACTTTTTTTTTTCCTGCTCCCACCTTCGTATACGAGAAGAGTATCAGCACTGCATGTGAACGCCCAGGAGCCACCCTTCTAGCCGCTCAAACAACTCTGTCCTGAAGCTGAGGGATACGCGCCACCAACAGAGACGCATAAGCACTTTTTTTTTCCCCAATTAAAATATATATTAACTCCATCTCTCTCTAATTGTTGAAGAAGCTCTCTCTCTCTCTCGCTCTCTCGTTTGCTGCAGCCTTGCGTCGTAGTCGTCTTCCCTTGTCTCGCGTGCAATCACCACCAGTAGTCTCACACGCCATGTCCCTTAAAGCCGATGCTACAGACTATGTGCCGTCCTTCCTTTTAAAGAAGAAGCCGGCGGCAGCGGTGGCGAACCCGCCAGCCCCGCCACCGCGCGTGTTGCCGACACCTCCTCCCCCGCAGCCAGTCCCAGCTGCCTCTCCTCAGGCACCCCCACCACCGCAGCAGCCTGCCGCCAAGTCGAAGATCAGCGTCACGCGCACCAGCGCCAACACCACAAGCCCGATGCCGACCTCACACATGGGTCTCCACCTGCCTCTCAGCCCTGGCGCGCACAAGGCCATGCAGGGGTCGATGCCGTATCCGCCGCCATCTCCCGCGTCCATGTCCAGCGAACGCAGCCCTGCAGTGGCGGCACGGAGCCACCCCGCCCGCATGAGCCCCTTCGTGGCCCCGCGGCACACGATGAATCCCAACGCGATGGATTTCGTGCCCGGCCGGCGCAACAACGCTGATGGCGGGCTGGAGGCGCTGCCCACCTCGACCGCCGACATGGAGCTCACTCAGGGATCGGCCACGGCTGCTGCGGCGGCCGGCAAGCTGACCCCGCCCGCTGTGTTCCGGCGGAGTGTGCAGAACTCGCCCATTATGCAACCTGCGCGGTTAGAGGCGAAGACGGCGACGGAGATTGAGGAGATTAGCAAGCGCAGCGCTCTGAGCATCGCGGCGGCGGCTTATGTCCCGCAGCGCACGTTAGCCCGCGTCGTGCTGGTCAAGCCCTCGCCGCTCACGCTGATCCCCTCCGAGGACCCAGTGAAGGACAATATTGAGATGATGTTAGACGATCTGTGGTGTCTCTTCTACCTCCCCACCACCTGGGGGGAGAATATTAAGGAGGAGGACTACAACCCCACGCTGGTCTTTCGAGTGGACAGCATTCCGACCTTCTGGAAGGTACTCAACAACATCCCCGCACCGTCTGAGCTGGGTCTCAGCACGCTCTACCTCTTCCGCGACGGCATCGACCCCAAGTGGGAGGACGCGTCGAACCGCAGCGGCGGCATCGTCAAGGTGAAAGTCACCCCCGCCCAGGTGGACGAGGCGTGGGAGCTGCTGCTGTGTCGCACCATCGGCGATTCCTGGTCCCCGCCGGTGCGGGAGACGGTCAACGGCGTGGTGCTCAAGGTGCGTGAGCGGGCCTACTTCCTAGAGCTTTGGGTGACCAAGGACTCGATGGAGCTGCAACGCGACTTGGCGGCGCTGTGGCAGCCCATCCTCGGGGCCACCTTCGCCACCACGTATTTGACGCACGCGGTGATGCAGGAGCGATCGCACGCCGCCGCTGCGTTGGCTGCGGAGAAGCAGAAAAAAAACCGCCGTCGGTACTAAGACACACATGCATCGCGAGAACAAAGTAAACGAGATGGACAGAGGCGGAAAGAATAATAATTAAAAAAAAAAGCAAGTGAGGTGGACGGCAACTTTTGGAATGGAGAAGAGAGCGTCATCGTCTTTGGAGTTGTTATGCGGCCGAAAAATAAGAAGGGCGATGTGGAATCAAAAAAAAAAAAAAAATAGCGCAGGCCCTACTTCTTGCTGTTGTTGTTGCTCACTTGCTTGATCCTTAGCACCTACACTCGACTTCTTCGTTTGCTATCCCTGAATCTTGCATCTTATTTTTTTTTTCGTTCTCGCTCTCCTTTTGATTCAACACCAAATCAAAAGAAAAAAGTAACCGATTAAACATCCCCAGCTGTCCAATGCGATAGGAAAAAAAAAAAAAAAGGCTGCTGCTTTAATTTTATTGTTTTTTGCTGGGAGGGCAAACGGAGGTTTGTGACCTGCGATTCTTGTTTATTTTCTTTTAAAGTTTAACTCTTGTCTGTTTGTTGTTGTTTTCACTCGTCTTTTTCTTTTGCCCCTTTCCAAAACCTAAAAAAAAAAAAATATTTTTGCGGGTGACGCAAAAGAAAGAGGATTGACAATTTTTTTTCTGTGTGTGTGTGTGTTTGTGAGGTAAATAAAAGCGCGATGTGTGGCCACTGTCCCCGCAGTGATAATCCCTCAGGTGATGTGCACGTGTTTGCGCTTTTTTTTTTTCTGGCCGCGCATGCGCAAGACAAATACAGCAGAGCACAAGAGCTCTCTTTTCCTTTTTGTGTGTGCCTGTGCAGACTTCAGAGTGAGAGTGCTGTGAAGGGATCTCTCGATTTTATGCGTCTCTCTCTACTTGTCGCATGTGCCGCGAAAATGTTAATGTTGAAATTCCGGTTAATGTCTTCGCGTAGTGTGTCAAGGCACCGCATTTGATAGCCCTATTTTTATATTTTTATTTTATGAGTTTGTGTTGGGGTGAAGAGGCAGAATTGTGTTTGTGCTTGAGTGTTTGTGGTTGTGTGTGTGTCAATCGATTGCATCGCCTTTGTTTCTAGCCCGCATCTGGGTCTTCCTTCGTATGCGTGGAGCATTAATATATTTTTTAAAAAGAGAAACAAAGTACTTGAAAACGAGAACCAAAACGGAGAGATAGACGTGCCTTCCCAAGCACCTTCATTTTCTCTGTCTGCTTGCTGTATGTGTTGTGATCAGCTAGTGTTGGAGTGTCTGAACGAGAAAAAATAAGGGTCGGAGGCTTGCCCCCCAAAAAAAAAGAATGGCTTCCCGTTGCTGCTTATAAGGGGTATAGGTTAGTCATAAGCTCTTGGTTGCGGGTCACTTAAGTGAAGAGCTCCTTGCGATTTAAGATGACAGAGGCTATCGCGGGCTCCTATGGCTGAGGCGAAATGGAAGAAGATTCGTCAGCTTGCCCCATCTCTCTCTCTCCTCGCTCTCGAACTGGTTGTATGCACGCGGCGGTGCGTGTGTTTGCTCCACAACGTTCGTTCTTGCCTTCCATTTATCTTGCCAACTAAGGTTTTTCATTTGCACAAAACCTCATCATTCTGCCATTTTTTTCCCTTGTTGTTTTCAAACAGAAAGCGAAACCGGGCAATTGTCATTTCCCTCTATCACTCTCTCTCTTTAACGCACACACACACACACACAAAAAAAAAAAGCGTCGTGCCACATCGCCTAAAAAAGTAAGCGGGCACAAAGAACTGAAATCAAAACCTATTGTCATCTGTTTTCTCTGCTGACGTTAATAAAACGTGTAACGCAACACCTCTATATCTCCTGCATTGACACTCGACATAAAAAAATAAACCAAAAAAAAACCCACTAGGATTTAATAACAAGGACAAATGCTTCGTTGTGCTCAACGCGTCGCGTTTGCCGCCGTGGTAGGCCACGCGACGTTGCCCAACTCCTGCGCAGCTTCAACGTCGGCGTGGTCGACCTCGCACGTGACCACGGCGGCGGGATGGGCCTCCATCACTCTTCCCCTTCACAAGGACATTCGCAAAGGCGACAGGGGCGAGGCCCGCCGACTCACCTTCGAAGAACGTGCGGAGCGTCGCATGGGCAAAACCCGCGACCAGAAAGAAACCCGCGAGCAGCTCTTGCAGGAGGCACAAACGATGGTATCCGACGACTTCCCTGAGGAGCTCGAGTCCATCTACACCAAGACCTTTGAAAAAGCCAACATTAGCGCGATGAAGGTGTTAAACATGGCGAAGTGTTTGGAACTGCTTGAGGTTGAGATGGCGGGTGGCCACAACGTGCTCTTGACCAAGGTGGCGCAGGTGGTGAAGACGAATAACACCACTATCGAAATCACACCCAACTCTCCGTCGTTCGCAACGCCCATCTTGCAACGTGTGAGTCGCTTTGACAGCGGCCTGCAGGTGGCAAAGGAGGGATCGAAGATCAAAGTGGTGATGGTGCCCATCACAACGGCGCGGCGGGACAAGACTGGTATAGAGATCAGCGGCCTGGTAGCGAGCTTCCGCCAGCGTGTGAAGGAGTCACGCACCAACGCGGTGAAGGTCCTGCAGGATGCGGGACTCGAGGAGGGTGCGCAGCAGGAGCTCGCCGCCGTTGTGGACGCCGCAGCAAATTCCTTTGTTGAGGAGAAGGCGGCGGAGTTGGAGCTGTTGGCGGAGGAAGTCATGTCGATGGGCATCGATGAGTCTGACGTGGGAATCGCGGCGTAGTGCGGTGATCTCCATTCCCTTTTTGCGGGGGTTTCTGCACCTCGGCTTCGTTTGCTCACTTGCTTGTTTGTGTGCTAGTGTATGTGCTGTCCCTTAAAGCCCTCAACCACATAGTTTGACTACTTATAAGACGCCCTGCCTTTCCGCAACGACTGCTTCCTTCTCTTTTGCACTTCCTTTACTAAAACCGCCCCACACAAGTACCGTTCACTCTTACTTGTTGGCGCACGCTGTATCGCACACGTTCATCAAGAGCTCACAGACTTGCATTGCTCGCCGAAAACATTTATCTTAGGTCTGCATAATTGCACAAGACCAGCTTCTTCTCAACTCCAATCTCTTCTAGTCCCTTACTTTCACTGCACCACCTCTGATAAGAACCGTATTTGTTTATCTCCGCTATAGACACTCAACCAAAGTCAAGTAAGATCTATCTATCGACGCATATCCAACACTACATCATCTTCATCACCCTCAAACATTTCTACCTCGCTGCCCGCAACCACGCGGCTCCGCAACGCCCCACGTGATGATTCACCGTGCATTCCTGTGGTATCTGAAGTACTTGCATGATCACGAAAAACGCAACGTGCGCTCTTCACACGTGAAGCTGCGCGAACTGACCCGGGCCGTTGTGCGGTCCCCTGCGTGCGTGTGCGCGCGAGAGAGAGAGAGGAGGGCGGGGAGTAGGCTCCCTGCGCTGCTGGACGCTGCTGGATGCTGTTCAATGCCGGGCTGCGGCGATCGACTTTTGCTGATGACACAACCGATTCTATTACCTGTGGGATCTGATGAGTTTCTTTCGTGACGAGTAGCAGAACGATGCATGCGTGAGGCGTGTTTCACTGAGGAAGTCGACGCGCCGCAGAGCGGGGTCCGGAGAGACAGACAACACGGTGTTTGAGTTCCGATGGTTGAATCTCCTGATACACCTGTATTTACGAAAGGAGCAGGCGTGATCTCTAGCCTGGGCTGTTCTTCAATATTCCTTGCTTAATATCCGCTTTCGTTTGGAGAGACATTTAGACTTTGAGAGTGCTAGTACATGTGCTACTATTTACGCTTGCTTTTGCTTTGTGTGTTTTGATGTACTTGTCTATTGTTGAAGGTGCCGTTTACTATATTATTCTTTGGTGCTGGCGTCCTCTATTGACCTAGCCAATTATATCTGTATGCTTAGTTTATAAAACACTGTTGAACACGTCAATGAAGCTGCTCGTCAAGGTTTAAGGAAAGTAAAAACATTTCGAATATATATATATATATATATATATATATATATTTATATTTATATTTATAAAGAGCTTTAATAAGTAAATACTAAAAATCATGTTCAGAAAATAGTAGTAGTTCTCGTATCTTTTTTTACTATAGTGAATCAACTAAACTCTTCAACTTTCTCTCTTCCCTTTTTTTTTCTGGTCTCTCTTGTCTTCTTGCTTGTGTTGTAGGTGGTGCGGTGTTTCGCAGCTGCAAACAACAACAGTAAAAAGAAAGTTCTCTCACGTGCTCTATCCGCTGAATTTACTTCATGTGAACAAAAAAAGCTGAAAGTCGCATTGCCCCTCTGTGCCTTAGACTTGGATCATTTCTAGAGCTCCATTAATTTTTCTTCGCTTTTTTAAACTATCGTTCGCAAAAAGAAAAAAAAATCTACATCAAACTGTTAAGAACTGTGCTTAAAAAAAAAAAGAAGAATAACCTCACATCAAAAAAAAGAAACAGTCATCGAAGTGTCTTGGCTCAGTCGCTGTGCGATTTCGCTCTCACAAATGACAACACGTTTTTTTTTGTGCGTGGTGGTGAGCCTCTGCATGCTGGCCACCATCACTCTCGGTGTCTCCGGCGAAGAGCGCTCTCTGTTTCGCACCACAAGCGCGGTGGTGGACATCGTAGACCTCGAGCTGCTGAAGGTGCACACGTCTGCTAGTCTGTGTCCGTGGATCCTTGTGGCCTACTCAGACGGATGCGGGCACTGCCGCAGCGCTGCCCCGACGATCATTCGTGAAGCCAAAGCAACCTTTGACACGCCGACGGACGCGGTCCACGAGGTCACCGTCGCTGCGTTGAACTGCCAAGTCAATACACAGGCGTGCCACGACCTGGGTGCGCATGGCGTTCCTTCCTTTTATTTGCTCGCCCCGGACTCTCTCTTAGCGAAGGAGCCGACTCTATCTCCTATTCAACTGCACTCGCCGGACCTCACCAAGACCATAGACAACCCGGCGCCCCAGAAGTTGAACAGCTTCGCCATTGGCCGGGGCGGTGGCGTGGGCTTGCACTTTGACCTCGCTCGCACCATCTGGTCAGGGATGAAGGACGCGGAGTGGTTGGCGAACAACAAGGAACGGTGTCAGGACATGCGCAGTGTTCTGCACAACGCGAAGCAGGCGAATTTGACTTCCCTGTCTCCAGCCGAAACGCAGGTGGGCCGCGGCGCCTTCACGGAAGACACGGCGTTCCACTCGGTGGACGTGGCCAACGCCTTCTTCTACACGCTCTATCACGAGGTGGCCCTCGTCGGCTTGGGCACACCAGAACGGCGCTACGCCCTCTTCCGCTTTCTTCGCGCGGTGCAGCAGCGTTTGCCAGGTCTTGGCGCTGATGTTCTTCTACACGAGATGGCCGACCACAAGACGCCTGACGGAGGGCGTGCGAACCCGGCTGACTTCGCAACCTTCACCGTGGAGAAGTGGCAGAAGCTGGTGCTGGATGCCGGCATCCCTTACCAAGGCACCCCGCGCAATCTCGCGTGGAGGACGTGCAAGGGGTCGTCCTGGCGCTACCGCGGGTTTCCGTGTGGACAGTGGTTGCTCTACCACGCACTGACCGCCAACAGCGAGGTCGACACCACAGCAGGAGCAGGTGCAGCGGACGACACCGAGATCCTTGTGATCATCAAAGACTACGCGCGCAACTTCTTCTCCTGTGAGGCGTGCCGGCACCATTTTATGCGCTTCGAGCCCAACCGGGAGGAGGACCCCGTGTGGCAGCTGTGGAAGGTGCACAACCTCGTCAACTACCACCTCGCCAACGTCACCGATGGCGCCGACCCGCTAGTGCCAAAGCGGCAGTTTCCTGGCAAAGCAATGTGCCCCCTCTGCTACCGCGAGCTGGACGCCGTGACCACCAACCCAGAGAGTGCGGTGGTCGCATCAGCGTTGCTGCGGTTTCTTCGCGCGCGGTATCGATGGGTTCCTAGCAGCCTCCGAGCCGCTGCGTCCGCAACGACTGACCCCGCCGCTGCTGCAGCTGATGGTGCTGTGAACACCACTGCGGGAGCTAGAGATAAGGTCATCCTGGTGCACAAGACACCCATGGGTGTGAACGTCTTTCTGACGATGGCGGTCGTGGTGGTGGTCGTTCTCGCTGCGATGCAGTTTGTATTGAGGCGTAGACGGTCGACCAGGGCAAAGCGGCCCCATCCGATTCTGCCGCTACGCATGCAACCTTAGGGGTGCTTTGTGGGATTCACAAAAAAAAAAGTTTAAAAAAAAAAACGTGTTTGTTTTTTCTACTTTGACTCTATGCATCAAATATATTTTCCTAGTTGACCTTTTGTTGTTGCTGCTGTTGATGCGGCATTGGTATAGCACTCTTTAACAACCACTGTAAGCATCTCCTCTCTGTCGTTGCATTTGATCATATCGCACGACTCTAGTGTATAGTCGTTTAAGATGCAGGCGTGACTTGTACATGACTCCCTTAGTGTGCCGGAATGTAGCACAGCAAACAACACGTTCTTTTTTTATTAAATAAGTGTATTAACTCCTCGACGAGGGATGATATAAGATCTCCACAAACACAGTGGGAAAGGGAAACATCACAAAGCGCCTTTGTAGGGTTGTAGCGGTTTTTTTTTCCTTTTAATACCCGCCGCCTGTTTGTGGCAGCTGCGTTTGGAATCGTTGCGCCGAGCACTGGGCTGCTGGGAGCACAAGAGTTGAACAAACGCGCATCTGTGTCTCTCTCTGTTGCGTTTTATAACACACGTTACGTTTCTCTTTTTCTCTTTTATGTTTAAAGTAAATCTGCTCCGTTGAAAATCGAAATTTAAACAAAAAGTTTCTGAATGCTGGATGAAATAATTAATTGTTCCTGCAATTAGCCAGGTTGGACTTTAATTTACCAATATGTTGGTTTCCTCTTTTTGCTTTGTGCTCTCTCTGTAGTTCTTACAGGTTCTACAGGCAAGGATGTGCGCGCTCGTCAATGATGGTATTTTTCGCTCGCTAACGATCGTGGGACGCTGCTTTCAGTCTGAAGCGGAGAGTGAATATCGTTTTGGGGCTCTCTAGCTTTTTTTTTCATACAGCCATATAAAACAATTATTAAAAACAGCTCGAACTTTAATCTCACACGCGCCGCCTCCACCTTTTCTCTCTCCCTTTCTTTTTGTTGTTGTTTTTTGTCTGTCTTTCTGTTCTCTGCAGAGACAATTGTACAACCAAATACGCCCACGCCGATGACAGCTCTCAAAAAATGTGTCGCCATCATCAACAACCGTAGCGGCCATCGCCACAGCGCTCACGCGTACACGGACACGCTGAAGCAGTATATGAACCGAGCTGGCATCGTACACCACGACATCCACATCCCCAACGACGATGTAGCAGAAAACTTACGGCGTCTACTGCCAAGTGCGGAGGCGTTGATCCTCTGCGGTGGCGACGGCACGGTAAACAGCGCCGTCAACTTGATGGCAGCCATGACGGCGGCACCAGTAACAGCGTCAACGTCGTCCGAGGAGTATCTCTCATCGTCCTCCATAGCCTCTTCGTCTTTGTTGCGGTCGATGTTAGAGCAGACGCCGCTGCTGCTGGTGCCCACGGGCCTGCACAACTCCATCGCCGTCTCCCTCGGCGTTGTCTCGGCGGAGCGAGCTGTGTCGAGTCTGGTGATTGGGCGAAGTGTGCAGGTGCCGCTGTGGGCTGTGCACCTGCACACGCCGCCGTCCTCCTCCTCCTCGTCGTCGTCCACAACGCCCTTCTCCCCCTCTCCGGTGCGTTACATGTGCTCCTACGTTGCTGCGGGCACCTACGCCTTCATTGTGCGACGGCAGGAGAAGTGGAAGGAAGCGCAGGAGGACTACGTGTCGCTGCCGTCGCTGCTGGGAACTCTGACGGCGACATCCCTCTACACCGCCTGTGAGCACGCCACGCCGCACTGCGCTGCGGAGCTGACCACTGGGTCTGAGGGCGGCGCGGAGACGACCCATCGCCGTCTAGGCCCACTGCGGATGCTGGTGGCAGCGCAGCTACCGCAACTGCAGGCCGGTTACTCGCTGACGCCGACCGCCACCTACCACCAGCGGCGGCTGACGGTCACGACGGCGACAGACGACGCAACTCGGCTGCGCATGTGGCATCTCCTCCGCCGTGAAGCGAGGGAGGGGTACGTGCTGAGTGAGGATGGTGTGGCCATGCATGAGGGCGTGCACGGACTGCGCATTGACTTTCCTCGCCCATCGGCCACAGAAAAGATAGATGAAAAGGACACAGGGAAGGATGCCAAGGGCGATGTTGACGCGGCGCTCCTTGTGCTGGATGGGGAGTGCGTGCGAGTGCCACAGGGGAGCACCGTTACGGTGACACCGACGGACCTCACCGCCCGGTTTATTGTGAGTTAAACCGTTATCGTTGTTGTTGTCTTGTTCTCTCAGTAAGGGAAGGCCAGGCGTTCCAAGATGTTTGTCAAGGGACCCTCGTTATCTCTAGTCGCGCAGCACAGTAACAAGGAGAATAGGTCCTCAAGTTTGTTGTGTTGCTTTACAGTTCGGTTTTTTTTTTCCTTCTCGCTGTTCTCTTCTCTGCAACCCTGTCTTATGGACAACTTCACACAAAGAAATGTAATGTAGCAGCTCCTGCAATGTGTCCATTCGTGGCGTTAATTTTTTTTTCTCCTTCCCCGAAGCGCTAAAATATATTGACTTTGCTGCTTCCATTATCGGCCTTGGCCCCCTGGAGGACTTCACGGCTGCCCATCTCTACTGATTCGTATGACGATAGAATGAGTAGTTCTCGTTAACCAACAATAAGGAAATATAATTGCACATCTTCATTGTTGACTCAATTTTTATTCTCTTTCCGCCTCTCCTTCTTTCTCTTCCTTAAGTCTGTACAGAATATAGGCAACACACGTATCCTCAAGTGTGTGTCTCTTTCCCGTGTCAGACTCGGAGCTTTTAATTCAAACGAAAATAAAAAGAGTGAAGTGAGTTTACAGAAAGCTGCGCTTTAAAAGAATTCTCTCTCTTGAATTATTTAAAAAAAAAAATCTTGTGTCGCTCACTTTTGCTTTCCTGAATTTCGCGCTTTCCTTCTGTCGCAGGCGGCTCTACAAAACTCAACACGCGCAGGTAGGCAAAGCCTGTTGTTGCGTTAAGCACCTTGCTGTGTATCTCTGAGTAAAGAGAAAAACATAGGAAAAAAAAATAGACGTCACAGATGGATCGTGGGTACCCGCGTCGTCGTGAAAGTTATGGATTCGGCGGCGGCAACGGCGGTGGCGGTGGTGCTGGGGCAGGTCACAACTACGGGGGCGGTGGGGGCAACCAATTTAGAGGTGGCGACGGTGGGTATGGTGGTGGCGGCTTTGGCGGGCCTGGTGGTCCGCGGCGGCGCTTCCGCAGCGACTTTGACCCGGAGGAATACGCACCCCGTCGTAAAATTCACGGCCAACGTCCCGTAGACTTCTACTCGCCTGCCATCCAGCACGTCCTGACGCGCCTGATCCCGCGCAAGACCCCTTATAGCTACCACGTTGCTCCACACGAGTACTACACGAAGGACTTGGTGACGGCGAGCGTGACCAACTACAACCCCAGTACTGCGCTTTGTACGCAGTGGGTGAACACGTCGTACCATCCCGATAGCAAAGGTGGGCGGGGACGCACCCCTCTGTACGGCCTGCAGTGGTCGCCCAGCGGCCGCCGCCTGCTGTGCTCCACCGGCAGGGGCGAATTCCTGCTCTTTAACGGGCAGTCTTTTGGTGTGGAGGTGAAGACGGTGGCGCACGAGAACAACAACCCCTGTCGCGCCATCGCGTGGGGCCGGCGCCACGACCTCATTCTCAGCGGCGACGACGCCGGGAAGCTGAAGATGTGGATGTCAAACTTTGTATTTATGTCCGAGGTGGACACGAGCCACCGCGCCGTGCGCGAGATCTCGTGGGCGCCGCTGGAGCTGAAGTTCTGCACTGCCGGCCAAGACGGCTCGGCCAAGGTGTGGGACACCAACACGGTCGGCGCGCACACCGCCACCACCAACGCGGATGGCAGTGAGCAGATGACGATGGAGGAGGTGAAGTTGGAGGGCCACGGTGGTGATGTGACGACGGTGCATTGGCACCCTTACCGATCCTTGATCGCCACGGGGAGTCAAGACACGCAGTGCCGCCTGTGGGACCCGCGGACGGCCTCGCGTGGCAGCATTGCGGCGCTGCATGGGCACAGCCAAGCGCTGACGTGCGTGCGGTGGCATCCAGATGGCCGCACGCTGCTGAGCGCGTCGAAGGACGGCACGGTGAAGCTGTGGGACACCCGCAAGACGCAGCTGGAGATGAAGCGCTTTACAGGGCACGTCGACGCGGTGGATAAGGTGGATTGGCACCCGACGGTGTCGGACTTGTTTGTTAGCACCGGGGCGGACGGCAGCATCATGTACTGGATGGTGGCCGAGGGCGATGGCACGATAATTCACGGCGTGGAGGAGATCAATCGGGATGCCGCGATGGTGGAGGCGTCGCATGATAAATTTCGCGACAAGCCGAACCCGGTGCACTGCGTTGCGTGGTCGCCACTGGGCAACTTGCTGGCTTCAAGCGGGCATGAGGTCAAGTACTGGACGCGGAACAAGCCAGGTGCGCTGGAGGAGAAGGAGCGTGGCGTGGAGGACGACATATTGGACGACCAAGGCGCCACGGCCGTATAAGACGTGGGAGTTGAAGACGAGAGGATATTTGTATTTATGTTTTGTTTGTTGTGCTTTCCACTCGCTTTTTTTTGTTTGTTTGTTTGGTTGAAGCTGCAACTGTGCATTTGTGTCATGCACGTCTTGCGCATGTGCTGCCCACTTCGTCGGTTTCAATGGTTTCCCGAAAGTGGAAGAATCACCGAAGGAGAACTAATTATTCTTATGGATCCTTGTGCTACTGGCGCTTTCTCCAGTTTCACGTTCAGTGGTTTTGTGAGCGTCGCAGCGAACTGCGTTGTGTCTAGGACACACGCTATGCATGTGCGTGGTCGGGTACGTATGTACCTTTACATTACTACGTTTAGTGCTGCGGCCCTATCGGCATATGCAGGCGTCTCCGCAGTGGCGTAAAGCACAGTATTCCGAAGGGGTCATCCGCTGCTGCGACAAATGAAGCCAAGGCATCTATTTCTTTTTTTTTTCTGGGGTCTATTTGGTCTTGTCAACTGTCTGTATGCATGCACTGGAGCCGTCTGCAGTATAGCTAAATCCTGAGCAACTCTTCACCCTCTCCTTCTCAACTGCTTCTTCTGTCTCTTGTGCACATACACACACACATACACACACACACTTAAGCACACAACCTCATTGTTGGCACGGGTTTTGTTTGTTTGTTTCTTGGGTTACATTTACCACCTCCGATACGCTGATGGCCGCGACGATGTCCTGGCTGGACACTCTAATGGCGGTGTGGTCGTACACACACCTCTCCGCATCGGAGCTGCGACGGGGAATGACACAGGCGTCCAGCACCCACACCACCTCGCTCGATCACCCGCGCTGGAAATCGTGGGCACTCACAGAAGTCCTCTACCGCGATCACGACGTTCTCAGCAAAGCCTTCGCCGTCGCCTCTTTCCTCCCTCTCGTCATCGTCATGTTCCTCGCCGGCCTAGCCAGCGCACCATGCCGGGAGCGTCGCCTGCCCGCTCTGAACCTCCTTGTCTTCTTAATCGTCAGCGTGTGTGTCAACGTGACATGCAAGGCGTGTGTTCGCAGTCCACGGCCGGCGCACCCGGCGGCAGGGATGAACTACACTACCGTGCATGGGATGCCCAGTGACCACTCGCAGTTTATGGCGGGTTTCACCGTGTATCTTCTTCGGAGGTGGGGACAAGACGAAAAGTCGCTGTCCAACGCCTCCGCATCTTTAGTCCCGCAGCCACGCAGGAAAGAGCCGCTGAAAAGGGCGGCGAGGCAGCCATCATCGATGCCACGTTCTCTGAAGCTGTTCTGCGTGACGGCGGTGCTTTTTGTTGGTGCTGGTAGGGTGTATAACGGCTATCACACGGTGGGCCAGGTTCTGGTGGGGTGGGCGATGGGTGTGGTCCTGGGGTTTATGGCAACGGCACACGTCGCGCAGCGCGTGCTCGTGTGGTTGTCGAAGACGGTGATGCTGCCAGTAATGCTGGCGTGCACGTGCTGGACTCGCGGCGTCTGTTAAATGATGTTCTCTTTCATCTGAGCGGATTTGTTTTTGTCATATGAAGTTCTCCGAAGTGCAGGTGCGCATCTCTTTTTCCAGGCACTGCGATGGAGCCTGTGGTTAATGTCGGTCTGTTTCTGCTGCTGCTTCTTCTCAAATTCTACTTCACTTCATGTGTAACTCGCTTCTACGTGGCGCGAATTTTTTTTCGCTTGAGCGTCTTTCTGTCGGCAGCTGTACTTCGATACATCGTGGGGTCCATGAGAGAGGAGACATTCGGCAGGCCGCTTTCTGCCCCCTTTATGAACAAGTGCTGTGCTGTCAACTGAGGCTTTCATGCTGTTGCTTTGACTGCATTCAAGAGCTACGCATGTGAAGTCAATAACGATGTGCAAGTGGCCGCTTATCGATGGCCCTCCCCTTTCCCTTCTTTGTTGCCACAACGCGTCACAAATTGAAAACAATAAAACAACCAATATATATATACCCGATGGTCCATTTTTCTCATCTCTGTCTCTCTGTTGTGAATATCGCTAATGGGTTGTAAACATAGTTTCTTTATTTTCCTTTTGTGTGTTTTTTTTCTTCTTACAATTGAAAGAGACATTCAAGGAAGGCAGAAATAGATTTCGATAGCAAGTCTGTGTTTCTCTTCCTTACACTACTGAAGCCTCACATATATCTACAACTCAAGAGCTACTGCGACTCAAGTGCCTCTCTCTCACTAAACTGTGAGGTGTTCGCGCAAGCCTTTACCTTCCGCACTGAATTTCTTTTTTCTATTTGACAACTGTTTAGACTTCGCACCTCCAAAGAAAACAGTCTATTGTTTCTACAAATTATTTATTACTCTTCACTTTTCTGTATATATATTTCTCCTTTCTTATTCGCACCGGGCATACCTTGTAAGTTGTTTCCCGACCACGCAACGCAATTTATCTGAACCTATCCGCGTCTGCGTCGTGACTTTTTCACGCGAGAAAAAAGTTGTGCAGGTAAAAAACGTATCGGAAGGGTGCATCATGATCAGCGCCAAGGATGTGTTTCAGCAGCTCACCTCTGGGCCGGGGCTGATGGACAGCGTGTGCAACTTCATTATTCGTCCTCCACGCTCCGACTACGAGATGGACGACCTGGGTCCGGAGGTGTTCCGCATCGGCGACGATGGAAAGCAGCGCTTCATGCGCCACGACTTTGAGCTAGAGAATATGCGCGGCCTCCGCTTTCAGTGCTCGTGGTTTAAGCCCTACCCCGCCCAGCGTACGCCGTGTGTGGTGTACTGCCACGCCAACTGCGGCGGCCGCTACGATGCGATGGAGTCGCTCTTTGTGCTGCGCGAGGGTATCAGTCTCTTCTGCTTCGACTTCTGTGGGAGTGGAATGTCGGAGGGCGAGTACATCAGCCTCGGCTTCTACGAGCGACAGGACCTGGCGGCTGTGATGGAGTTTCTGACGTTGAAGAGCGACGAGGTGGATGGGGTGGCGCTGTGGGGTCGCAGCATGGGTGCGGTGACGTCCATCATGTACGCCTCGAAGGACCCGTGGATTCGCTGCATCGTCTGCGACTCCCCGTTTGCAACGTTGCGGGTGCTCATCAACGATTTGGTCGAGCGCCACGGCGGGCGTACTGCCCGAGTCATTCCCAACGTCGTGGTGCAGGCCTTGGTGGAGCGCATCCGCAAGCGCATTATGAAGCGCGCCGCCTTTGACATGGACGATCTTGACACCGTCAAGTACGCCCGGCTCTGCCGCGTGCCGTCTCTGCTCTTCTACGGCTCGGAGGACGATTTTGTTACGTCGAAGCACTGCGAGCTTGTACGGGACGCATTTCCAATACCGTGCCTCCAGCAGTACACACCAGGCGGCCACAACGACGAGCGTGACGAGGACATTCAGAAGGTGATTGCTGCCTTCCTGCACCTCTATCTCATCGACAAGCCAGCCGGCGAGCGTGAGCAGCGTGCGCAGCAGGAGACGCAGTCGTCCTCAGCAGCCAGGGCTTCCTCTTCCTCATCCCTGCCTTCCCAGTGTGATCCGCAGGCCGGCTCTCCTGCGAGCGGTGGCGGCTGCTCTCCGCCTCCGTCCACGTCTTCCTCGTCGTCGAGCACAACATCGTCGTCCTCTTTGTCTTCTTCCGCATCGGTAGCAGATGACGAGTCCACCACGTCATCTGCGCTGCGTCGCCAGTGCGCATTGCTCGGCGCGACGCCCCCTGCTTCGACAACCAGCACCCTCAAGCCCGCGGATCGCGGTGAGCAGCACGCCCCGGAGGCCATGGCAGCAGGGCAAGTCGCCACGCTGGGCATTGGCGAGGCCTCACCGGTCGCAGGACACACCGATGGCGTGTTGAGCCAGCGCCATTTGGACGCCCCAACGCCTAGCTCGACGGCCAGCACTCCCACAACTGTCAACGATGCGGCGGAGAGGGCTTTGTTGAGTGGGGTTGCGGCGGCCTTCGCGGCGCCGCCTCCGCCGCCCCATCGCCCTCTGCCCCTCTTTTCCGCTACGGAGTCTGAGGAGAGCGTCGCCCCGTCGCGGCCCCCGATGTGAGAGCCCCGCCCAGACCTCCTGTTGAAGCTCAAAAAGAGCAAAGCATGCGGCAGATCGATGCAACAGCAACGAGTGATGGAAAGTCGATGTATTGGTGTTGCGATCCTTCGCTTTTCTTTTTCCTTTTCTTTTTTTATGGACTTCTTGGTCTCCCCATCGCAGTCGAGACGAGCGCGCGTTGGTGCACCGTCCTCCTTGTCAGCTGTGAGGAGTGCTCTCTGCGCAACGTACACGGAAGGAAAAGCCCAGGGCAGATTAGCGCATGGTTCTTGCATGTTGTCGATTGTTGTTGTTTTTGTACACGAGCTATTCTAGCCTCTGTCTTTCGATTCTTGCTCTCTCTCTCTCTCTACCTGTTCATTATGGATCTCGCTCGTTCTCTCTGCGTTGACATCACCGCTCACTCGGACGTCTCAAGAATAAGGAAAATAATAAACTACTCAAAAGTGTGCCTCTTCTCTTGATTCTCCCCACCTTGAATGCTGTGTCCAGGGGCAGCGCTGAACGCCGTGAGTTTCTTTCGACATTGGCTTTCAAATAGAGAGGTGAAGAGAAACGTATAAGCATAGCAGTAGCGCATAATAGTCTTGCCAGACGGCCGCCCAACACACGTTTTTTGCTCTTGGATAACAGAGAACAGTAAAGGACTAGCGGCAGAGCTTGTACACACTAAAGGCAACAACGCAGCGATGCCAGATACATCGCCATTGGATAAAAACAAAATAGCGGCGGCAATGTTGAGTCGTCTTTGCTCGCTATCCTCTTCCCTTACGTACCTGTTCTCCCCGTGCATCTGCTCCTCTCACTACCTTTCTTCTTACATCTCCTCCCCTTTCCCTTGCTCCCTTTTTTTTCTGGAACCAACTCATGGAAGTCGCTCCATCCACGTTTCGCACACGCCGCAGAAGTGCAACTGGCAAGGAAGTGTTCTATTTGTTGTGCACATTCTTTCTATAGTAAGTTTCTTCTTGTCCTTTTATTTTTCTCTCTCACACATTGTTTTCCTTGTTAACATAATTTTTTTGTCTTTTCTCCGTCTCATCTGTTTTTTTTTCTTTCTTTCTTTCTTATGTATCGCCAAGAAAGAAACATGATGAATCGCAGACTTTTGCTGGGAGTGTCGCTCCTCCTCCTGCTGCACGTTGCGTGCGTGGCGTGGGCAGCGTCGAGCAGTGGCACCGAAGACTTCTCCAGCTCTCTCCCCTCCACAGCTTCGACTCCTACATCCCCCTCCGCCGCGACGTCTACAACCGCGACCACCAATACGAATAGTACATCGTTCAGCACATTAGCATTCGCCGAGTCGCCGCCGCCGCCGGAAAACACCACGAAAGCTCCCATCGTTCCGGAGAAGTGGGCCAACATGACGTTGGAGTTCTTCGCCATCTTCGTCAGCATCGCGGGCGGCGTAGGCGTCGTCTCCTTCATCGTTATCGCCTTGCTGTGCTGTCGCGAGAACAAACTACTCGAGACGAGCGACGACAGCGACGATGAACTCGAGTACGCAGACTCGCGGTCGACGGCGTCTTTCATCCCAGACGATGAACTCGATTACGCGGACGACGTGACGAGCCAGACGGCGCGCAGTTGGGATGCGGAGAGCAACCCCGCCACGCCGCAGAACGAGGAGGCTGCCTCGAATGGCAAGCCGCACCGCCATCGTCATCGCCACCGTCGCCATCGGTCGCGATCGCGTAACGTGTCGACCCCTAGCTCCGAAGAAGACGACACTGCCGCCGACGAATTCTGGAGCCCGTAAATGCAAACGGATTCGAAGTCTAGCAGAAAAGGGGAAAAAAACCTAATAGTCTTCTTGCGTTATCTTATTTGGGGCCATTTATGTGGAAGCTCAACAAAACACACACGCAAAAAAGGACTTGAAACTGTAAACACGGGAAAGGAGAACTAAGAAAAACGTATTCAGCTTGGAGCAATGATGTGTCTGCTGCTTTTTTTTTTAAAGTTTCCACGATAGAATTTAGCCTGCACCACCCCTTTGACTCCCCTCTTGTCTTTTCTCCTTTTTTATTTTTGTTTCTGTCCGCGTATGTGCGTGATGAGTATTCTCCTGACGCGCTTCTGATTTTAATTTTTTAGCTACTGCTAATGACCAGCAACGCTGCACACAAACACACACACATGGACTCATGCACGTGCACGCTCTACTCAATTATACTACGATTCTTATTTTTCTTTTTGCCCCCGTTAAGTTTCTGTGACCCTCACCAAAATTGATGTCTCTCCTTTATCCTTCTTTCTTTTTCCTTTGAGTTGGCGTTAATTTTTTTTATTTATTTTTGTGTATATATCTTTTTTCTGTTACCTCTCGTGATTGCGCAAGGGTACTTGACCTCGTGCGAAGGCCCCTAAATTGAATCAGTTATGTATCGTTTCATTGGTACTTCCTCCTGTTTTTTTTTTCTTGTTATTTTTTATCTATTTTTACCTGATTTGTGCTATTATGTGAACACTCTACTCTTTTTGTTTTTCGGTTTATTTGGCGTTTCTTTTTATTCGTGTGCACCCCCCTCTCTTTTTTCTTTCTGTAAAGAATCTTGATCCTTTATTTTTTTCACAGCTTCTTTTTTTCTTTCTGAGCAGTTTCAACATTGTGTTTTGTGCATATTGAAGACAACAACAGTAAGAGTTTTTTTTTTTTTTCAATAACGATGAAACTACTCAGAGAATCCAGATACTTTGTCGATGCGTTTCTCCCCATTCTGGGGTTTCTCGCTTTCTTCTTTCCTTTTTTTCTTTGTTTGCTACTTTTTGTTGCTGTTGATGTTATTTTCTTGTTTGCCAGCTTCTGTAGTATAATCCATTGGAGCGAGTGTGCTTCGCAACAGCAACAATAAAAATAAAAAAAAACATACGTGAGCACACAAAAACACATAATAAAAAAGAGGCGACAAAAAAGGCTGCTGGCGGTGCTGCGACTTTTCTTTCCCCTTTAATTTCAAGCAGGCTGCACGCTACCTGTGTCTACAGAAAAAGCATTCATGGGGAATTGCCGTACCGATCTGTACGCTGCCCCATTTCCTTCTGTTGAGCTCACGAGGCGCTTGTGATGCGCGTAGTACTCTCGCTGCGATTTTCCCTCGCTGGGCTTGCCCTTGTGGAAACACACCGGACAATCAACGCGATGTGTTCCCTCCACCGGCCCTTCGCCTTTGTATGCGCACATGGTTTCTTCTTTTTCCTCCTTCTGTTTCTCGTCTTTTCCTTCATGCATCTTCGCATTTTTTTTTTATTTTCGTCTACTTCTCACTTTTCTCCTTCACTTTCACACACTATAGTGCTGTCTTTTATGTGTGTGTAATGAAATGACGAGCAACACGTTAGGTGGTGCCACCAATAACATCGCACCTGCTGTTACGATGAACGATGAAGCAGTAGACGCGTATGGCTTTCTCGCACCTCGCGCCACGAGTGTGGACACACCGAGTGCTCCACTGGCGAGCAAAGACATCTCCACGTCGATGAGCGCGCCGTGGACGACAGAGGCGCTGCGCGACGAGGAAGGCTGGTGGGCCTCCGACTTTCTACTGTACCTCTCCTGGAGGTCCGCGTTAGGCGCTACCTCACGGACCATCGTGAAGCACGACGACCACCACTGCGGCAGCCATGGTAGTAGTGGTGCCAGCAGCGCATCAGCGACGCCACGCTCGGCACAAAGTTCGGCTTCTCCTCGCTGTAGTGCAGCTTCGCCAGCGTCCACGATAGTCGAAATTGTGGACGCCCCTGCTGCTGTGCCTCGCTCCTCTTCCGCCTCGTTCTCTGCGCCTCTCCACTCCCTCCAGACGGTTCCCGACACGGTGCTGCTGGAGGAATGGTTTTGGGGCCGCTGGAACGATCGCCTGCGCGCCTACGGCGGCTGTCCGCACATGGCCCTGCGGGGACTTCTTTAGGGCTTCTTCTCAGGTGCCTGGCAGCAACCCACAGCGAAGCAAATGGACGAGGCAGCGCACTACGCGGCGTTGGCGGCCAGCGAAGGGACGGCGTCTGGCTTCTCCCCAACCCATGCCGCTGCCTTGGAGTCGATCGATCGCGATATTGGCCGCACCTTTCCCCATCATGTGCTGTTCCTCGGCCCTGCCGCCGCCTCCGCTGTTGGCCAGCGGCAACTCCGGCGGCTCCTCCGCGCTTACGCAGCACGCGATCCTGAAGTGGGGTACTGTCAAGGAATGGCCTTTGTGGCAGCGGTAGTGCTCATGGTCGCGCCTGAGGTGCAGGCCTATCAGATCTTCTGCGCACTGATGCGAGAGGGGAGCGGCGAGGCCGTCACGACGCAACGGAGCCGTCGCCACGGCATGCGGCAGCTCTACCGCTCTGGCTTTCCGCTGTTGCAGACGCTCTTGGCGGAGCTGGAGAGCCACGTTCGATCGCTCCTACCCGCCCTTGCGGCCCATCTGAAGACCACCGAGGTGCACATCTCCATGTTCGCCTCGCGGTGGTTCCTCACCCTCTTTGTGCATCAGCTGACCCCACCCGTGCTGCTGCGTGTGTGGGACTTCTTCCTTGTACGGGGGTGGTCGGTGATGGTGCAGGTGGCCGTGGCGCTGCTGCACCAAGAGCAAGCCGCGTTGCTGAAGCTCTCGATGGAGGGCATCCTCCTGCACCTCAAGGTGGTGCGTTCTCAGCGGCAGAGCGAGGGCGAATTGCTGCGACGTGTCTGCAACGCACCCGTGCTTTGACCGCAGAAGGAGCAACGTTCTTTCTTTGGGTTTTCTGTTGCTTCTCTACCTGCGAACGAAAAGCGGCGGCGAAGAAAAGAAAAGAAAAAACACTTGGAACCTCTGAGATGCGTGAAATTGTGAAGCATCTGCTTCGTCTTGGAAGCTATTCCAAACCCTGCGCTGAAGCATGACCTCTCCCTCAGACATCACTCTTGTTACTCCATTCAAGCTCAGAGCACGTCCATAGAAGCGCACTCAAGCATGTGGATGTCTTTCCTCCTTATTTGGTTGCTGTTTTTTGAGCTCGAGCCACACTTGGTGCGACGCTCTCCAGCGCACTCTTCCCCTGCTGACGACGTTCCTAAAGCACACACTTACCCCTTTCTCTTCTTCCCTCTTCTTGGCCCTCTTCATCTCCACGTTTTTGAGTAGCATTGGTGTTCTTTTTTCTGGGATCTTCTTTCTTCTCCTCTTTATTGAACGTCGTCTTTTTTTTTCTTTTTCCAGCTCTCGTGTTTTGTTGTTGTGTTATTGCCTACCTCGCTGATACAAGAGCATATCTACATACCGAGCTTACGCGTACCTTCTTTGTTGCCCCCCCCTTCCTTCTTCGCCGCTCGTGTCACCGTTCTTGGTACTCACTCACAAATATACATGTAAGTGCCCCAACGTGATACACACACACACACACACACACGCTACGCGTACATACCCAATTTTATCTTATACACTCATACAACCTCATTTTTCTTTCTCGTATTATCTCGCTGTGACACCTCTCCTTTCCCTTCTCTCTCTCTCTCCTTCAATTACGAGCTTCAGCTCAACCCCGTTCCACAAAATCTTCCCGGTCAGCCAAGATGGGTCTTATGCTACCGAAACCCATCCTTAGCAAGGTCGTAGACCGCAGCGGGAATGGCTTCGTCAACGCTGCCTGTGCCTCGCAGAACGGCTTCCGTAACTCGATGGAGGATGCACACATGCTAGTCGCGACCGAGGACAGCACCATCGCCTACTTCGGCATCTTTGACGGCCATAGCAATGCGGAGTGCAGCGCCTACATTGCGAAGGAGTTTCCCACGCGCCTGAAGAAGCTACCGGAACCCATCACCGCGGACATGCTAGAGCAGGTATGCGTAGAGGTGGACGAGGCGTACATGAAGACCCATGAGGAGGGCGGCTCCACGGGCACCTTCTGCCTTATCCGCAAAGACCTCAGCGTGACCATCGCCAACGTCGGCGACTCCCGCATTCTCGTCTGCCGTGGCGGAAAGCTGGTCTTTGCCACCGAGGACCACAAGCCCTTCAACAAGCAAGAGACGGACCGCATTATTAGCTGCGGCGGTAGCGTAGTCAGCAACCGCGTCGACGGTGATCTTGCCGTGTCCCGCGCGTTCGGCGATGCCTCCTTCAAGGTGAAGGGCACGAAGGACTACCGCAATCAGAAGGTGATTGCCGTGCCGGATGTGTCCTTCGTCCAGTGTCAGCCGAACGACTTCGTTATTCTCGCCTGCGACGGCGTCTTCGAGGGCAGCTTCTCCAACGAGGACGTCTGCCAGTTTGTGTGGGAGCAGCAGCAGAACTGCTGGGACGACCTGGCGGTGGTGGCGTGCCGCGTGTGCGACGAGGCCATCCGGTGTGGCAGCAAGGACAACATTTCCTGTATGGTGGTGCAGCTAGGGGAGGGCGCTTCCAAGGTGAAGGCGTTCGGCACCCACAGCTTCGTGCCTGGCCCGCCATTCCCACGCAATCAGCAGCCCTGCCGCACCGCTTACGGCCAAATGGCGGAGCTGGGGCACACCACCACCGCCGCGGCGCTTCAGACACGCTATCAGTTGCTGCAGGCCTTCACAAAGAACAAGTTGAACGAGCAGCCACCGGTCATGCGGACTGCGTTTGAGATGAGTGATGAGGTGGACGTGGAGACCGAGTGGTCCTTCTTTGGCAAGGGCCCTTCTCCGGGCAATGAGAAGAATTTCTTCGAGGCCCTGGCGAACACGGGCAACAACTCGTGAAAAAAAGGAGCTGGTCACTTCTTTCGTTAACGTCGACAGTGGAGACCCCCCCTTCCCTCCTAGCAGCAACGTGTGAGAGGCTGACAGGGGGAAGAAAGGAACGACGAGGAGTGCTCACGTCCCCCTCTCGTGCCGCGTCCTTTTTCTTCCCGAATGATGTTCCTGTCGTATGTTTAGCAAAGAAAAGAGATAACAGGGTATTGAAAAGGAAGAAAAAAGAAGAAAAAGCAGCAGTGTCTTCTCTCTTTTTTTTTTCTCATTCTTGACTCCTTCTCTCTTCCAATATCTGTATTGTGATGTGACCTACATCTCCATTTCTCCATTCCAATGTTATCAATATATATATATTTAGGTTTTTTTTCCCCCTTTGTATTTGCATGAGAGTGCGCGAGTGAGTTTGTGAATGCGTGTTACTCTTCACCTTTCTTTTCTGTTTCTCTGAGTCGTAGATCGATAGTTGATCTTGGACCTGTGGTTGTTCAAGCTGTGTAGGATCTTTCTCGGGGTAGGTGGGAGACGTCAGCACTTGGAACGTGTTGCAATTTGTTCGCCTTCTTCTCATTCATCTTCGGGTAGTCGTATTTGTGGCGAAAAAAACGTTTCTGCCGTTTAAACCACTTTAGACCAGATTTCCACGAAGAAAAAAGTCCCCTTTTTGTTTCCTTTTGCTTTTTTTTTTTGTACCTCTGCATTCCTTTGTATTATTCTTGTGCTTGCGTATGTGCTTGTGTGTGTGCTCGTCTCTTTATATAATTTTTTTTTCTCGTTTTGTTCCTATCCTTCCCTATTTGCGCATCTGGGCAGATGGAAAGCACTTTGCCGTGTACATCTCTCTCTCTCTCTTTCTCGCGAACAGAAGAGAAGGAGTTGAGATGCTTCCTCATGTTCCCGCGACATTAAATACGAAAGAACAAAAGCTGATGTATAGTGCGTTAAAGCGGAGGGAAGATTCGAGAAGAAGGAAACGCATCACAGTTTATCTTTGTTGTTGTGGGCGGCGGTGACGGTGTTGTGCAAGCGATTGTGTTGTCTCTGTATACAAGCTCCTAGACTCATCTTTTATTATCCCTATTGTTTCAGTTATTGCTACTCCACCTTGTATTGGTGTTTCTTCGTGTTTTTTTGTTTTTTTTGTTCTTGTATCACCTTTTTGAACCAACTTTGAGATGTGGTGCAGTTGACATTGTGTTCTCCCTTGGTTGTCTTTTCCTTTTTTTTTTATTGAAGGGAACGTAGAACATGCTTTCATGTTCTACATTTCTCCAAACGCAAACACACACACATGCACACACACACACAGACAGAGAGACAGACACAGATACACACACACACACACACACACACAAACTATACTACACACGTAAATAGAGAACCACATTCGCTGCAAAGCGAAACCCTTCAGTTTGCACTTAGGCAATAGCGTATTTTTTTTTTCTTCATTCTTTGTCTACCATTCCACCTTTTGTCGGCTAGTGGTGTTTGCTGCATCGATACAAGGTTTATTACTATTCCTGTCTTTATTTTTCCCCCTTTTCTCTGGTTGCTCTGTAGTCTTTACTTTATTGATGCGCGCTGATATTATTACGATCTCTTTGGTTCACGCCAGGCGCTCGCGAAGCTGCCGACTATTAATGAGAACAAAGTTACACACAAAAAAAAAAAAAAAAACCCGAAGAATACGCGAAAAGGAGCGAGAGCAAAATAAGACGGTTTCCATTCGTGTTTGTGTAAACTTCGTTTGTTTAGTCTCCTGCAGTACCCAGTCAAGCGGCTGTTGATGGTGTCACTTATGGAAGAAGAAGAAAAAATAAAGGAACAAGTTGGATGGTTTTTGTTCTGTGAAGGGATGGAGAGGGGCACAGATAGAGAGATAAAGAGAAAGAGAAAGAGAGAGAGGGGAAAGCAACAGAAATGAGCACGACAAGGACACTGAAGGGGATTAAACCGGGAGCAGCGGCGAGGCTCGTTGATAATGTGAATGCGGTGTGGCAATGAAGAGAGTAGAAACGAGCGTGCTCGGTTTTATCGGAGAGCATTGTTTTTTTCTCTGCATTTATGTTGCTACATGTGTTTTTTCCTTTTTGACCTGCGAGGCTTTGACAGCTGAGCTTGTCACTACGATATACATATATCTGTGTGCGTACATGCGTCACATTCTGTTTTCCCCCTTTATGTTTTTACTCTTGTTGTCTCTCCTCGTCGTTTGTGTTTTCCGAAAACGCACTGTAAGTGAGAAAATTGTGTTTTTTTCTCTCTCACTGATCTCTTACGGACCAGTTGGAAAAGGTGGAAGAGGAAGCGAAAGACCTAGAAGTGTTATTCTCCTGTCATTCTGTGTATGTGTTTGTGTGGGTGTGTACGTGCTTGAATCAGTATCCCATTTACTCTATATTATTCACTTGTTTTTGTTGTGGTGGTGGTTCTTTTTTTTCCCCCCGTTAAGACTACTGTAGTTGTCTTTTCCGTTTCTATTATCTTTCCGGCTTACGTTTTGTTTTACGTCTCTTTTTTTTTCCGTTATTTCGTGTGTCGTGTGTGTTTGTGCCTGTGTGGTGTCTATGTCTGACCTCTTTTGATCGTGGTCCTATCCCATTCCGTGACTCCTGTGGTTTTCTGGGTACTGTTTTTTTTGTTGTATGTTAACTGATCTTCGTCCCTCTAAACGCTCTATACGCAAAACAAAGCAAAAAAAAAAATCATCCAGAACGTCTTGGAGAGCAAGCGTAATACAAAGAAAGAGTGCTGGCAAAGGTGCATAGTGCGCGACGTCGATACAAGTGCTCATAGCTACATGTGTATGTGTGCGTGTGTCCGATAAGCCCCGCAAAAAGGAAACGAACGACGAGAATGAAAGCGAGCGGAGCGAAGTGCAACGAGGGGTGGATGTGTGCCGTTAGGCGTGTGTCGTACACCAGCCCAGCGCTTTTTTCTTTTTTCGGTCCCTTCTCCTCTCCAAGTGTTATATTGCGACTCGAACACAATCGACGTAGCCAAGGCGTTGCCCAGAGGCAGAAGGAGAAAATTGATTGGTGTGGAGCTTTCCGTGCAGCAGCTCGCCTTTTCTACTCATGCCTATTCTCCATCGTTGTGAAATCTCTTTTTCTGTGTGTGAAAACAAACAAAAAAGTAAAAAAAGAGGTCTGCTTTACCAGTTGTAGAACATTGCGCCTTTCTGAAACGCATCCTTGCCCTCATCGTTCTCCTCCTTCATACTCTCTTTCTCTTTCTAACTGTTTGGTTGCTCTCTCTCTCTCTCTCTCTCTCTCTTTTTAATTTTGTTTTCTTGCTCTTCGCCATGGATGCTGATGGACACGACGACACGCCGTTCCTATTTCCTGCATCACTGATTATTATTATTGTTTTTGTGTGAGCGCTTCCCTTAACGCGCATGTACGCTTTATACATGCACACATACATATATATTTTTTTGCTTTTTTATGTACTGTCATTTCCTTTCGCTGTGAACATCTCCTCAGCCAACAGGATTTACCTCTGAAACAAACAAACAAACAAACAACAAAAAAAAAAAACATCTTCATTTATACACAAGTCATCTGCAAGAGCGTTCATACCCTCTCTTATTTTTCCGCTCCTCACCTTTCAACTTACTTTTCCCTTTCTTTCCCCAAAAAAACCTCAGCTGCGGCTCTCCTAGCCACGCACGCACACACACACACACACACACAAAAAAAAAAACGCGGTCAAGCAGGTACATATACATCGTACCTCTGTCAAGGGTTTTTTTTTTTTACGACGCGGCGCTCCCCTCCAAGCGTTGAGCTGTCTTGTGGCTTTTGACTACAACAACAAAAAAGGGTATCGGTTCCGTATTGCTCTTCATTTTTTTTTTTCTCTCTCTCTTCTGCCTTTGCACGGGTTTATCGTTCTTGCTACGGCTGTTCTTTTCGTGGCTTTTCGAGTCTCCGTCACCACGTAACTGCATCACAGGCTGCAGCTCTGACGCACCACCGCGCACAACCAGGTTACCTTCTTAGATCCTGTAGTGCAGCTGCTTTGGAGTGCCTCAGTAGAGCTTCCTCAAATAGAGTGCGGCACACCTGCTACAGTTCAGTATCACCTAATTTGTATTTTTTCATTGTTAACTCCACTCCCTCCTCAGCGACGCGATCGCGTACTGCACACAACGCCTCCGCCAAAAAAAAAAGAAGAAAACAGTATTCTACAAAAATGATGCTCACAAAGGTAGAGGGGCCGAACACGGCGGGCAACAAGGTATATACTTTCGGTGTCGACGCGTACAGGCTCGAGGTGCCGGAGCGGTACAACGTACAACACTTTGTCGGCCGCGGCGCGTATGGCTTTGTCTGCAGTGCCGTGGACGAGGTCACGAACGAGTCGGTGGCGATCAAGAAAGTGACCCACCTCTTCGACGACGCCGTGGACGCGAAGCGGGTGCTGCGCGAGGTGAAGCTGCTTGCCTTTCTGCACCACCCCAACATTCTCTCCTTGAAGGACCTCTTTAAGTCGCCCGACCCCGTGGACGTGTATTCGGAGTTGTACGTAGTGACAGACCTCATGGAGTCCGACATGGACGCGATCCTCCGCGCACCACGGATCAAGCTGGCCGCCAGTCACGGGCAGTTCTTCACTCTTCAGCTCCTCTGTGCCCTGCAGTACGCCCACAGCGCCCACGTCCTCCATCGCGACCTCAAGCCTGGCAACTTGCTGACCGACGCGGAGTGCAACTTGAAGCTGGGCGACTTTGGGCTGGCACGGGGTATTGGCGCCGACGACACGATGACGCAGTACGTGTTTACGCGCTGGTACCGCCCGCCGGAGCTGCTGCTGGTGTGCAAGCATTGCAGCTACAGCGCGGACATGTGGGCGGTCGGGTGCCTTGCGGCGGAGATGTTCACGGGCAAGCCGCTCTTCCCCGGCAAGGATTACATTAACCAAATCAACCTCATTGTGGAGCTGCTGGGCGTACCGGATATGCTACACGACCTGCCCCCCAGTACGTCGAAGGAGGCGGTGCATTACCTTTCCTCTTTGCCACCCAGCAAAGGGAAGAAGCTGGAGGAGTTCGTGCCAGAGTTGCGAACGCGCTTCGATGAGTCTACCTTCTTCGACGGCTTCGACACCGAGCTGGAGGAGGAGCTGGTGGCGGAAGGCGGCGCGGTGGCCCACGCCCAATCACGCCCACCGGAGGACTACTACGCTGAGTTTGTGGACTTCATCTTCGGCTTGCTGCGGTACAACCCAGAGAAGCGCCGCACCGCGAAGGAGTCCATCGCGCACCCGTGGCTGAAGGACGTCCGCGGTCCGCAGGAAACCATTGGCGGGTGCGAGGCGGAGCTGATTTACGAGTGGGATGAGGACGGTGCTGCCCTGACCATCCCACAGGTACGCCGCCTATTCATCGATGAAATTGAAAAGCTCGCTGCCGCCAAAAAGCAGCGGCAGAGTAAGTGAGAGTATACGGAAGACAGAAGAATGTGTTTGCAAAATCTTTTCTTGTTTGTGCGTTTTTTTTTTTTTCGTCTCTCTCTCTCTCTCTCTCTAGTACCTGCTAGCTCGTGTTTTTTTTTTTTTCCCCCCCTTCCCCCTCCTGTACTGCTTTCTGTGTGTTTGTGTATGTGGGTGAGTTCCCTTGTTCCTTTTCTCTAAAAGCGTCGAAGAAGGGCGAGAGAAGCACATCGAAGTCAACCACGTCCTTGAACGGTTTACTGCAAAAAAACAAAAATAAACGCTCGAGGTTATGTTTTCTTTATATTTCGCACTTCTTCATCTTTTTTTTTTCTCTCCGAGAGATCAATTTTTTCTTTGTGTGTGTGTGTTTGTGTGTCTGTTTTTCGTTTTTTACAGGATCTGCGTATATCGGAGCTGATGCGGGGCACAAGGCCCCCATTTTGGAATGGGGGCTGCAACTCGCACAGAATAGAAATATAATAAAAAGTACGTCTTGTATTTGCTTGTATACATTTGTTGCTGCGGAAAAAAACTCCACGGCGCACTCGCAGCCAAAACAAAACAAAAAAGTAAAAAAAAGATCAACACACTTTTGCCAACTAGCCGCGAAGGCTCTATTGCTCTTTCATCGGTTACCCAATCTCTTGTTGGCTTCGACCTCAATCGTCCTTGAACCTCGTGCCAAAGAGGTAAGGACTGGCAAGTCTTTGATATTAAACAAAAAAAATGCGCCACCATTCAAACTGGAAAATATTTTAAAAAAAGTTTTTCTGACTCGACTCTCGTTATCTCATTCCCACTTAAAAAAAAAATAAAGGGTGTCTGAAAGAGAAAGAAAAAATCAATAAGAGTTTTGGCTTTTTGCTCACCTGACTCACATCGAAGTTGCATCTTGACACTTCTTTTTTGTTGTTACTTTCCTTTGCTTGTTTTTTTTGTTGTTTAAAGTCTTCGTAGACACCTCCTCGCTCAAAGATGTCGCCGTCTCCCGAATACAAAAAAAGAGGAAAAAGGCTCGTCAACGCCTCTCTGGCAACTCGTCTGACGTGTTGTGTGGTCCTCGCCGTACTGTGCAGTGCCGCAGTCGGTGTCGATGCGTTCGGCTTCGGGTTTATGCGCGACTTCGGCCAGGCGTACGCGCAGGACGACGTCATCCCTATTCTGGCCAGCTCCGTCACCTCCAAAACTAAAGTCGTCCCCCTGCGGTGGTATGACGTGTTCCCGTGCGCGCGCGAGGTGATCACGGAATCGATTGCTCCTGTGCATCGCAACATTGGCCAGACGCTGACGGGTGACATGCACGTTTCCTCCGGCGTGAGTGTGAAGATGAACGAAGATGTCGAATGCAATGCGGTGTGCTCGATGAAGCTGACGGATATCGCAGCGAAGAAGCTGGAGCAGCACATTCTGGGCCGCTACCGTGCACAGCTCTTCCTTGATGGACTGCCCGTGCTTGACAAGGCCGGCAACAATCGTACGCGGTTGCGCAGCCGGACTGGCTTGCAGCTGGGCCGCGTCGCGGATCGGAACGGTAAGGCGGTAGCAGTGGTCTACAACCACTTCCACTTTGTCGTCTACTACTACGTCCCCACAACGGCCCCAGCTGAGCGGCGAATTGTGCAGTTTGACGTGATGCCGCAGAGCATGGTGCTTGACGAGTACGTTCCCGGCGCACGGTGCGTTCCACCGAAGGGTGAGACGGAGCAGACAACGGAGGCGGCCACTCAGGGCATCACGTTCAGCTACTCCGTAACGTGGCGCGAGACGACGACGCCCTTCATTACGCGGTGGGACGCCTACGTCGGCGTCGACGCACACGAGTCGAAGATGCACTGGTACTCCATCCTGCACGTCCTCTCCGTGGTGGTGCTGCAGTCGGTGCTGCTGTGGTATCTCTTCCTGCGGGCTGTGCGGCGGGATATATCGTCCTACAACGAGGAGGACCTCCTGGGCGACCGTGAGGATAGCGGGTGGAAACTGGTGTCCGGCGATGCCTTCCGCGCTCCTCGCGGCGCCGTGGCCTTGTCGATCCTCGTCGGCAACGGCATGCAGCTCTTCTGCATGGCCATCGCGTCTTTCCTCCTTGCCGTGGTGGGCATGGTGTCGCATGGGTCGCGTGGCATGCTGGTCACCCTTCTCATCGGCCTCTTCGTCTTCTTTGCCAGCGTGAATGGGCTGGTCACGGCTGTGCTGATCAAATTTTTTCGTCGGCGGTCGTGGCAGGCCATCTTGCTGACGGCGGTCGCCCTGCCGGGATTCGTGTTTGCGGTGTACTTGGCGCTCAATTTGATCCACCTCGGCAAGCACGCAGCAAGCACCCTGCCCTTCACCTCTCTCCTGTACCTGCTCGCGCTGTGGCTCCTCGTCTCCGTTCCCCTGTGCTTCGCTGGCGCGGTGGCGGGCTTCAGCACAAACATCAACATTCCCGTGAAGGTGAACAGCATCCCCCGCACCATCCCCCCGCAGCCGTGGTACATGAAAGGCCTCATGTCGTACATTGCCCTCGGTATCGTTCCCTTCGGGGCCTCTTACGTGGAGCTGCAGTCCATCTTCAGCAGCGTGTGGCTAGGCGCGGGGTATCACATGTTTGGCTTCCTGGCCGTTGCGTTGGGGCTTGTGGTGGCCATCGTAGCGCAAATATCGATCTTCTCCACCTACTACCAGCTGAACCTGCTGAACTATCACTGGTGGTGGCGCTCCTTCTTCGTCTCCGCGTCGTACGGTGTGTGGCTGATGGCGTACTGCGTCTTGTATTATCTCTTCATCTCCCTTGTGAAGGGCTTCTGGGGGACTGTGCTGTATTTTGGCTATATGGCCCTCGCGTGTGTTATGGTGTCCATCATGTTTGGCGCCACAGGCTTTCTGGCCGCCCTGACGTTCGTCCGCATCGTGTACTCCAGCGTGAAGGCAGATTGAGAGGGAAGGCAGGATTTAAAAAAAAAAATAACCGAAGGAAGAAGAGGCTCCTGCCAACATCCAGCAACGTGCAGCACCCATTGCGGCAGGCCATAGAGCGTGGGTGGTGGAAACAAACAAACAAAAAATGGTGAAAGCGGGACTTTAAAGAAGGCGACCTTTTGATTCTGTTGGAGCTTCGCTCCTGACTATTCAAAATTGTGGCAGAAAAAAACAGACTTGCATTTCAAGATTCTAAGAACTCATCAAGGCAGATAGGGTAGCTTATGAGGGTTTAAGCGTTTTTTTCTTTGTTAGGTTCTTCTCAAAACATCAACAGCTGAACCCGGACCCTCAATGCAGACACAATACATATATGTATGTGTACACTCGCCTGCGTATGTCTTAAACGAAAAAAAAAAAGGAAGTCGCACGTTGTTAGCTTGGTGTTGTTCATCTTGGTAAATCTCGCCTTATCAACCCCTCTCCTCTTTTGTTGATTTCGTTGTGTACCTTTTTTATTTTTTCGGCTCTGTTCTGTGCCGCAAACTTGCTGTACCGCCTCCTCGACTTTTTCTTTCCCTTTCGCATTTGTGTATTGATGTGCTGCGCAGAACGTGCTGCGCTATGTGGACTTCTGTTTGAGGTGCTTGACATTGATCATCCTCGTTTTGTCTGGTGCAATTGCTCTTACACCAGCGTGCGGCAGAATACTGAAGTAAAAAAGAGTTTTTTTTTACTTTTAAGTTTCTTTCTCTTTCGTTCTCCAACTTAACGAAAGAGGAGAAATTTTCTGTTTGTCTTTTCCTTTTTACTTCATGGGGTTTTTTTTTTTCTGGACATCGAAATTCAGATCAAAACCAAATATATTGAATGCTGGCTTAGTGAATCTAATTGCGTTTTTCTCTCTAGTACTTTTCTCAGCAACCTATGCGAACGCATTTGGTTTTCATTTGCAAAGGGGTGCTTTTGAAGTCACTAAACCAATAGTCAACATTTTTCTTGACGATTGCCGTAAGTAGTGGATTTCTTCTTTCTTCCCCCTTTTCTCTGTCTATTGCACACGCAGAAAAAAAAAAACCCGAGAGAAAAAAGGCAGGAATTGTGGCTGAAACCTGTCCCGCGTATGATGCACTCGTGGCAGCATGTGATGTGTATCAGTGTAACCTTTATTAATCTTTTTTTCCTTTTTTTTCTGCAAGGAGGTTGTCTTTCCGTCGTTGCTGTTGTTGTTGTGGCTAACGGTACGGATGCTCTCTCACGTTCCCCCCTCTGTCATTCGCTCTTCCTAATTCTCTCTCTCTCTCTCTTTCTCTATATATGAAATTTTTCGCATCATTGGTGCACCACCGCATAGCCTCTGCGCAGACCTCGCAAAGGTTCAGCATTCGTTCTTCATATTTCACTAGAGTTATTTGCCACTCCTTATTACATATTTTTTTGCGCGCTCTCGACATCGTCTCTTTTCCTGCACCATAACACAGTTTTGCAATCCTCTCTTTGTATCAGGTTATCTCGAATACCGCCTTCCTGAATTAAAAAAAAAGAAAGAAAGAGAAGACAAAAGCGATCGAGGTGTCATTGGTGTGTCATTTTATTGCTTCTACCTCCCTCTCCCTCTCTCCTTCCATCATGTCTCGCGCGCAGACGAGCAGCAAGACGGCGCCGAAGAACATTTCGGTGTTCTGTCGTGTGCGTCCGCCGGTGTCGCAAGAAAAGGGACACACCTTCGAGAACATCACCTATGACCCCCGCGACAACCGCGCCATCATGGTGAACCGCAAGTCGGGCACCAAGATGATTGAGAAGCGCTACATGTTCAACCGGGTGTTTCAGCCCAACGTGACGCAAAAGGACGTTTATGAGAACTTCGCAAAGGGCGCCGTCGAGGCCGCTTTCGATGGGCAGCACGGTGTGCTCTTCGTGTACGGTCAAACCGGCTCTGGTAAGACCTTCACGATCAGCAACGACGACCCAAAGAACGAGGGTGTCCTGCAGCAGTCTATGCGGGAGATTTGGAGTAAGATTGCGGCCGACACGGCCAACGACTACAACTGCACCGTCAGCTACGTGCAGCTCTACAATGAAATTCTCACCGACCTGCTGGACGAGCAGAAGGGTCGTGTGCGGATTCAAATTGGCGCCGAGGGCCGTGGCGACGTCGTGATGGTGTCCGACGCGACCGGCCTCCCCATCGAGCGGCCAGTGAGCGACTACAAGAGCACGATGAACGCCTTTAAAACTGGCATGACGCGCAAGGAGATGGCCAGCACATCGATGAACAACACCAGCTCTCGCTCGCACACCGTCTTCACGTTGAACATCAACAAGTCCCGCAAGACCGGTAAGGTGGAGGTGGGCGCCGGCGGAGAGGCGGCGGTGGCGCTTGAGGGCCGCCTCGTGCTGTGCGATCTTGCCGGTAGCGAGCGCGTGAGCAAGACGCATGCGGAGGGCAAGACCCTCGACGAAGCCACGCACATTAACCGCAGTCTGCTCACTCTTGGAAAAGTGGTCGCGGCGCTGACGGAGAACGCGCAGCACGCGCCATTCCGTGAGTCGAAGCTGACGCGCATCCTGCAGTACTCCCTCATGGGTAACGGCAACACGTCCCTCGTGGTGAACATCAGTCCATCTGACGACAACATTGAGGAGAGTCTGAGTGCTATTCTATTTGGTCAGCGTGCAAGTCAGATCAAGCAGGACGCCAAGCGCCACGAGGTGTTGGATTACAAGGCGTTGTATCTCCAGCTCATGGCGGACCTGGACAACAAGAACGACAAGACGCTCGAGGATGCGCTGGAGGAGGAGCGCGGGGTCTACGAAGACCGTATCTCCTCCCTCAACGACCAGATTAAGCTCCTCACCGACGAGAACACCATGCTGCGTAACGAGAACAAGCAGCTGCGCGCCGCTGTGCCGCCAGAGAAGCTGAAGAAGATCGTGCAGACCCCCGGCAGTCAGCTGTCGGGTGGGGACGATGCTGGTGGTGCGGCTGCCGGCGAGGGTGGGGCGAGTGATGGCGCTGACGGCGCCGTGACAGCCGGTGGTGGCGACTGGGCTGAAGCGAACCGTCAGCTGCGCGAGATGATTGGCATCCGCGACGCCAAGCTGCGCACGATCAGCGACGAGCGTGTGCGTCTTGCGCTGCTGCTGTCGGAGGAGCAGCGGAAGTGCTTCAAGCTTGCGCAGAAGATGCAGGCGTTTGGCCTCAAGTACAAGATGGAGCGCTCTCAGCTCACGCATCGCCAGGACGAGCTCGCGGCGGAGCTGGCCGCGTCCAAGGGGACGGACTACCTGAGCGCGATGGGCACCCTCGACGCCTACACCAGCCCCACCAGCCCTCGTATGCCCCGTGACGGGGAGGAGATCAACGACCTGGAGAAGGCGCAGGCAAAGATCCGTGCCTTCCGCGCGGAGCGTCAGGAGCTGATTGTCTACCAAGCCAAGGCCGCCACCGCCATTCGCATGTTGGTGAAGGAGCGCGACGCTGCCCTGCGCAAGGCCGGCCAGAAGTGAGGATGCAGGAAGCCGGCCCATGTCGTGAAGACGCGATGAGATTGCACTTTCTAGATGAGCCCCTTTCTGACTCCTATGGAATGCAGAGGTATCATCGTTACTTACATTTCTTCTTCTTCTAGTTGCCTTCATCTTTGCACGAACTCGCATGCACGCGCAAACAAGCTCTTCTTTTTTTTTTTTTTCGTCACTATCCTGTAGAAACAATGACGCAAGGGAGGCATATATGAGAAGGAACAATGCACCGATACTCTTAAGCTACGTGCTAGTTCCCCGCAGCATCGCAATTACTTATATTTTTCGATTGTTGTCCCCATAATGATTTTTTTTTTCGCCTTTCTCTCTCTCTCGGTTGTTGCTGCGCTGTTTGTGTTTTTTCTTCTGTTTCTCATTGAATATCATGGTGTTTTTTGCGTTGCTCCTATCCACACGTGATTTCCTCTTTCTTATATATTTTTTTTCTTAGACATTTTCATTAACTTGACACAAGCAAGCAGCTCTTCCTCTAGTAAATTCCAGCTCACTTTTTTTTTTTTACTTTGTCTGTTTTGTATCTTAGTTATTCGTTATTTTGACCATTCCCCGTGAATGGTAACTCTGAGGAAAAGCGCTAGCTTTCATTTTTTTTATGCTCTATGCTTCTCCTCCCGTCTTGCCGCATTGCTACCTTTCTTTCTCTGTTGTTGCTGCAGTGCGGAAGGAAAGATGTGCTTCATCATACGCATCAACTACTGCTGGTTTTTTCTATGTTGTTGTTGTATCGCCTCCTCCGTTTCTTTCCATTGGGAATGGTGCAGCACCTCGTCACGAAAAATGGGCATTCGTACAATTGGTTACAGACTCTTTCTGTGTTGGGGTTGTGGTAGTTGATCTATTCCCACCCTCAACGCGTGGGCGTTTGCATCGTATGCGGCATTGCTTGAGGGTGGGAAGCAGAGACTTGGAAACCATGACAGAGTCGTAGGTGGCCAAGAGAAAGCAACAAGGATTACATTACCAAAAAAAAAAAAAGCCCTGCGAAACAAAGAGAAGGTCGCTGGAGCCTATCATTTTTTTTTTCTAGTGCTTCTTGATCCCTTTTGTAATCTATCTTCTGCGCATCAGTGATGGAGAGAAATTATGTTGATGGTACACAGGAAAGGATGTTGATGGCTCCACACATCCACGCATTGAAAAGAGGTGGAGGACACTCTGCCTAAAGATGACCAATAATGTTAGCTGGCAATTCAAAGCGCGGTGAAAAGCGATGTTGAAGTTTCCCTCTCGATAGCACCAGTTCGTTTCTGCCCCGCGTCTTTTGCTAGCCATATCTGGGCATCTTCCTTTTCATCTTTTTTTTTTTTACGGTCAGCTTGGTGTGCGTGTGTGTGTGTGCGACGCCGTTGACTGGAAAGGGCTTGTGTGTTGCTGTGGCGTTATCGTCGTATCGTAAAGGCGTTTTATTAGTTTTGTTTGTTTTTCCCCTTTTCATTTGATGGACGCCTTTTCTTTTTTTCTCTACTTCTCATTTTGTTAATGCTGATTGCTTTTGTTCGGGTATTGTCCTCATTTTCGTTGAGTTTATTTGCAACGTCTTGCTAAATTCGAAAGCGCTGATGAAGAGAGACAACAGTTGTGTTGTTTCTCCTCCTCTTTTTTTTCTCTCTTTATTTCTCGACGAGAGTCTAGGTAGACAGCATAGCTATGATGGGCTAAACGACGAAAGGCTCGTTTAAAAAAAAAAAAAACTAACATCTTTGGTCTTCACGACAAATAAAGAGGGCTCATCTTGATCTACGCTCTGCTTAGCTTCTCTCCTAGCCTAGTGCCGTGTTTTCTCTTCAATGAATTGAGGAAGTGAGTGGCGTTTCCCTTGCAAAAAGTTCGAAACTTGGAGCATTTTTCTACGTAGAGCCCGTTTCATTTTCCTAGGAAAAGGGGAAAAATGGTCGACTATGAGCATGTGTTGCAACGCACATGTAAAGTTGTGTCTGTGTACGTCATGCACGCCATTGCTGCGTTCCCAAGTGCGTGCTGCTCATCGTGTTTCATTTTGAACTCCTCTCGAACCTCGCCTCTTATCTGCTTCTTGTTGACAGGTGCTCTACATGGCACCGGACCTACTTGCGATTGCCTTTTCAACACTTTTCTGTTGTTTGTGTTGTTGGCCTCTGAGACAAAGCTGGCATTTGCTGCAAGCATCACGCCAATACGCTCTGCAGACCAAGTGGTAAAACGCGCGTATTGCTCTTTTCCCACGTTTGTGGCTCTTTTTCAACTGACCAAGGCTTTGCTGGGAGTTTCTTCTGTGCACTTTATCTTGTCTTTTTGTTGTCCTCAAACTGTGCTTTATCCCTGCTAGAATACTCTTTTTTTTGCGCTTAACTTACTTCGTCCAGCGCACACATGTCGAAGGAATCTGCTGTTCTGGTACTGGACATAAGTCTGCTCAAGGATGACGACTTTAATCGAGCGTGCGCCATTTGCGAAGGCATCATCGTCGACAAGATGGTGTACTCCTCCTTAGATGAGGTGGCGGTGGTGCTCGCAGGAACAAGTGCGGCGCGTAGTACTCTTCATGAAACGCAGCCGGAGCGCTATCACAGTATTTTCGTCGATACGGAAGTGGGTCGCGCGTCGAAACAGGCGCTAGCGTCTGTAGGCGCTGCGCGTCGAGCACGGCGGGAGGTAGCAACAGTGCCGTCTGTCCACACCAACTCATTCGACTTCGTAGAGGCCCTCACCGTCGCCGCGAATATGCTGCAAGCAAAGACGGCCGGTCGAAAGGTTACACGCGCCATCTACTTGATCACAGACGCTCGCCACGAGGTGACCCACAAGGAGGAGCTCGTGGGGCTCCAAGCAACCTTTGACGGTGAGGGCATCGCCCTGACCGTGATTGGCTTTCAGTTTCGCGCGCAGGGTGAGGGAGGCATCGCCGATGATGCGCTGTGTGGTACAGCACGCACCAAGGTCTTGAACGAGATGGTGCTTCACGGTCTTTGCGCAGCGTTGGGGCCTCCCAGCCAGGTAATGCACGCTGAAGACGTCGAGGACAGCCTCGATCAGCTGCGGTGTCGCCGGATACGGCAGCAAGCGCTCTGCAAATACGTCCTCCGCATTGGCGACATTCGCATGGCAACGGAGATGTTCACGCTGGCAAAGCAGGAGGGCCTCCCTGCCCCTCTGCGCTGCACGCGTGACGGTGCGGGGGTGGTGGCGTCCGTCACGTACGAGACAACGGCCTGCAATGGCTTGGATAAGGAGCAGACGTACGAAGTGGACAAGTCGGCGCTCGTCAAGGCCCACTCTTTCGGAATGGATCACGTTCTCTGCAGCGAGGCTGATGATGCCGCCATGATCGTGCGCGGCGTGCCCGCGTTGGAGGCTCTCGCTTTTGTGCCAGAGTCGGAGGTGGAGCCGTATGTGTTGATGGGCGGCACCTGGTCGCTGCTCCCGCACCCAGACGACACCTCGGGTCAGCGTGGGTATTGTGCTCTCGTTGAGGCCATGGAGGCCACAGGTAAGGCGATGTTGGTGCGAATGGTCCGCAAACGCGATGCGGCACCGCTGCTTTGTGGGTGCTTTGTACAGCCCTGCGGCCCCGATGGGTCCTCGCGCTGCCTGGCAGTGGCGCCATTGCCTTTCGCGGAGGAAGCCCGCGCCTTGAACTTCTCCGAGTACCCCGAATTTACGTTTACAGAGCAGGAAGAGAGTTTGATGGATGAACTGATTGAGGGCCTGTCTGTTGAAGATTCGACGCTGGCCCCGCAACACACTTTCAACCCTGTACTACAGCAATACTACTCCATGTTGAAAGCAAAGTTGATCGCTACTTCTGCGGCTGAGTCGCAGCCCGCTGCTGCCACTGGTGCTGCTGTTCGTGTTGTTGTTCCATCTCCTTCAGCCGTCAACGAAAAAAGCACCGCCGCAGTCATCGGGAACGCACCGCAGGTCCCGTCTTTGCCGCCGGCGTTGCGTGGGCGGTCCACAGACTTTTTTGTGGAAGGCAGCGTTGTGAGGGGGCTTTTGACCAGCTGCCGTGCGACCCTCGAAAAGTGCGTCGCCGCCTTCCCATACGAGGAAAGTGGCAGCTGTGCCGGACGATTGGGCAGCCGCGGCCGGCCGTGGTTCCGTCGACCCGCTGGCACGGCTCAGGAACTTTCTCGTGCACCATCCACCACGGCGGCCTCGGTGGTAAAGGGGCGTGTGGGAGGTGAACTGCACGACGAGCACCACACCGCCCCTCCACCGTCGCCTTCGGTGTCGACGTCGGAGGAAGGCACAGTGGCCACAGAGCCGCATATCGTCAACGAGGGTGCTGCTGCCCCTCGTGTGACTGTCCTCGGCAAAGCGGTGGTGCAGCCCACCTGCACAGACACGCAAAGTTCCGGTCGAAAGGAGAACTTAAGGAAGCTCATCCTTAACGAACTTTCCGGCGATGCCGTGGATTTTCGTGTTGGCGACTGCCTTGGCCATATGTCGTCCTTGCGAAGGCGTTGTCTTGCTGCACGCGATATTCACTACTACAACGATTTCCTCGAGGAGCTGAAGAGGATGGTGCCGCGACACCCCGGCGCTGAGAGACTCCTGAGTGCCTGCGACGCCGCGGAGAGAGCGGCGGGGCCGTCGCTGTCGCCTATTACCGCAAAGGAGTGCCCAGATAGCCTCCAGCGGGACATCATAGAGGCAACGTTCTTCTTGGAGAACAGCTCTTTTTAATCTGCCAATATCCTTTGCAATTTCAGCGACGCGAAGAAAAACGAAAACTACAGTCTCATATTTGCGAAGAGGAATGAGAGAAAGGTTCTCCGTCCATTTTATTTCTTTTTTTATTTCCTACGCGCACGTATGTGTCACTAGGTGGATATAGATTACTATCTCGATAAACAAACCAACCTTTCGTAACTTACCACTAGTGCAGTAGGACAACTAGGTACATGTCGACAAGGCTGTACTGTATTAGAAGCAACGTTTTTTTTTTTTCTACTTTATTCCCCCAATTCCGTCTCTAATGCATTCGGTGCTTTGGCTCACGTGTTTGCGTACGAGTGGACGTAAACGGTAGCACTACCAGTCGAGAGAGTTTCTGCAACTGTTGTCTTTGGTATTAATCAACATACTGAAACCTCTTCTCTTTATAACCCTCCTTTTTTCTAATAAATTGTTTACTTTTGCCATTCTGATGAAGGACTCCACACTTTGCACATTGTCGCATTTCGGCCCATCATCTTTTGAACAGATTCTCTTAGACTAGTATAGATAACTTTTTATTTTCTCTCTTCGGCTTCTTCTTGATAGCACAGGGGAAATGAGCACCGAACAAGGAGACGAGGAGCCGGACCGCATTCCCACTCGGACACCGGAGGAGGCGCAGCCGCAGGAGGACGCTCCTTCCATTGAAGCCGCCCCTGCCGCCCAGAGCAGCGATGGCGTTGCGGCCGCTGACCGTGACACCAACGTCGCACCCTCTGCCGCGGCAACTACAGAAGCCGCCCCAGCTGAGGCATCGCTTACAGGGTCGGAAGCAAAGCGGCAAAGCGCCGCGGCTGCCCTCATGAAGGTGCTCGACAGCGATGAGGCCGCCGCCACCACCTCGCTACGCTCCGTGCAGAAGATGTGCATGCGCCTTCCGCAGCTCTCCGACGAACTGACGCGAGCGCAGCGCTATCAGCTTTACACGGTGCTGCTGCTAGAAAGCGACGCCGAGGTCGCGCTGCCGGAGTCGTGGACGGCGTACACGGAGAAGGCGCTGGAGACGCACATCGCCGTGGCCCAGCAGGCCGCCGCGCTCTTTTCTGAGGCGGTCCACGTCACGGCGGACGAGCTCGCCGGGCTTTTTTATTATCTTGGCGCTGAGACCGCCTTCTACTTCAACCCCGAGATGGTCGATGTGATCCTCTGCGTGGCCTACGTCGTCGCCGGCAGCAGCTCGTCCGACAAGGCGGCGCTCCTCGACAATCTGTACAAGATGCTGTACGTGCTGCAAAAGGATTTCCTAGTGTCGACTGCCTCGCGCTTGTACGAGCCCGCCACCACCGCGCTGCTACGCTTGATGCTGCAGTTCTTTGACCCAGCTCTCGCGACCCACATGGACCAGCAGCAGGTGGATATCGGCACCTTCGTGCTGGAGTGGTCGCGGCGCCTGTTGATCCTGCAGTCCGACACGGCGACGGCGCTGAAGGTGCTGGACTGGGTCTTTATCCTGGGCGATCCGGTGATGATTCCGTACGTGGCCCACGCGTACCTCATCACCCACCGGCAACACCTGCTCTCTCTCACCACAAAACAGGACTTGACGAAGTGCTTGCGTGCGATGCGTTTTGTGCTGCCAGCCTCCAAGGCGGAGGCGGTGGATCCGAAGCTGGTGGATGGTCGCGCCACCGCCCTCATGCCTGTCTGGAGCGGGAAGTCGCTTCTGCAGAACGCCGATCTCCTCTATCGTGCCACCCCACTCTCCACGCAACGCATGTTGGACTTCTGCCTCTACCCTGATGTGGGCACACTGAATAAGACCCCGGAGGACCTGCAGCACTACTACGCCAACACGCCGTGCCTCCCACTAGAGCGCTCCGATCTGGCCTCGGCCTTTGCCAAGCGGCGTGACGATGCCGCGCAGGAGGCGCTGCCAGCGCGCGAGTACATCATTGTGGACTGCCGCTCCAGGGCCAGCTACGACTACGTGCGCCTGCCGAGCGCCATTCTCGTGGGTGATGTCTTGAGTTACCAGCAAGAGGAGTTGGAGACTGCGATGGGTCGCCTAGAATCGTGTCGCGGGCACGCGCTGGCGCTCTTCGGCACGGGGCGGCCCATCGTGGAGGAGGTGAATTTGCTGAAAGTCCTCGCCCTCTATTTGATCAACAAGAAGGCCTTTCCCTTCGTCTGCATTGTACCGGGCGGCTTCAAGACCACCATCCCGCTGCTGCGCAATCGCGTGATTGAGGCCATCCTGAGCCCCGCCGCCGCTGCCTCGCTCGACTCCACGGCCAAGACCACTGGCACCGACTGGGGTCAGCAGGCCTCCAACACAGCGCACAACATCAGCGCGAAGCTGAGCGAGATGACTGGCTTGCTGCCACATGTGGAAGCGGCTGAAGTGCGTCAGAGAGCCGAGGAGCTGGGGTCAAAGGCGAAGGAGGGCGTCACAGCGGCCGGGACGTGGGGCTGGGGGATGATGCAGCGCCTCCGCGAAGGTCTCAGCGAAACACGCGAGCACGCGTCCACCGCCCTCGCCTCGGTGGCCACCAAGCTCAACTCTGTGCCAGTCCCAGTGGCCTCGTCCACAGCGTCGACAGGCAACTCTGCGCAGCCGCCCGCCATGCAAACTGCCCACGCTGCTGCTGCTGCTGCTACTGTTGCTGCTGGTGCCGTCCCGCCATCGCAGACGGCGCAGCAAATCTTCTCCCTTGGTGAGGATGGCGAGGAGGAGGACTTGGATCTCATCACGTCCATCCCCACACGCCCCATGCGTGGGACGGTCGTCGACGCCGCGGCGGCTGAAACTGTCGTGACGCGTGCGACGGTGAAGGAGACGAATGAGGCGCCACAGCCTCTCGCGACGCCCGAACGTCGTCCTCAGCCGTCTGCGGAGAAGGCGGACGCCGTCAACGCCAAGTCTCCTCATACCAAGGAGAAGGAGGCGGCGCTCGATGCTTCCCCGGCTCCTGTGCCTCCAACGCAGCCGCAGGTGCAGCAGCGATCTGAGAAACCAGCTGCCGCCTTGGCCTCTTCGCCCTCCTCCTCCCCCAACGCCGCTGCATCTCCTTCATCGACAACGGCAGCGCCACGGAGGGCCTCCGCCTCGCAAATCACCGCCAACATCGACGCCGAGTTTGACGAGTTGTTTGGCGACCTGCACACGAGCCCGCCTGCTGCAACGCGCACCTCTGCCTCACCCGCAAAGCCGTCGGCCACTGTCACTCAAGACGATCTTTTTGGTGATTGATGCTTTCTCTGGTTTGACCTGTATACCGGTTTTTTTTTCCTGTTTTAGATGATTTGTTTCCTTGCACAAGCATGCATCTTCTGTGCTGTGCGTGCTTTCCCAGACAGGCGCTTTATTTATCTACTTCTCTTCTTCTTCTTTTTTCCCTTGTTACCTGTTACTCAACTATATTCTGAGCATCTCACTTCGGACGATGGAAAACATCTGCAAGAAAACTTTTTGATATAAATCCAGTTGCTTCTCGTCCGCTTTTCGTGGGGGGAGAAGTTGCTTCACTGAAAGAACTGCCTCCATGACGACTTCCACGCTTCCGTCACAAAAATAAGAACGAGCTTTGATGCTCTTCTGTTGCGTTTCCCTTTTCCGTTTTTTTCTTCTTTCAATGAGTCGCTTCGTGGGCTTCTCAGCAAAAAAAAGGCGCTTTGTTTGTTTGTTATGCCGCTTCATGGCGGGCCGTCACCTATCGAACGAAAGAAAAAGAAAATAAATATCAAAGTCTCTCTATTCGGTTCGACCTCGATTTCCTGTTTTAATTATTTGATGAGGGATACGAAGTAGCGAATCACTCAAGCCAATATAGCGCGTTATTTAACCGAGCGGTGTCTCTGCGAACAGTGCTCCAGCGCTAGTCTATTGCTACCTGCGTTACGGTAACAAAAAAAAAAAGTATTAAAGGAAGCTGTTCAAGTGTACCCAACTCAGTACATCAAGCAACCGACACAACGATGCATCTGATCTCCTCTTCTTCTCTCCTGCCCCTCCACCGTTTTTGTTTTATTGTTGTTCCAGGTACACGAATCTTATCGTAACATCATCTTCCCTTTTTTGTTGTTTTAACCGTCAGACTTTCCTCTTCTTCTGCTGATCATGAAGCAGGAGACGGTGTGTGCCATCCCAGCGGAGCTCTTCACCGTTGGCGATAGCGGTGCTTCATCCAGCAAAGGTGCGTGCGTGTGCGCCGTCGTTGTGCTCCCTTCACGGCCGCCCAAGTACACGCTTGTGTGCTACAACGCGCAACAAGTCACATTTTGCGTGGCGCGCATGAGCTGGGTAGATGGACAGAACACCTCCCTCCGCCTCATCGTCGCACCATCCGGCCACGTCGCTTTCACTGATGACACAAATCAGCGGTGGACGGCGTTCTTCGCGGAGGCCGTGCAGCTGACACGCTTTATCGCCTGTGTCGGGGTTGCCTTCTACTCCTTGTACGGCGCCCCCGTCACCAGCGTGTTTTACCAGGATGTAAGTCTGCCGTCCTCCTCCCTGCGACTAGAGGCGGGGGACAAGGCATCGGTGCGCTTTGTCGGGTTCGAGCTGCTCGAGAAGGATGGTATCTGCTCCGTTGGCGCCATGGCGAAGCAGCTGCAGCAGCATCAGCGAGGTGGCGGAGAGGCTGACGCGCCGCCCTACGTCTTTCAGCCCAGGTCCAGCGCCGTGCAGCTGGGTCAAGGGTGCTTCGGGTTCGAGGGCAGCGTCCTCGGCATGCGAGAGGACGACCGGCGTGTGTTGATCGTACCTGCCGGCTACACGACGAGGGTATCAGACTCGCTTACGGGTGTCGCTGCGCAGGGTGTCGTGTACGTGGTCCAGCTACTCCGCGTGGAGCATGTTCGGGAAGGCGAGCAAGGCTCGGGAAGCGACGCGACGCGACAAGATGACAAGGAAAGCGCATCCGCTCACACTGCTAGTGCTGCTGCTCCCCCACCTGTCTATGCAGCCACTGCAGAAGCCGAAACCGCATCTAACACACGTGCGTTGGCGCTCGTCAACCCGCCGGCCGCTGCTGGTGCACTACAGCCACCATCTAACACAGCTCCTGTGATATCTACCTCCACCGTGCCTTCCTTTCTGAGCTCCACTGGCATCCCGCCTGAGCACATGTCCGTGCTGCGCAAGGTGGAGCTTGGCATTAACGCAGCCGTCACCGGCACGCGCGACGTGCACGACGTGGCGGCCATCTTCTCGCAGGAGTGGCGCCAGTACGTGGAGCGGCCCAAGCCATCTTTACTAAGCAACAAAGCCTTGCTTGAGCAGGTGCAACGCGTCGTCTCAGAAGAAGAGACCGCACAGGCGCACCTTGACGATTGCGACCGTCTTATCCAAGCTCTTGACGCACGCAACAAGGAGCTGCAGCAACGCATTGACCGCGCCACCGTGGAGTCGCAGAAGCTGCTGCAAGAAAAAAACAACGCATCTGCCAAAGCGATGGACGCGCGGCTGGAGAAGGACCGTCAGCTGGTGCGGCTAAAGGATGCGCTTTTGCTGAGACGACAGGAGCAAGAGGACCTGCAGCGCCACGTTACTGCCCTGCAACGCACAGTGGACGTGTCGAACGAGGAGCTGCGGCTTGTGCAGGGGAAGCGCGATATCCATCAGGTGGAGGTCAACAGCATAGCGGAGCGGCTCGCTGCCATGCAAGACACACTGAGCGAGGAGCGCCACCGCAACGCCGCGCTGACGGCGAAGAAGGCATCGACGGAAGAGAGCCTGAAGAAGGCGCAGGTGCAGCAGCGCTTGGCGGAGGGCCAGTTGACCACCGCGCGTGGCCTGGCTGAAAAGGAGCGCTTGCGATATGTGCAGATCATGGAAGAGGAACGGCACCATCGCGCGCAGGACTCGGAGCTCCTGCGGCAGGACATCTTGCACGAGCTCGATGCACGTGAGCGGCAGTACCAGGTGGATCGCCATCGCCTCGCGGAGGAGCAGTTTACGCGCGGACTGCGGGATGGCAAAGCGGAGGGTCGTCAAGCTGCCGAGACGGACCTTCTCGGTCATCAGGATGAGCTCCGGTTGAACTTGCAGCGGGCTAAAACGGAGGTGGAAACGACGAAGGAGGAGGTGCGGCGCTCTATCGAGTCCGCCATGGCGCTGCGCCGTACCCTTGGTGGTAAAGTGAGTGAGATGGAGGAGCAACTAGCCAACGCAACGCGAAAGCAGACGCAGCTGCAGTACCAAGTCGCCCAGTGGCAAACGCGCTGCCGCACGGTGCGGGACACCGTTGTGCAACACTGGCGTACCTTGATCACCCACGCCACGCACCCTTGCACGCGAGAGGAGCTGCTCGCGATGATGAAGGCCGTGCGCGTGGCGGAGGAGAAGAGCTTCGCCGACGACGTGGAGGCCGAGGACGCACTGGTGCGCGTGGATCTTCAGTTTCAGTCCAGCTTGTGGCAGCAGAGCCGCAACAAGTCCATCGAGCAGCGCCTCCGCTGGATAGCAGAGGAGATGACCGAGATGTATGTCAAGGGTGCGGAATACCATTTCCATCACGAGTGGCAGCAGCCGGTGGAAGAGGCGCATGATGCCACACTGGAGGCTGTTGCGCAAGTTTACGCCGCTCTCCACGGCAGTCGCAACCTGTTTGATCTCTGCGTGCAGGAGGCGCAGGAACGCCATGCTCAGCAGCAGCAGTGGTGGCGCACCATCAACGAGATCGAGACGTGGCTGGTAGGGCTGCGGTCGGCGCAAGACTCTGTCAAGGCGGCGGAGGCCGAGGCACGGCGGGCACTGTGGAAGGCCTATATCGACGGTGGTGACTCTGTTGTACAGCTCTGCGCCGCGCAGCTTCGTGCCCAGATTTTCCTTCTCCAGGAGGAGATGCAAGGCCGCGACGAGGTTGCTGCCGAAGAGGGCAAGCAACGAGCGCGGCTGCCTGCGGACGGGCAGGAGCTGTGGCTCGCTGACTGCTCCGCCGCGCTGCACCTTCTGGAGGAAGCGGAGGAAGCCGCTCGAGCTGGCTTGGAGGCGGAGGCATACACCGCCACGAGCGGCATCAAATTTCAGTTCGCATACGCGCAGCGCGGCGCTGAGGAGGCAGAGCTGCAGCGTGTGCTGCTTCAGGAGATGCACAACTTGGAGAGCGAGGCCCGGCAAGGTGTGGTGCGGGAGGCCGCACAGGCATGGGAGGCGATGGTGGGGGAAGCAGCGGCAGCACTCGCACCTCTACCAACCCTCACTGCGTGGGAAGAAGAGGCACCAAGGTCTCCGCCACCACTATCAACAACTGCTATGGCGGAAAGCGAGCTTCCCTCAAGTCACGGCCCTGACGTTGCTGCACAGCGACAGGCTGCCGAGGCAGAGAAGGTCTACCCGGCATCCTTTCCTTCGTCTACTACCCCACCAACTTCATCCCCCTCAATGCCAGAGAAGCCGGTGAGTGCGTTGGGTGGTCAGACAGGCCTGCCCCCTTCTCCTCACTCCCCCGCCGTCCCTGCCTTCACACTCACTGACCCACCCCGTGTGCATCGCAATCCGCCCGCACACCCAACGCTCAAGGCTGATGCGCACCGCAGCAACGGCAACGACAACGCAGCAGTCGACAACGCTGAGGCAGTGCAAGACAACTTAGTCTTTTCCGATGAGCCGCCTCCGCTGCCCCTATGTGACTCAGATGAAGTGGCGGACAACACAAGCGTTGAGAATGGCACCGCTGCACCGCTGCCTCTCCCTTCCTCTCCACCGCCACTGCCGATTGAAGCAGCTGGCATCTCCCAGCCTCGTGTGCGATCTGCAAAGAAGCAGCTCGCAGCTCCTTTCATGGACCGCGAGGCCCCGCCACCTCTTCCGTCGGACGACGACGACGATGTGGAGGAGAGCTCAGAACCCTCCTCCTCCTCCTCCGCTTCGCCCACGCCTGCATCCTCCCTCTCCGCACAGACCCGCATCGCCCCATCACCAGTGACGTTCAGTGCGAGGAGGGAGCTGGCTAATGGAACGGCAGCTTTAGAAACGGCGCCAGCTCCTGTCACCTCGAAGATGCCAAAGGAGATGTTTGGGGGAAGCTCCAGCGGAGAGGAGGAGGACGAGGACGAGGAAGACCACGACGCGGTTGATGAAGAAAGGCCATCGAGTGCATCTCACTCGCCTCCTACGTCTGCGCAGCGAGGGAATCCTGGTAAGGCCCGCCCGTCGTCCTCCTCCGCCGCAAGGGCGTCGGCGAAGCCCAAGCTGTTCGACAGCAGCGATGACGACTAGCTGCGTGATGAAGGGGCATAGGGGGGGGGTTAGGATTCTTTTACTTTTCTCTCTCTCTCCAAGCGTTTCCTTCTTTCTGCCTTTATCGGACCTGCTCTTGTAGATTAGCAACCTTTATCTTTTTCTTTTTTTTGTTGTTTCCGTTGCTTGTTGCATATGGCGTATTTTCGAGCATTGCCTCCGATCTGCCAGAAAAAAAAAAGAAAAAAAAGGCTCAAGCAAGGGATGCTGCTGCTTTAACGAACTGTGTGCTCTCTCTTTTACACCTTCTTTGTTGCCTTCGAAAGAGAGAGGACGGACACTCAACTCCAGAAAAAGAAGAGGAAGAACATGCGAACACGCAAAGATCATGCAAGGCACTGACTTTGCACGATGCTTTTGCGTTGTTTTTTTTCTTCCCCTATTCGCGTAGGCATTCGCGCGGCGAAGAAAAAAAAAAAATGCGTCAAGCGATATGCTGCCGAGGAAGTTTTTTTTTTTAGTGGATGTGTCAATCTTCAAACTCCTTTCCTCACTTTACTTACTCTCTTTTTCGCTGCCTTCTTCTTCTTTTGTACCGTCGCACGATTGTCTTCCGTCTTGCCAACACTGCACCTGCCTCCGGCTGAAGAAGCAAGCGTTGGTGGATTGCCACGACTCTACCCAGCGCAAACATCGCACCTCTTTTGTTTATTGTTGTCCTTTTTTGTTGTTGATACCATTGAGGACAGCTCACAGAGCGCGGTACCCTGTGGTTGTGTTCTGACCTCTTTGTCTTGCTCTACTTTCTTTCCAATTTTTTTTCCCATAATATACCACTATTAGTTCCTTTCCTCAGACTTGTGACGCGCAAGCATCTCTAGCAATAGACGCGCACGCTTAGCTACCGTTGATCTTTTTGGTCCATCTCTCACTCTTCGCACTCGCAATTATGCTGCGCACTGCATCATCTGTCCTGCGCCGCGCTGGTCCTCTGCGACGCGCATCGCTCCCCGCCCTCGCAGGTGTGTCCGTGGCGCGGACGTACCACAGCGTGCGATGCCCTGTCCTTCTCTCTCACTCGCCCTCAGCTGCCTTAAGCAGCTCACTCGCTTCCTCCATGTCATGCCAACTCACCGCTGGCTTGGTAGAGGCCAAGCGGTGCTACGCTCGAAAGCCCAGCGTGCACGACAGCACAACTGAAGACATCTCCAACACGTTCTTTGACGTGCAAGATGTCGATGCCGACCGCCTCACTCACTTTTACTGGGATTCCAATGACAACGCGGACACCCCCTACGATCCGTTTTTATTGGACAGCTTACTCGGCGAAGGGGAGATGGATGAGTGGTCTGGGGAGTCCTTGGCCTATGTGGATGAGCGCGACCAACAGCTGCTGGAGGAGGAGTACTTGCACTAAGAAGGACAGGCAAATAGAGGATTTTGCAGTGGATTTGATGCGTGCGCTGCACCTTTGTGTATCCTTTCCTTTCTTCTCGCGCGCTCGCTACAACTTTTGTCCTCTCGTCACCGTCTTATTTCTTTTTTTTTTTTAACCTCTTATCACGGCTGTGTCTCTGGCAATCATGGGAGAAGCAGGCAAAAGTAATCTTGCGAGACGTGTTTTTATTTTTGATGATGAGCAGAAACGAAGAAGCAAAGGAACGAAGAGCGAAGGTGTGGTGATGCTTGCCACTATAGACAATAGACGACAACCCCGTGCCGCATCATACAACCTGCACAATCTTAAACGCTTCTCCGGTTCGAAGGTCGTTCTTCCTTTTTTTTAGTGTTTCTTTATAACGACAATCCTTTCGCACACAAGCACGCACGCACACACACACACACACACACACACACACGCATGGAAGTCTCACTGCATCTGCGTGGCTTGTTCATGTGTTGTATATGCAAGGTCAGCTATATATGGACGGCTTGTCGAAAAGTCGCTATTCTGTTGGTTTTTATTTCTCTTTGCCTAGACAAGACGAAAGCGGTTGTGCGAGGCAGCTGCGTCTTACATTTACTTTCTTTTCTTCGCGCGAATGGCTTTGTTATTGTCATACTGTTGCTTGCTTTGATGCGGAGGACAGAAGATGCTTCTGTGTTGTTCTGTGATGTTGCGTTGTTGTTTCTCCATGGACTTTTTTTCTGTCACTGCGTACATCTATATAGTGGGTCTTGACTGTTTGCCATCGGTAACTTTGTTGATTTCTTTTTTTCCCTTATCTCCTGCCATCGTGATGCGTTCACTTGATGGCGATTTACGGAGTCCACAGAGCAGATCCTTTATTTAGAAAGCGCCACCCTATCTCAGAAGCAGAGGACAAAAGATAGCAGTCAAGCATAAGAGCACAAATGTGGAAACACGCCCCGCACAATCGAATACGATTTCACGTGCGGTTGAGGTGAACGAGTGTGGAGACGTACGATGTGAACAAGAGGCAGTGTACGCGGACGCTACAATCCGTCCAAATGACTGTGCACGTCTTTGCACGCCTCTCCGGTTTGTCTGTTGTAAAATATTTATACTCGATATATATATTTTTATTTCTCACTAGTCTCCAACGGACACTGGATCTGATCGTTGCCATTGTGCGTGCCTCGTTGCACATTTCCCATGCCACTCTTCCTCGTTGAGCGAGCGAAAACGGAGGCTCTTACCGCTAAAAAAGCCAATGTTTTAGATCTCAGCCGTTCTCACTCCCATTCCCTTTCTCTCTTTCTTTTCTTCTCATACTCGTTCTGTACTTCATCTTCCCCGTATGACAACCATCATTTTCTCTCCTCTGTCCACATAGACCTCCTCAAGACCGCTGGTGTATTTCTTCAGATTTTTTTGTGTGTTTTTTAACTTCTTCTTCTTTTTCTTTCAGAAAAAAGCGCATCCGTCGACTTAAAGGTAAAGGTGTCATTCAGCACCACCTTCCCTTTTTTGCCTCATCAAACTCTTCGTCTTGTGCTGAACATTCCTTTTGTAACATCATCCCGTATTGACTCCCGTCTGCTAAAAAGAAGTGTGCCACCACAACTCTTTTTTTTTTTTTCATTTTTTGTACCAAGCATAAAACTGCTTTCTTATTCCCCCCCCCCCCCTGGTGAGGACCTCGTCACCTTTCTCAAAAGACAATGAAGTCATGTCAGAAAGTACACGTAGTGTGCGCAGTGGCCTTGTGTGCTTTGCTCATGCGCGACCTCCTCAGCCCCACGCCCCTGCACGTTCTCTCCCCTGTAGTGGCAGCCGAAGAAGCCGTTCCCAGCACTTCGTTCTTTGCCAGTCTCGTACAGTTGACAGAGGCAGTGCTGGCGCCTGCATGGGGCACTGGAGGGTACGCCTACACTCTCGATGGGCTTACTGCCAGCAACAGCGACAGCAGTAGCAGCACACTGCGTCCTGTGTGTGTGCACACTCGTGCGTCGTCTACGCTGCCTGCCCTACCCTTCACGTTCTCCATGTTTGACGCAGAGTTCAGTCCGCTGTACCTCGTCTCAGAAGACCACAACGCAGCAAACGCAATCGGACAGCTTGACATACAACGCGGATGCTATGTGTCCCTCACCACATCCACCACCTCCGTAGCAGCTACAGAGCCGTGCATTGGAGCTTTCGCCTCGCACGACGCGCAGTGCGCAGGTGAAAGCGTGGACGCGCTGGGCAGCTACTGGACCGCAGGCCTCTTGACTTCGCAGAGATCTGCAGGGGCCAGTGGACTGAGCGCGGCGGAGCTCTTCACCGTTTTCCTGAACGACTATCTTCCGCAGCGAGCGTGGCTCCGTGGTGTTATCCCTCGTGTCTTTGACGTTCTCGAGACAGCCCGGCAGACAGCCGAGGCCTTTCACAAGAGCAGCGCGCTCGCAGACCAGGATGAGGTGGACGCTATGCAGAGGGCTGTCATGACGGAGTGGAACAGCTACCTGTGGAACGTGTACGGACCACAGCTGCGGCGCAAGTGGGACTTGCTCTACCGCTACGCTGTCGCCACACTGACGACAGGAGGCTTGGCTGCGTCCATGGACACCACCACCACCACCGCTACGAGTGCGGCATCAGATGCTGCGAAGGATTCCATAACAGGCGTGCCTGGGCCGGTGCACGTGACGACCTGCCCGTTAGTGGATGCATGGATGCAGCTGCGCTACCAGCCATCGAACCTGACGCGCGCACGGCTTTCGGCCTTTATGGAGTCTGCCTTGGAGGACTTGGCCGACTCGCTGGAGAGCCTCCGCGGCGACGGCAGCGGCGGCGGCGACGATGCGCAGATCGACGATGATCTCTTCGATCTTGTGCGCAGTGTGTACTGCGTTGCCACAACGAATCTCTTCTCCCTCACGGCGCTCGTGGATCGCCCTTTCTTGAACGTCCTCACCTCGGTGTGGATCGACCCTGCAAACCACTCTGACTCATGGGCGTGGCAGACGATGCAGCCGGCGGTGTCCGCGGCAGCCGCAGCGAGCGATGCGTCCGCCTTTCAGTCGTCCACGGCAGCACAGGTGAACGTGTTCTCTGCTTCGCTGACGACGCCGGTGGAGAGGACACTTGTGACCTGTCTGGCCGGCTTCCTCGACCCAACAGCGCCGCTCACCTCAGCCGCGTTCGTCTCTCCATCTGACTGTGTGCGGGTGTACGTGGAGACTCGCACAGCATCTGCCGGCCTTGTGACCAGCCTCACGGTCTTGTTCGATCTTGAGAAGCTGACGAGCGAGCCGCAGACAAGCGACGTCCCTGGCATGGCGCGATATGAGTCCGACAGTGCCCTCGTCTCTGGCGATGGCGCTGGCAGTGAAACCCTTCGATGGACGCTAGTACAGGAGAAGGCGTTGGCCTTCACCGCGCAGACCTCCGTCTTCACCCCATCCGTGTCCCCGACGACCACCATCGATCCATGTCAGACAGCCACACAGCACTTCGCGTACGAGAGTGCGTGGGACTGGGCATACGAGTGCGCCGCCGGCACTTATCTGACCGAGACCGCCGCCGTGTGTGCCACGTGTCCTTCGGCGTGTGCCACAGCAGCGGCGTCGGCGGGATCAGCGGCGGCCGCATCTCCTGCCCCCGTGTACTGCCCAGGCGACGGTCTGATGCATGGGTGTCCGCCCCGACCTGTTGGGGCGTTCTTTACCGGCAGCAGCAGCGGTGCGCAGACGGGCCCGCTTGCCGTGTGCCGTTACGCGTGTGAGAATCCTTACACGGCGCCCCTCAACTTCAGCTGCCTCTCCGTGCGCGGCATGTTTTACAACACCTCCGCCGCTGGGAATGCCGATGCAAACAACGGCGGTGGGCTTTCGCCGTGTTTTGGCCCAGCTTCCATGCTTCAGTCCGCAGCCCACACCAGCTCGCTGGCACGGCTGTACGCGCTCGTGGGCAGCGGTGCCACTGACGCTCCTTTAACCTGTCCGTTTACGCTGCTGTACCGCGCCACCTCTTCCGCCATCACGCTGGAGGCGCTCCAAAGGGTTGGGGTGGCCTCGCCCGCTTCCTTTCTTCTGCCAAGCGCCGCCACAGCTGCGAGAGCGTCCTCCAGCTCGTCTGCTCAGATCTCAGGAAGCGGGGCAACGTGGGAGGTGGAGGTGCAGTTAAACGCAACGCAGCTGTACGCATTGCACACCGCACTTTTGGCATCTCAACAAAGTGACGAGGACACAGAGTCCGCGGCAGGTGCTGCGAGTGGCACAGCAGCGACAACCACAACTATCGCACATGAGCTCCTCGCGTTGCAAAGAGTTTGTTTTTCGTCGAATAACGCAGTATCTCGCTGCGAGGATGTAGAGCGCATCCTATCGTGGTACCTCGTGTCGACTTACACGCACACAGGGGAGGAGGTAAACGCGTTTGCTTCTGACAGCTCCGGTGTGGGGCCAACACCCTCAACATCGTTTAGTCTGCGGTTCCTCCTCAATCTCTCCATGATGTCCTCCTCGTCTCCCACGGCGTCATCGGCGTCGTCGTCTGGCAAAGCGAGCGCCGCCAGCTCCACCCCTGCACCGTCGTCCCTGGTCGTGTTGAGTGCCTCTTGGCTCTGGACGCCGTGGGTGGACAGCGCAGACCCGCCACTGCGAACATCTACGTATCGAGTAGTGCTCAGTCGAGCCACCAGCACCGTCTCCTTCGTTGTGGATGACACGATTCCCTTGCAGGCTCCGGTGCCGGCCGACTATGCCTTGTGGGCACCTGTTGCTGCGGTGAGCACCACTGCCAGCCCGACCTCGCCGCCGTCGCAGAGCGCGTCGTTCATCCTCAGTGTAGGTGGGTGGGTTGCAGGCTACGCGGCTTCGCGCCAGTGGATCCTCCTCGCACACACGTCCTCCACCTCGTCGACAGCGTCTGACAGTTTTTTGCTTCCGGTGCATTACGACTATGTGCCAGGCATGGTGACGCGTCTGTCCACCGCACCCGTGCCCATCGATCCTTTCCAAGATGTGCTGCAGGCAGCGGAGGGGTTGTGGCGGGAGCACGCAGCGGCAGCAGCAGCGGCGCAAGGCCAGCACGTGGCACAACTCACCGCGCTGGCAGACCTTGCCCTCTATACGGCATCCACGACGACCGTCGCTTCCAACGTCAGCGCGGCCCTTCAGGCCATGGCTCTGCGGGAGACAAAAGGGCTGGACAGTGTGTGCCGGACCGGCTTTGGGGTCTTGCCCACCGCTCTCTCCCCCGCGGTGTGCGCTGCGTGCGATGCCGGCAGCTACACAAGGATGAACGCCACCGCGGGGCACAACTGGTGCGCGTGTCTTCCGCAACTTGTTCGAGTCGTGACAGCAGCCACCGATCCCAACCAGCAGGTCAGCATCTGCCAGAGACGGAAAGATGGCCCCGCGATGCCGCGCGAGGGTCTGACGGACGCAGATACGCTTTACATTGACGCGGATGTTGTCAACCGCGACAGCGTGGCCGGAGCGCGCATCCCTCTGGGCTGGTACGCCGCCGCAGCGCCGACAAGCAGCGGCGGCGAAGGCGCGTCGTCCTTGAATCCCTCTGTGAAGTGCTTGTACGGTCTCACTTCGTTTGCCATGACGGCGACAAACACGTTGGTGACAGACGAGCTGAACGCCTCGGTGAGCGTGCAGTACACGACGGGGCTTGGGGGAGAGGTGTGCGAGGTGAAGGCCGCCGCGCGCAGTGGTGCCCTCTCCTCATCCTCCTCGTCGGCGTCGTCCACAGCGTCAGCCTCGGCTCTTCTCTCGGCGCCCACGTACACAGCCCCACGCTTGTACAACCTGCGTCTTGAAGCCTACGCGCTGACAGCCGACACTGTCACGCTGCTCAACAACTCAGCGCTCTCGGCGAAGCAGACCGTCTTGGCCGTTGGCGTGCGGGGCTACGCCTTGCTGCCCCCGTACGCCGTCCGCTCACTGCTGTTAATGAATCAGCTCACGGAGTACCACCTCTCTTTCCTCGCCTACGTTATGCGCAGCGCCACCGTCACTGCGAGGCTGAAGTGCGGGCAAACTGCGCGAAACTTGGCGTGGGCAATGGAGTCGGCACTTGACACGTTTGTGCTGGTGGCAAACCTGTCGGAAGTGGCCGCGGTGGACTGCACCTTGACCTTTCGTGTGATGAGCGCCACTGCAGCCACCAGCGAGGCGACAGTGCCGTACTCCTCGTGGCCGTACTCGTACCTTCGCGTACCGTCCGGTGTTTCGCCTTCGACGTTCTTCAAGAGCTCCCCAACGCTCACCTACACCGTGCGGCGCGCCTCCGCAGCAGAGGCTGCCATGTCATGTGCACACAGTGTGTTGAGTGAAGTGAGCAGCTTTGTGATGGCGGTGTGCATCGTCCTGGTGTCATTAATACTGGCTTTTCTCCACGCGATCAGTGACCACGCTCCCTCGTTGGACCTGCGGCCGTGGCGGCGCTACGAGCGCGCCGTTGTGAAGACGCTCTCTTCGGAGGAGGACTGCTGAAAGCCGAACCGGCGAGAGCTATTAAGTCACGGGTTTCGTCTCATTCTCTCAGCTTTTTCTTCGCTGTTTTTTAACACACAAAATCCTTTTTTTTTTCTTTTCCTGTCTAAATTATATATATATTTCCCTTGAACCCTCTTCTTTTTTGTGTTTCTTTTCAAGTGAAGCACTTTCATATATCATTTTGAAAAAATCATGATCTCGAACTGCTCCTCATTACTTTATTTTTGTTTTGTGCGGAACGTTGAGAAATATCAACAGTATTCTTTTTTGCTTTATTTCTCCTTTCGTCAGCAAACTTTTCTTGTTATTTTCACACTTCCTTTTTCGACAGATAGATTTATTATTTTAATTAGAATAATACATATTTATTTTTTTGTGCATGTGTGTGCCACACAGCGCAACGCGTCACAATCTTTTGAATGTGGCGTTTCTCAATATTAATGTCAACATTTTTTTGATTTGTTTTTGTATCCTCTTATTTTTTGTTAACGGAGAGATATCAGATGCGGCGGCGATGTTGAATTGTCTACAGTGCGTCCTCTTTTCTTTTACTTTTTTTTTTCTTTCTTATCTTTATTCTTGCTGTTTAAACAAGGTCCGTCCCTACATGCGTGCGTGCTTTGATGGCATCAGCGTGGTGCTACGTACTCTCTCCTTTGTTTTTTCCCCTGTCGCTTTTCAATCGCCCCTCTTTGGAACGATGGACTCATTTTCTTTGTCTTTTGTACAGCCAATCTCGTAAAGAAAAATAAAACAAAGCGAATCAGTAAAAACAACCATTCAGTTCACGCGGACACCTCAACTCTGCCAATTGGCTTTCATTTGGTCAGAGGGTGTTATACGGTCGACAGAAAGAGTAGACGCGCTGATTCAAGAAACAAATAACAAATAGGGAAAAATATATATATACAGCATCGCGCCAGTAGTCGTGTGCGCAAGAGAAGAATCGAATGCGCTGCTGGCGAAGCGCTTTGGGCGACTCCAGCGAAGTGCAGATATCCTAGCGAAGCTCAGATTTATTGAGACCCTTTTCTTCTTCTCCTCTGCGAGCACTTTGTAATCGTTCCACGTTGCCCTCCCGTGCCAGATCGCTTCCTGACGCGACAAAGCAATGCATTGCAGAAGTTTTTTTTTTCTTTTTGAATTTATCTAGCCTTGCTATCTCCACCTCTCTGTCTTCGTTTCTAAAAAAAAAAAAAAAAACTAAGAGCTTGCGTAGGTACGTGAGTTGCAAGGGAATCTATTCTCTTTTCTTTTCAGCAGTTTGAGGTGACTGCTGTTGCCTACGTCCTTCTCGCTTTCCGACGAACCTGCTAGCGTGTTTTGCCCTCGTCTAGCTCGCCACTGTTTTTGTTGTTGTTGGTTGTCGTTCTTTCTCCGTCTCGTCACACAAACGCAAAGCTGAGAGAGGGGGAAAAAAACTAAAACAAAATAAACATGAAGCGCGCTGTTCATGCTGTGCTGTCGCGCAGCTTTGCGCCAGTGACGTGTTTGATGATCTCGGCGCCCCTTGCTTGCGCCGTGGCGCTTCACACACCGAGCCGCTGCATGCACGGCAAGCCAGCCTCTGGCCACAAGGTGCGCACTCAGCACAGCCGGCGGTGGTGGATGCAATCGAAGGCGCACCACCTCACTGCCACACCGCATGAGGAGGCTCGGTCACGCCCGCACTTCCCTGCCTACAACGAGGACGTGGATAAGCCGATGACGGTGCCGGAGGGGGCGTGTTGCTTCAATTGCGACAAGCCGATTGAAGCGGACAGCCTCAACAGCTACGTCTGGGTGCCGTCCGGCAACGCACGTGTGCCGACGCAGCAGGGCTACTTCTTTCACGTCAAGTGCTTCAAGTGCTGGAATTGCAAGTACCGCATTATGCACAACCAGTTCTACTCCAAGGACGGGCGTGCGTGGTGTGTAGCGTGCGCACTCGGTCGCGACATCCGCGTCCCCACGCGTCGCTGGCACACGTCGTACGTGAACACGCATCGTACTGGATCGCGCCTGACCGGCCAGTTCTTCCCCCGCCATCGCCACCAGATGGAGTTTGTGTTCAACCCTAACGAGTAAGTGAGGAGGAAGGGGCAAAAGATGTGAGTGTCCGACAGCATCCCTTGTCTTCTGGTTCTAGGATTGGGGAAGCTTTCCTTCATGGTTGTTGTTGTTGTTTTTTACGAATACCATCGTCCGCTGCTGGGTGCCGCGTGTATTCGCAGGTGTTGTTTAAGTTTGTGTTTGGGGTGTGCGCCTGACGGGGTAAGAAGGCGGGCTCGCACATTTTTTTTTCTCTCTTCATCTTCGCGCGCTGGTTATGGTAGTATGCACTTCACAAATAAATTATGTATTCAACATGGTCGAGCACCACAGCTTGAAAGTGCGCCGACGTTGTTGCACCGGCCTCGCAAGCAAGCACTTTTTCCTTGTCTCTCTGTATCTCTCTGTCTTGAGCCAGCCAATGCTTCTTATCGCTGAACTTGATTCTTTTTCCTTTTGAGGAAAACAGAGAAAGCATTTTTACAGAGGTAATAGCGACTGCGCTTTTCACAAGTGAAACCCGAGCGCCGCCTCTATTGCCTCAGCTGCGTGCTGCCGATTTTCATTCGTCCGCAGCTGCATCGCAGCGGATTCCCTGTTGTGCACACCTCGTTCTCCTCCCGCTATATCCTGTTCGTGCTCTGATCTTCTTTACCTCCATTCCTGTGTCTTTAATTCGTCTATTGCGTCGTAAAATTACAACAACAAATAAAAGTTCGACATGTGCTGTCAGCGTAAAATTACAGAAACCTTTTACTGCACCTTGCGCGCGTGGTCGCAGCATTGAGTACTGAGCCTGGTTATAGGGCAAATTACTTTCTTTTTTCTCTTCTCTGCTCGACGAGCTCCTATATTGCCGTTGTTTCTTGTTTTCGTTTCCTTTTTTTTTTCCTCTTACCTGCTAGTTTGACATCTGCGCAACGAGCCATGCTGCGCTACATGCAAGGGATGTGGGACTCCTTCTTCCCCACCGAGCCGCTCTTCCCTCTGCAGATTGTCGGCAGCTCCGACGCGGCCGCCATCGAGTCCAAGGAGGACCTCCAAAAGGCGCTCCTTCACAAGTTTTACCTCTTCACCTACCGAGAGGGCTTCGAGCCCATCGCGGCCGTCACTCGGCGTGTCGAGACGGACCAGGGCTGGGGCTGTCTCCTGCGAACCACGCAGATGCTGCTCGCGCACTTCCTCGCCGTGTACGGCCACCCCGCTGACCGTAAGCTGTCCCTCTTCTTCGACCACAGTGACGAGTCCGCGCCTTTTTCTATTCACAATATGATCCGCCGCGTGTGGGATAAGCGCGCGTTTAGGACGGAGTACTGGAGTCCGTCGCAAGGCTGCGAGGCCATCAAGCAGACCATGCACGACGCCATGAAGACTCGCCAACTTGAGACGCGCATCGCGGTGGTCACGTCAACCAACGGGTGCGTCTACGCCGACGAGGTGCAGCGCGCGTTCAAGGAAGGCGCGGAGGTGGTGCTCGTCCTCGCCTCCGTTCGCGTGAGTGCGGCGTCCCGCTTGAATCAAGAAAGTTACCTCCAAATTGAAAAGCTGATGGAGCAGCCGCAGTGCCTAGGCATTGTGGGCGGCATCCCAGGTCGTAGCTACTACTTCTTCGCGCATAATCAGACGCAGGTGTTCTACTTTGACCCGCATCAGTACACACACCCCGCGCTGATGCGAGAGAGCGTCACGTCACTGTCCACCGTGACGCCCAGCCTGGACGATGTGCGCTGCGTGCACTGGTCACGCGTGGATACCTCCCTCTTTGTCGCCTTCGCGGTGCGGTCGAGAGAGGAGTGGGCCGCCATGGAGAGCCGCATCTCGACCAAGTTTCTCCACGTGGAGGCACACCGCACGAAGCGTGATCTGGAGCAGCTCGTGCGGATGCGCCAGGAGCGGCGCACCTACGGTGACGCAACGTTCATCTCCCCCCTGCAAACTAGCTGTGGGGGCGACGGGCCAAGCCCGAACGGGGTTGCTGGTGGAGTCCCGCTGTCCTCTACTGCACCACCGCCAAGGCGGCGAACACTGCGCATCCAGAAAAGCCACGGTGGACGCGCGGAGGGCGAGAGGGGACGAGGCGGCTCGTCGGACTCAGAGTCGTGGGAGTACCTGGAGTAGGTGCCAAGGTCGAAAGACACACTGCTTCTACGCGAACCCCTCTTTCCCTCTTTGTGAGTCTCACTTTGTACAAAAGAGGACGCTGCTTCGAAGGCAGGCAGGAGGAAAAAAAAAAGAGGGAGCACACAAACGGCCCTGTAAAGCCGCCGACGGCAGGCGTGGATGCGTCCTGCCGCCTCATCCTACAATTTTGTTTTCTCCTGCATAGTTATTAAAGCGCTATGCACAACGCGTTGTGTGTGCAGTTGGTGGTGGCGTCCCCTCAGTCGCAGGAGGTTGTCTTGCTGCTTTCCCGAGACGCAAGACCCTTTGCAACGGCCTGGTCTTCCTTAATTATTATTGCTGTCTTCTTCCATCTCTCATTGCGCTTTTCCTTGTTTTTTTTTTGCTCTTAGTTTTTCTTGTATGTCTATGAAGGTATTCTTCCCCGCTGGTCCGAAGGACCATAAACACAACGCCGATAAAAAAGAAAAACCTTCATATGAGATGTGGCGCGGCACCTTGTTGTCCTTGAACTACGATCATTAAAAAAAAGAAAAAAAACTTTTCTGGATTAGCGCTGCACTCGCTGCTTGGTCGTTTTCTTGTAAATGTTCTCAGCTTTATGTTCGCAGGTTACATTCCGGTTTAATGCTCGCCCTTCGGAGACGCACGTGGAAAATTACCTTCGTACTCAATACTCTCTTCTGTATCGTTATTCTTCGCAGCTTGCATTAAGAAAGAAAACCCCACGTTTTCTATTGTCTTTGTCTTCACAGATTTATAACTTTTCCTTCAGCTATCGCTGGTCGCTTGCTGTGCTTTGCTTCTTTAAGCGTCGCGGCAAGTAGGAGTGAATGCTGCTGCTTGTTGAATGAGCAACTACAATTGAGCTCCAGAAGGCGGATTTCCTTGGTTGTTGCATGCGTCGTCAGTCGAAAACCACTAAGTTTCCTTTCAATTTCTCAGTATTTCATTAACTAGAGAAAACGAAAGAAAGAAAAGGATTTAAAGAACAATCGTGTTGACAAGAATGCTGAAGCGAAGCGGCTGGCACTACCTAGCGCGGCGCAGCGCGGCCCACTTTCCGTGCTGCAGCAACAGAGCGTCATGCCGTCGGTGTCCCGATGTGCTGTCGCCACTTTCGATTCCTCTGTCATGTCAGTGCAGCTCAATTGCATCCGCAGCGTCGTCGCTTTGCGTGGCTTCTCGCACACACTCCAGCGCCCAGACACCCCCTTCGGTTGCTACCTCTATTCCAGCCTCAAAGCCACCGCAGCGCGATGCGCGAAGGCTGCGACTGAAGACCCCTGAAGTTCTGTCCCACGAATCGCTGAGCTACGCGGAGTGCCCCGTGTGTGGCGCCCAGCATCACATGCACGACATGCTGGTCCACATTCAGGCAATCCACAAGGACCAGGATCCCGCGTACTGGAAGGAGCAGTGCGACGCACGCCTGGCGTTGTACGAGCGCGTCATCGGCATTCCCTTGGCAGCAGCCACCCGTAGCTCCGCCGCCTTTGATGCGGCTCTCCTCAGCGGCATTGATTCCCTTCAGTTATCGACTGCGATGGCGCGCGATCCTCTTTCCGGTTTGGGAGCGTACCGGTCTCTCTTGCCGACCATCACGGGTGGCGGGGCCTACGAATGCAACTGGTGCACGGTCAAGCACGCCCCGTTTCCCACCCGCGACGCGTTCTTGAAGCACGTGGCGAAGGACCACCCGGTGTTGGATTTCGACCTGGTCGAGTCGCTCGTGCCCATGCCGTCTTCCCCGCCGGAAGCCAAGAAGGCGGAAGAGCCCGCGGCAGCGTCATCGTGGTCGTGGCGGCCCTCTGGAGAGGTGGACAGGTCCGTCGGGGCCAGCGATGCCGCGGACGCTGCAGCCTCCATGGTCCATCCCGGTCCGTCGCGGAGGATGCCCGGCGTGAAGACGGTGATGGAGAGCAACGCGGCCAGTATTCGGCTGCTTGGGCAGCAAAGGGGCTTGAGTGTCCCGCGTGCGTACGGCTATGACGGGCAGAGCCTCGCCCCACCCCACATCGCCACCTACACCAACCCGCACAACGTCGCTGCAGCCCCGTCATCAGGCACCGAGACCGAAGCAGTAAAGCCCTTCTTTCGGGAAAAGTACTTTCCATGTGAGTTGTGCAACAAGGTGTTCTCGTCCGAGTTAAATCTGCTCCAGCACCTAGAAGGCAAGCACGCCCCACCTCCGCTGGATTCCCTGGCGAACGCCACGACGCCGTTGCCTGCGAAGGAGATGGAAGCGTCAGCGGACACGTCAGCAAAATCAATACTTCCGGATTCCTCCCCCGCTTCTGCTGCAGCGGAGTCGAACGCCAACACGCCGTCCACCATCTGTGTCACGTGCGACTTGTGTAGGCACACGGAGAAGACCTTCACGCTGCCATCCGCCCTCTTTGCGCACATTCGCTTTCGCCACCGCACCGTCGATGCCACCTACGAGGCGGAGCGCATGATGCAAGCGCAGCGGACTCGGAAAGCGCGTCGGTGCCCGTACTGCCCACTGAGTTTCCCAGACGTGACGGTCCTGCAAAGTCATGTGTGGTCCCAGCATCATAAGCGCATTGACATCAGCGCGCTGCTTGGCGAAGATCAGGCCGCAGTCACGCAAGAGGCAGTCCCCTCTCAAGACGCAGCGCTTGCTCTCAAGTACGCGTGTCCCTCCCTACCCGCGTTCTCAATGAAAACGCGCTGGTGGTGCGACACGTGCAAGCGTGGTTTCGCCACACCTAGCGCACTCGGCGCGCACAATCATGAGAAGCATGAAACGGTCTCGGAGCTGTATCCCTGCCCTGCGTGCCGGCGGATCTTTAAGGACCTCGTCACCTTGGAGGAACACGTCAAGCTGTCGCACAAGAGTGTGCAGCTGGTCGACTTGGGGCTGAAATCCACGTCTATCTGCACCTTCTGTAACCGCGGGTTTCTGAGCCCCGAGGCGCTGCATGCGCACTCTGTGGCGCATCACGGGAAAGATCCACACAAGCCAGTGCGATCCTTCGCGGCACCCGATGCGTCAGCGTTGGCTGGTGAGGGCTCCGGCGTCTCGGTAAACTCTGTAAGCGCGACGACGACTGATACTGCGCCGTCCACGATCGCGGCACCGCCGAAGCCTCGCAAGGTTAGTCGATCTAAGAAGCTGTCCTCCACCTCGACGTAGGCTGAGGGAAACAGAAAGAGAGGACACGGAAACTGAAAAAGAGAAGAAAAAGCTGCGGCTTATCTTTTTCTTACAAATTTATTCTCTTCTTTTTGAAGGGTATTCCCCCAAGTGTTGGCCTTCCCTACTTTTGTTGTCGTCACAAACGCACACGTACACGCATATGTGCCCGTGTAAGCTCAATCGTATTGTATCCCAGAATGAATCCATTCTGCCCTCAAGGAGTAGTGTTGCAGATAGGCAAAATACAAGAGGAAAGCTACTTTTCTGTTGTTGCTTCTCCGATATATTCTGGTACGCAGGCTATTCCTGCCAATAGTGTCCGTAGTACACAAAGCTGTTGCATCGTTTTCTTCGCTCTCCGCGGCACACATGTACTGCGAATAGGACGAGAAGATGACGCGATTCGACTGCATAACAAAGCGCATATGTAAGCGTAGACGCTTTCCCTCTCTCTCTCTCTCACACTCGTTACTTCTCTCTCTCCGGCTTTCTTTTTCTTTCCCATCATCACACGCGTTGGCGCGCATTCACCCGCTTACGCGCATGGGACGCCTCCCACACAATAAACATACGCAACACACACAATGGTTCAGTAGCAGTCAATCATTCGGTGTTGTAGTAGTCCTCCATTTCTCTCTTTGACAACAACAACAACAAAAAAAGCCCTGCTTAGAGGCGCCATTCACGCGCTGAGTGAGAGAGCTTGTGTGTCTCTGGAGGAGGTGAAGAGATTGCCGAGGACGAACTAGACTCGCGATTTTTTTTTTTTTAATCCTCCTCTGTGTTTGTGTGTCGAACTAAAGGCGAGGAAACGAAAACGAGGAGAGGCCAAAAAAGAAAAAAAACAGTGTGACGTAAAGACAGCTCACTCCAACTTACTGCCTCCTTTTCCATTGTTGCTGCTGTCATCTTTGTGCTGTTGAGTGTGGAAGTGTAAGGTCATCAATCATTGTGCCCGTTCACACGAAGCCGAACGTAGCGACATCAACAACACGTATTACGACAGCAAAAAAAAAAAAAAAAGATGAGTCTCAACGCACAGGGCAGTGCGCCGTGGAAGTTTAGAGGGGATGCCACGGCCTCCGTAGGCGGCATCACGGCGGTGGAGTTCGACCCCGATGTGGAGCTGCTGTGGGTGTGTGACTCCTTCGGCACTCTGATGAGCTTCTCCCTTCAATCCCAGGTCCAGGGCGAGGCACCAGGCTGGGTGAACTACTCCTCCTTCTCCGTGTCAAGCCGCCCTGCGTCAAACATCTTCTTTTTGAACATGGGTGGGGAGAGGATGGTGACGGTGGCCGACCGCGAGGTGATCCGTGGGTTCAAGCGTGGTGGTGTGTTGATGATGTGCCTTCCCCAGCCCACCGCTGCGCAGAACTACATCGACCTTTTCCAAGCAAACAACAACACCGGTGTGATGTTCTTCACCGGCAACGCGGGCCTGACGCGGTTGGAGCTGAACGACCAGGAGACAGATCAGCTTACGGTGGCGATGGAGGAGCCGTCGGTGGTGGCGCTGAAGCAGTGTGACCAGTGGGTGGCGACGGGAAGCGCCTCGGGGGCCATCGTAGTGCGCAGCGCGTCCGATCTGGCGACCATTGGCCACGCCGCGCCGTCGCGCAACCGCGTCATGGCACTTGAAGTTTTCGACAACACGGTAATGGCCGCCTACTCGGAGCGGCCCGCGACGTCTTTTGTGAAGGTCTTCGATGTGCGCAAGATGTCGGAGGTCGTCTCGACGATCCAAGACATCCCCTCCGGCAATGTCACGCAGATGCGGCGCTATCAGGACGGCTTTGGCCTCTCCAGCGACCGCGCCTTTCTCCTGTCCCCGCAGGGCTTCCACATCATCCAGCTGAACCAGGAGAAGCCCGTTTTTTCGTCCATCCCGCTTAGCGAAGGCTCGTGCACCGCGGTGGCGATCTCTCCGTCGAACATGTGCGCCGCCATCGGCAACGACAAGGGCTCTTTCTACGCGTTGGCCCACCCCGCCACGCGGGACGATTACGTCATGTCCACCTTTGTGCAGCCCGTCCGTCCCAAGCACCCGTTGTACCACCGCAGCTGGGAGGAGCCCAACATCGCCGACGGCTTCGACGAGTCCACCGACCTCGGTGCCCTGGCCTCGAACTGGCCGGAGGAGGACTACATGATTCTGACGGTGGCACAGAAGCTGCGCTGTGTCAACTACGAGTCTCACAGCCTCGTGCCGAATGAGTGGGGGCTGGTCCGCGCCGACAGCTACCTGCCCGACCCGAAAGACAAGCTGAGTGCTATCCTGCCGAATCCCTACCCCTTCAACAACAACCTCGGCGACGACCCGGCGAACGCGCAGGAGCTGCTCCTGGAGATGCGCAAGGACATGAAGCGGAAGCACAAGTCTTCACGTGTCGGCGGCGGGGGAGAGTACAGCCCCATGGAAGACTCCCTGCAGGTGTGCTACAGCGTGCAGCACAAGCTGGACTGGCACAGCTACAACGAAATCGCGCAGCGGGTGATTGGCATCGACAACAGTTTCCCCGAGTGCTGGATCACGCCTCTGCTGCAGTCCCTGTACCTCTGTCAGCCGCCTGAGTTCCCGATTCGCAAAGTTATCCTTCGACATATCTGCAAGCGAGAGTTCTGCATGACGTGCGAGATTGCGTTCATCTTTGCCAACATGCTCACCACATCTGCGAGTGTGATGGGGATGAAGGGCGAGGCCCTGCCCCCGATAGTGCAGGTGGCGCATCTCATTCGCACCATGCGGCAAATTCGCGCCTTTACCAGCGGAGAGGTCTTCCAGCGGCCCAAGAACCGCGACGACGCCGTGGCAAAGATGCACCTCGCACAGCGCCTCGTGCTAGAGACGCTGCACAAGGATCTGCAGGACCAGAAGGCCTATCCCTTCATGAACTACGAGGCGCCGCCCGAGTACGAGAGCGCCATCGCGGCGCTGTTCGGGACGGAGTTCGCATCGAACGGGCGCGTGCACATCGAGCCTCGCTTCTACTGGGAGGTGCCCGGATCCGCGCTGAAGGTGGATGAGGGTCTGCAGCACCTGCTGAAGCAGCTGGAGGGCTATAAGGATCAGGTGCAGATTAAGCGGCTGCCGCCAATTATTGTCCTTCTGCTTAACCCAGAGCACAGCAACTTGAAGCCGCCCACCAGTCTGAAGATCTCACGCGCCGGCAAGGAGGACTACAACTACGTGCTTAACAGCAACATCGTGCACCTCGCCGACGACGTCGAGGACACCGGCAACTTTGTCAGTCAGCAGCGCATCAAGGATGACAGCTTCGCCCTCGTGAATGACTATCGCGTGACGGCGCCGATGAAGATGCAGGACCTCGAGCGTCTCGTCCCGGCCCTCCGCTCCTACTCCGCGGTGGTGACCTTCTACGCCCTAGACAACCTCACCACACCGCCCTACGCTCGCCTCGACGACTCTCGCCCGCCCAACCTGTGGCATCTGCTGGGCCCGCTGCTGACGAACGACGTGCTCTCCCGCCCTCTGCTGCGCGATCCCAGTAAGCAGGCCTTCAAGTCGCCCTTGAACTCGTACACGGAGATCAAGCCCGGAGACCTCATTGCGATTGACGCCGAGTACGTGGTGCTGCGCTGGGCGGGCCGCGACGAAGGCAATGAGATGTTCTACGTCTCGCAGCGCAAACCGCACATGGGGCTGGCGCGTGTGAGCTGTCTCTTGAGCAGCGAGGACGGTGATGAGCGCACCATTGTCGACGACTACGTGCACATCCCGGAAGAGATCGAGGATTACGTGACGCAGTACAGCGGCATCCACCCCGGTGACCTGGACCCGCTCGAGTCCGCGAAGAGTCTCACGTCGCTGAAGTCCACCTACCTCAAGCTACGCGCGCTGGTGGACGGTGGAGTTGTCTTTGTTGGCCACGGCCTCGCGCAGGACTTTCGTGTGTGCAACATCGCTGTCCCGCGCAAGCAAATCATCGACACGCTGGAGATCTTTCACAAGCCGGGCTCCCGCTACCTGTCCCTCCGCTTCCTCGCCTACCACGTGCTCGGCGAGAGCGTGCAGGAGGATGAGCACGACTCTATCGAGGACGCCCGCACCTCGCTGCGGCTCTACCGAAAGTACGTGCAGCTGAAGGGTGAAGGCACGTTTGAGAGCGTGCTGGACCACCTCATGGCGAAGGGGGCGGAGACGAGCTGGTACGTGCCGGACACAAAGTCGCTCTTCCGCGACACCCCGCAGACGCCCCCGGTGTCCGTGATGGGATCGCCGGTGTTCGAAAAGGTCGCCAAGGCGGCGGCAGAAGCAGCGGCAGCGGCTGACGACGAGCCAAAGCTGGACGATGAGGACTTCGACATGTGTGTCAACGATAGAGCCGGCAACGAGAACGAGATCGACGAAGACATGGCCAACGCACCGACCGCTGGTGATGTCCTTGAGGCCGTGCGGCTGTCGATGAAAAAGGAAGACGACGCCTAGGTGAGAAGAAAGGAAAAGTCAAACCGATAGTGAGAGCTGCTTTATACACTTTCGTGTGTGTCTTCTTATATATTTGATTATGATAGATTGTCGCCCTTACTCTCTCTCTTTTCGGTTGTTAATGTTGGAAATTTGTCTTGCTGATGCCTAATGAAAAGTTGTGAGAGCGTGTCGCTTATTTCTCCGCTTTTTTTTATTTTTGTTTGTTTGTTTATGTTCATCGGGAAGAGGTGACAAAAGGAGCGCTTGAGAAAGGGTACGGCTGTACGCACCTTTCCCTACTCAAGGCGGAGTGTGAAGCTCTTTTACCCTTTTATTGTTGGACACAGTTGGCCTCTTCCATATTTTTCTGTTTGTGCTTTCCTTTTGCTGTGTACTCGTCTTTTCTGACCTGTTTTACATATATCTTTTCTATAACTTTTGTTTTTTTAGAGAACAAGCTGAAAGCCGATTTCAGCACGAGGACGCGGGTGATGAAAAAGGGAGAGAGAGAGACAGAGTGGGGGATAAGCAAATAGCTCCTCGAGACTGCGCTGATGCACGCGATCAAGGTCGTCGTCGGTGGCCAGGACAAACGGAAAAAAACAACGCTCCGCCATTCCCATCCACTCCGGTGGTCCTCTCTGGCTCTCCTTCTCTGTGTTCGCATCACACCCGTAAAAGAAAACAATACGCTGATTTCTAACGGTAATGACTCGTTAACGGGTTGGCTGGTCGAAAGATCAATACTGCAAACGATCCCTCACGCTTTGGTCACCGTACTGTTTAGGCTTTCAAAGCAAACCGTTCGCCTGTCTCTCTATCAATTTGCTGCGTCATCCATCCTCTTTACTTCTGTTTTATAACTTTAAGAAGCTCCATCTGGGTTTCCCTCTTGCCACGTTTTTTCTCAGGGTTTCCCAAGGCCGCATAGGAAGCGTTGTCTCGCTGCACAAGCCTGACGAACGTCTACCCTTTTTTGTTGTTGTTGTTATAGGTAGACGTCAAGACTCACACAAATATACAATTTGAAACCCACATACAAGCGTCGAGCAGGAAGATGCGCCACCTGGTTCCCATCCCGCCCAGCGCGCCGCGATGCGCTGATGGCTACGAGTCCCCCTCTGGTATCCAGATCCGGTACACCAAAGATTGGGTGAAGCAGCACCCGCTCGAAGACGACGGGCTGTGCGCTCCGCTCTACCAGTACCTCTACAAGAACGTGAAGGGCCGTGAGCATTCCATGTCCACCGTCCTTCTTCCCGAGACCGTCGTGTTCGATCACAATTTTCCCCGAGCGTGGTACGCCTACGACATGAAAAACAAGGAGATCGTCAAGCGTCCTGGCTCCATGCTCGACGCGCAGACCATGTACGACAAGTTTGCCGAGACGACCAGCGGGTGCGACATCGTGGCGCAGTTCTTCCACACCACCGTGAACGCCGCAGAGGAGTGGAAGTCTGTCTTGCCCGCGAAGAAAGTGCACCCAAATCAGTACGCGGATCAGCCGCTCACCTACGTCGAATTCCTCACCGCAGAGTCGCTGCGCCGCTTCCTGTTCGACCAGAAGCGCCAGCCAGATGGTGTGCTGCAGAAGTTTGTGGTGCCGAAGGGTGAGGGGTCGAGTCGGCACAACTTTCAGCTGCAGGTGATTTGGACGCCGTACATCACGACCGTGTACCGGCGCACAAACCGCTGCCGGCTCACCGACCACGTCGTCCCCCTCGCCGAGCGTGCCGCCACCTTTGATGGTGCCCCGTACCTGAGTGAGGAGACTCTCGTGGCGGACGAGACGAAGCACCAAGTCACCACTCTCTGCGAAAGCATTGCCGATCACATCTACGCGACGGAGAAGAAGCGGCTCTCACGCCTCATCATGTACGTCAAGTCGGATGATCAGAATCGCATGTGGGTGCTGTGGAGCAGCTGCGTGCGCGTGGCACCCGACGCCATGAACCCCACCCGCCTCCGCGTGCCTGTTTGTCTGAACATGCGCACAGAGGTATTGAATGATGGAGGAAGCAGCCTGACGCGGCTGCGCACACGCCGCAACCGCCAGCGACAGCTCCTCGCCCTCGACGCGGAGCTCTTCGACATTTCACGCGATTTCGAGTTGGCCCTCGCTCTGAAGGCGTCGCACCAGCGACAGGCAAAGGCGCTTGGTCTGCATGCGTACGACAACCAGCCAACACCGACGCGGTGGCATGGCGGGCAGCAGGTGCCTGTCTCCACCGACCACCCTCTGTACGCCTCTTTCCTGGAACTGGAGGTGGGTGGCCCGACGGCGGCTGCGGGCTTCACGGAGAGCGAGCGAGAGGCCATCCTCCAGGCGCGCAACTCTGCCTCGGCCAAGGCCAACAGTGCGGACCGCGACGGTGTGGAGGCGGAGCAGGCCGTCGACCCTATCCAGCAGGTGCACGATGAGCTCACTGCGCTGGCCATGGATGCGTGGTACGCCATATACTCCACCACGCTCGCTGAGGACCCGCGCGTGATGCCGACGGCGCGGATTGAGCTGGCCGCCCCACTGGTGGACTCGCTGTCAGCGGAGGAGCTGCAAGGGCTGGTGGAGGTGCTGGGGCTGCTACCCGCTCACCCAAGCGGGGATGCGTCGAAGGTTAGCACGACCGCCGCATCGTCACGGTACTTTGTTGCGCCGTACCTGGTGAAGTCGGGGCGTCGGCTGGACAGACCCTCTGCTGAAGTGGAGCTGGATGTGGTCTCCTACCTGGACGAGGTGTTCCGTCGCCGCGGAGAAGAGATCTCCCGGCGGTGCATGGAGAAATACAGCAGCTACTTCCAGATGTGACAGTTAGGAGAGAGACTTGGCATCCTTGCCGTGTCCTTGCCTTGACTGCATCTGCTCTTGGTAAAGTCTTCCTGCCCTGTGCTGTCTGGCTGCAGAACTGACATTTTTTCTCCTCTTTTTTTCTTTTTTCAAGAGTTCAAAGACGGAGTGCGAAAAAATAAGAATAAGATGCACCAGCAACCTCTTTTTCCCGCAAAGCCTAGACGCTGCTACAACTGCCTCTGTTGTGTACACTACTGAAAGATAGATGATACACTTAGATTTATACAAATATGTTTTCCATATATTTCTGCAATGTCTTCTGTTTTCGTTTAGACTGCATAGATCGCTCAAACAAATATTTTATAAGCAAGTGACGCAACAAACAGCAAACGGAGAACGGGCTGCGCTCCGTTCAACTCGGCCAGTGCAACGGTCGTGGAAGTAATGAACATACAGAGACACAGGCGACGGGACCGTGCGCTGTCTTCCCCTCTTTCTTGCTCTCGCTTTCTAGAAAGATTAAGTCTATGAAGGCTCGAAACGAAGCGCATACGTTGCGTAGCCATTTGTCTTTGTTGTCCCGTTTGGTGTTGCATTTTGTGAAGACTAACACTACTGATTCGTATGACTCTTTTCCAATTAAATACCTTTTTATATTATTCCCTTGTTGTGCCGTAAAAGAAAAAAGAGGGGCGCTGCTCTCAAATCAATAAAAAAAAAAGGGAACTATCGCTGGCTGGGGTGCTCATTGACGTGCGACTCAATAGCTGAGCAGCTAAACCTACCGTGACGCAACCCCCCCCCCCTTCCATCTTCCACAAGATTACGTTGCCCCTCCCGGCTTGCACACTTAAAAAAAAAAAAAAAATGAGCTACGACAGCACGCGCGCCTACCACAGCACGTATCGCCACCGCACCCCCACCGCCTATCAAGAACCCATTGCCCACCGACAAGGCTACACGGAACCGCAGCTCACCACACGCGAGCATGCCACCGTCATCGCCAGCTGCTCAGCCGCCTGCGCATGCGTGACGGTGCCCATCGCCAAGCTCGATAATTTCTACTTCATGAGTGACGTGCCGGGGGAGTCGAGTCGCATTTACATGTCCGACAAGCGTGCGCAGTTCTTTCGTGTGCTCTTTCATACGAAGTGGTGGCAAGGCCGGTCTGTGCCGTGGATGACGCTCGACTACGCCTTCGCGCTGGCCTTGTTTATCGGTCTCCGTCAGCAACTAGAGAAAATAGCACCGGACTGGTCGAACAAGCGTCGCGGCGCTGTGGCGGGTGCCGCATCGGGGGCGGTGTACGCGACGCTGCGACAGCCCTACGACGTGCTGCGCGCCACCGCGGACGCAACCACAGGGCCCCGCCCGTTTAGTGGAGTCGCCGATGTCTTGATCACTGCGTTGAAGGAGCGACCGGCCGTGCTGAAAGGGCTTTACCGAGGCTTCTCTGTTGCCCTCTTTGGTCGCACTGGGCAATTTGCGCTGCAGTTCGGTCTCTACAACTGGCTGCGGTACGATGGCGTCTATCGAAGCCCTTTCATGCTCTTTCTCTACTGCCATGTGGCCACCTTTCTCGGACTCGCAGCTCAGTACCCGATGCAGTCGCTGCGGCAGCAGCTGTACCTGGCCAACACCCTGACTAAGGGACGCCCGCAGAGCTACCGCGCGCTCATCATGGACATCCGACGCCGCCACGGCATCTCAAAGGTGTACGACGGCTTCTTCAAGAGCAAGCCCTTTCTGAACGCGGTGCCGCCCGCGCTACTGATGTGCTTGTATGACGTGTGCACTCGTCGCTACACCGAGTACCTGCACCCTGAGCTGACAGCGAAGCCCGTTCATGAGCAGTCGCTGACCTCGGTAGCGGCTCCGTCTCACGTAAAGGCGGCGTCTTCTTACGAGTTTGAGCGGAAAAAGTGACGAGCTGAGTCACGAGGCTGGTTCTTCAGCTACGGGACTTGTTTTTTGTGTGTTTTTGTAGCTAGGCTGCGGTGCTGCGAGGACGCTGATTGTTTGGTTGCTTTTTTTTTTTCTGTCGTTGTTGTTGCTGTTGCTATTGTATTGCTCTCTCACAGATTGACAGTGAAAGTGCAACGTGCGCTTGTCACTCCCTTTCGTTGCGCACCTTATCAATCACCATCGTCATTAACAATTTTTTTTTCCTGAGGTAGCAAATGAACAAGAATTAGTCGTGGCGCAAGCGTCTGAGCGCCGCATGAGGACGTTGATGTACACATTTTTACCCGTCTGAGCGTTTTCCCATACGGGATCATTCCATTATACGTTGCTATTAACGTCTTTTTCAAGTCTCTCATTGTAACTCCCTTCCCAGTGCGGTGGCGGCAATGTCTGCTTATTGACATACCTTTATCCTTCTCCCTTCTCTCTCTCACCCTCCTCAATTACACCGTCATCCATCACACACACACACGCAGGGATTTCTTGCTTTCTCTCTTTTTGTGTGTCGAAACACATCGCCGTTGCATTCTTTTCTACCTTTTCTTCTAAAACGTTTTATTTCTACAACTGCTGCCCTTGCACAACATCCTCTTTTTTTTCCCCCCGTTGCGCATCTCGTGTGTGTGTGTTTGTGTAGTCCCCCTCCCATAAAGACTTGTTGTGAAGCCACGTGTTTTCACGCTCCCTCACAAACTTCCGGAAAAAAAAAAGGTCCAACCTGTCCGCTATTTGTGGAAGGCATCAAAACGAATCAATTGACAACGACACCATTTTGAATTTTATAGCAACGTTAAGGGAGAACACAGCACTATCAGCACATTGACTTTTGTTTTGTGCTCCGCAAAAGTCGCTTGCTACATTAAAAGAAGAAGAAAAACAATACACAGCAAGTTAGCTCACTGAACTGTGTATAGTCAAGTCTAAAATTGTGAAAGAGGCAGATACGTACGTGTTGCCTTGTGGCTAGCTCTCCCACCCTTCGCCGTGTCGTAAACGGATATCTTCTGTTTTAAAATATCTGTACTGTCCCTGTTCACACTTTCAGACAAGCACGACTCCTGTCTGGATTAGTTTTAGCTTTCGAAAAAAGGGCCAGCGCGCGCAGGCCGATAAGAAAAATATCTTTTTTATTCGTTTCAGCTCCGTTGCGTTTCTTGTCTCTGTCTGGGAAGGCTTGATTGCGTGTCTCCCCGGCTTGTGGTCAGCTCAATCACATACACCTATTCGTCTCCCGTTCAAAACTATTTTTGTTTGTTTGTTTGTTTTGCATTGCGGTACGCGTCTGGTGAAGTGGTTTGATTTTCGGCCTCTGTCACGATTTATTTTTTACCTTTGCTTTGCTCGAACAGTTATAAGCACATTCAGGAGGTGGAGGTGGATGGGAGTGTGTGGTTGTGTGGTGAGTTTCCAAGAAGCTGAAAGCATTTGTACGTACATCAAAACACGGACGGCGCTGCGAGAAATTGTCGTATGCGCTGGACGCACACTGTTAACCTGGCCGTGTAAATGAACTACTTGAGAAATGTAGTGTCTGACGTGAAGCTGAAGTATCGGGCAGGGCGTGTCGTGTACGACTGTATCGCCAAGCGCGAGCAGCCCGAGTTCACGCAGTATCTGACCGAGAGTGTGAGCCTTGCAGATGGGCACCCTGTGCTAGTGCTGACTACACTGCACGAATACCTAACGTTTCGCCACCCGGAGAACGCCTACGGAGGGCTCTTGCTGTTGGAGCAGTTGGTGTCCTTGTGCAATTACGGATTCCACCTTGCGCTCGCCAAGGACTACGAGATCCAGGACCGAATTATCCAGCTCGCCGTGAAGCGCGGAGAGGGCGAGGCCCACCGCAAAGCCCAACGACTCGCGCGTCTCACCTTACTCGAGTACTCCCGCGTCTTCGTCGACGACCGTGAGCTGCTGCGGCTGTCCTCGCTGGCCTCCTCGTTCGAGTATCGCACACGCAAGAGTCTGATGCGCTGCCTCAACGTGCAGAACCGTCGGGTGCGCTTCCGTGATGTGGACAAGAGCGATATAATTCCTATAAGTCCGAAGGAGAGCCGCGGTAGCACGAGCGCGAGCAATGCACGGGCGTTGGCTCCCCTGCAACTCAGCTCCGCACCAGAAGTGTGGCCCTGCCACGTGTGCACGTATTTAAACGCGCCGTTAGCGACGCGGTGTGCGGCCTGTGAGACGTTGCGGTCGGTCGATTCTCACACGCACCGGATCACGCCGGCCGGCACGCCGAAGACAACACCGAAGATAGCCCCGCAGCCGTCACCGCCCACACCACCGGCAACACCTCCACCAACGCCACCAGCGGCCGCACCGTCCTTACCAATTGGAGAAGATCTCAGCGAGCGAGACGGCGACGCGCCGGGGCTGAGGAATGAGGCCGTCGAAGGAGCCGACGACAGCAGCAGCATCAGCAACCACGTTACCAGCAGTCGTAGTGGGCCAAGTGTTGACGCGCACCGGCACACTGACGGCGGTCTTTCCCTGCCCCCTGCTGCGGTAAGTGCAGAGGTTGGCCCAACAACCACAGCGACGTTTTGTGATCCCGAGCACCTGGACGAGGAAGCCACGCCGGCTGACAGCTCCTTTACTGGCAAGGGCACATCGCCGCTGCCTAGGAGTCTCGAGCAAAGCAAAGACACAGCAAAAGATGGGGAAGCGAATGGCGAGGTGAAGGGGCTGAAGTACAGCGGATACGAGGCATTTGCAGCACAAGATGTGGGCACGATGACGCCACCCGTTACCGCCGACGCGGCAGTAGAGATGGCTGAGGCTACGCAACCCATAGACGCCCCGCTGTCCTTCTTTCTGGATGACACCTCTTCGCGCTCCCTCTGAGGAGTGAATGGCATACATGTGCGATAGAGCTTGCGAGACACACGTTTGACATAATGAACACAGGGAAAACGGTGCCTTGTTGTACGCTAGCTGATAGATAAAGGCCTGATCTCTTGTAATCCCGGTAGTGCCGGTGCTTATCTGTAGGCTCATTGTCGCTTATGTTTCTCTCTCTCTGTGTTTCGCTATGCATGAGTGTTCTCTTATTACTTTGCTGGTTATTTTTTTTTTTCCTCACTCGTTGGTGACTTGTTGCCGCTCGCAAGTCAAAACGTTAGATTTTGTGTATGTTCTATGTTCCCTCTCTTCGTTGTTGCAGAGTCAAAGAAAGAACGCGAGAAAAATCTATGCCGCCCGTAAACGGGCACTTCACTGCATCTTTTGAATTTCTGCTATAATTGTATCAGCTTAACGAGTGTTATATAGCTGGAAGAAAACGCATCAACGCTTCCGCGCATGTGTCGTGAGCATTCGCTTTTTCTTATTATTATTTTTTTTAAACACCGCTTCTTCAGCATAGCTGTGAAAGTTTTCTTTTCCTATTGTCATTCGCCCTTTTCTGTGTCTTCTGCCTCGTAGGCTATGCTCTCTTTTTTTTTTTTTTAACACTCGCATCGCTCTCATCCTCCATCTACTGGCCCTCCCCGTACTCTTTCTTTTTTTCTCGTTTCTATGCGCAATTGTCTCTTTCATGGTGCTCGTGCTGCACTTCAGCGACAGTCGCCATCAGAAAAAAAAAAAAAGAGACGCCCCCTCTTTCATCGGCAAGTAAGCGAAAGTCTTTTTACTTGAATAGGTAAACAATAACAACAATAAAAACACGCCTCAATTTCCTTCAGATTACTTTACGTCTCGTTTCCAGTTGTTGCCTATTCATGGCTGCCCGGCATTCGTCGTGTCCAGCCACGGCAATGCCCATCGAGGTCGATCCCCGCGACACACGCAGCGGCATAGATGAGCGCACGTACGAATTTCTGGAAGAGGTGTGGAACAGCGCCGTGCGGTACGCTGAGCAGGCACCACGCACCGAGGCAGTCGAGGCCACGCCGCGCGAATACACCAGCAGGGCAACCGAGAACCTTGCACACGCGATGCCAGTACCTAGGCAGCAAGCAGACACCACACGACTGTCCTCACTTCCGCACTCAGGTGAGGCTGGTATGGCTGTCTCGCCACTTCCCCGAGCACCTCCCGTGCTACCACGCACAACCTCACTGCCATTGAGTGTTTCACCAGTGCCACAGCAGAGGCGTCAACAGCAGCAGAAGCAGCAGCCCTTGCAGCGACGGCCCGTGGCCAGCAGCAAAACGTCCTGGATGCGAGTAGAAGCGCAGCCTAACCTGAAGCGCAACGGGTACACTTCTCACAGGGGCGTTGCGTGGGTGGTACAGTAGGGCAATGCCGCTTCCCACATACTGTGTTCGGTATATATATATATATATATATTTGTTGTTGTTTTTAGATCCCTCTACTTTTTTTTTCTGCTGAGCTTGTTCGGACATTTCAACTAATAATAAAACTTGTATTGACTAATTTTCACTGTCAGTGGGGTGGTTCTCCTCGACATCGCCTTGTTGAGGTAGTTTGTAGTCCTACTGGCAAAGAGGTGCTCACCGCGTGCGTCTTCTGCAAGGCACGAATCGGGAGTATTGGAACATGTCTACTGCGTCTTTCTTTATGTTTTTCTCTGCAATAAACCACCTCCATCTGTCTTTCCTTGTTCTTTTTTTTTTTTTTTCCCCCGTGCCCCTTTTTCCCCCTTTGCTGCTCCCAATGGTCTCTGTGGCTCCTCACACCTTCAAACGTGCGTATTCAAAGAACGCATCATCTCACACCTTCTTCCCCTGCTGAGATGCCGAAAGAGCCGCGTGCGGTGCCCATGGGCATCATCAGCGCAGAGCCCATCCACGCCGCCTCGCGCAAAATCAAGTTTGGCACCAAAGTCACCACCTTAGGCAAGTCAGCGCCGCAAGGCCACGACCGAAGCGCGACGCGCAAAGGTAAGAAGGTGGACTCGGGCCTCAAGACAGGGGGAAGCCAGTCTGGCATCGTCTTCAACAAGGGGTTTGGTCAGCACATCTTGAAGAACCCGCTGGTCATCGCCGCCATTGTGGAAAAGTCCTCGATTAAGCCGACCGACATTGTGGTGGAGATCGGACCCGGTACGGGCAACCTTACCGAGAAGCTCCTGCAGACCGCAAAGAAGGTCATTGCGTTTGAGATCGACCCACGCATGGTGGCCGAGCTCAACAAGCGCTTCCAGAACACCCCACTGGCGTCCAAGCTGCAGATCATCCGCGGAAACTGCCTGGAGCAGGACTTCCCCTACTTTGACAAGTGCGTCGCCAACGTGCCCTACGCCATCTCATCTGCCCTGGTCTTCAAGCTGCTCAAGACCCCCACCTTCAAGTGTGCCGTGCTCATGTTCCAGCGTGAGTTTGCCCTGCGCGTCTGCGCACAGCCCGGCTCAGAGGCGTACTGCCGCCTCTCCGTCAACTCCCAGCTCCTTGCCCGATGCAGCCACCTTATGAAGATTAGCAAGAACAGCTTTAACCCCCCACCCAAGGTGGAATCGAGCGTCATTCGCCTCGACCCCAAGAACCCACCGCCGGACGTCGACTTCGAGGAGTGGGATGGACTGGTGCGCATGCTCTTTAACCGCAAGAACAAGAAGTCCTCGTCGATCTTCCGCACCAAGGCAGCTGTGCTGGACCTTTACAACAAGTATGTGAGCTATCGAAAGATGGAGGGTGGGCTGCCGGTTGGATCAGGATCCTCAGAGAAGGCGAAGACGGCGGCCTCCGCAGCGGCCGCCGTCTTCATCTCGCAAGAGCAGTTCCGCGCGCTCCTCGACAGCGTCATTGCGGACCCGATGTTCGAGAAGCGCAGCCGGATGTTGGATGAAGAGGCGCTCATGAATATGCTTGCCCACTTCATCAAGCACGGCATCCACTTTATTTGAGACTCATGTCTCTCATTGAGGACTTTCCGGGCTTTGTTTCGAGTGGCAAAAATAATGGGTGTTGTACTCCCTCTCTCTCTCGCGTCAGCGATTAAAACTGTGGGATTGTTTGTTTTTGTTACAGTTAATGCTCTCTTCCTCCTGTCGCACGCTGGCGTCAGGGGCCCTCGCTTAAGCACACGTCGTGCCATTTCTAAAAAAAAGCCGCTTTCAACGGCGCGTAACTACAAAGATATTTGCCACTATCTCAGCGTCATTGGATGCGTTTCGAAAAGGACGGTCTTCCTGTGAACCATGTGAAAAATGAAGACCTCTCTAAGCTGTGTGTGTGTGCGTGTTCTTGTGCTGGCCATGTTCACGTGTAATAAAAGGAAAAAGTTAGATGACGCACAAAACACCTACGACGCGTCTCACCACAGTGAAGGCATACTCATTTCTAATTTTGATGCCGGGTGGTTCATCTTGTTATCGCTGCGTGCTCCACACACAATGTAGGTGGCGGTTGAGATACGCGGCAAAAAAAGAGCGTCGTGGTGTTGCAGTGTTAGTATCGCACGCAGTTTGAACCTACTTCCTTCCATTTCTCTGACATTCTTTTATTCTCTTTTTCTCTTATCATTGTTTTCTTCTCTTTACCTACCTAACTCGCAGCTGTTATTGTCAAGCGTTTGCTTACCGCAAAATCCAACCTAAAGAGTAAACAAAACAAAAAACTCAAATCAGCGAAATACCAAAAAAAAGTGTCGAGATGCTTCGCTATCCATCGCGCGCCATGACGCGCACTATGGCAATGCGCAGCACCGCGAGCCCTGTCCTGCTCACGTCGAGTCGGCAGTTCACCGATAAAATTCTCATCGGGTCCTTCTCCTCCTTCCTCACGTGCGCCACCACGCTGGGTCTCTTTCACCTCATTGTGACGCCGGTCGCTGCGACCATTGGCGCAGCCACCCTGGCTACCGCCACAGCAACGGGAGCCACTTGCGTGATCGACGGCGGCAGCTCGGGCGGTTCGTCGTTTGGCGCGGTTGCTGGCGTCTTCATCGGCGTGATGGGTGGTTATTACGCGAAGTCGCAGAAGGAGCCCTGGCGTAAGTAAGAAACAGGAAAAGTTGAAGGGAATGATGTTTCTCTCTCTCTCTCTCTCTCTCTCGCTATGCATAGAATGCTATGTGTATTGAAGGTTCCTGTTGCTTGTATAGGTGCAAGTTGCTGTTGTTGGGTGTTGTTGTTGTTGTTGTTGTTGTTTTGTGCGCGTGGGTGCTTCCTTTCAATTCCGTTCTATTTTGTGCATTGTTGTAGTTCTGGACCATGCGAACTTTGAACTTCTGTTAACTAATCTTCACAATTAAGTTCTACGGCGAGAAGGATAGAGAGAAGAGAAGAGAGGAGAAGATATTTATAGAAGGCGCAACTGTCTCCAGCACACACAAAAAAAAAATATATCGGATTCGTGCGCACGCAAGTAATAGCTCGTCTCCATGGTGTGTGTTGTCTTCTCGCTGCTCGATCGTGAAGTCTTCCTTTCTTGTTTTTGGTCGACTTGGGTTTTGCCAAAGTTGTAGTTGCCTGTTGTAGTCCCCTTTGGTATGATATTGTTTTCCTTCACCACAAACTCGTCAACTAGGAACAAGCGAAACGCATACCCAGCTTTCAGCTAGCAGTTTTCAACTGGAAAAAAAAAATTGTCGCTTATCCCTGTACCATTGAAAGTGCAACTACGCGTTGAAACACGCCCATAGCTGATCTTTTCCTTAGACCGCATCCTCAGTCCACACTTGCGCGATACCGCCTTTTGTGTGCGTGCGCATCAGAGAGACATCGCGGGGCTCACCCACCGTTCTCAGATAATTTATCCTGTATCATCTCTTCTGCAATTTCCTCCTTGCCATTTTTATTTTTCTTTCTGAAAATCGTTACCTTCTAAAAATCAAAAATGGTGCATCTCTTGATCAAAAACTAAAATCGTTTTCAGAACATGCTGCGTACGCCACTAGCTCGCTGTGCTGCTTCGCGCGCACCTACGAGTGCGGGCACGAGCACGGCGAAGCTCCACACACAGACACTACAAGAAAGCGTGGCGTCTGCGCTCCTTTCACCGCGGTATCTGCGACACGCCCCGCCGCGACTGTACGTAACCTGTGCACACGACCAGGGCATTGCCCCAACTTCCTGTGGTCGTCACATGACCAAGGTAATTGATGTCTCGCGTGCTATTTCAAGTGACGCACCGCCGCACACGCAATCGGTCTACTTGTTGACCTCCACCACCATGGATGACATTGAGTTTAAAAACACAGCCGCGCAGTCGCAGGTGCTCGTCGGGCTCCCGCAGGTCCGCCAGGTTGACGCCGTTCACCGCTTCTGCGACACACACGGGCCATCGCTCACGCAGGTGCACCACATCGTTCTACCCGGAGAGGTAAGCCCTGCCCAGTCGCTGCTCATCAAAACGCTGCTAGAGCAATTGCCACAGGCGCGGTTGGTGTGCAACAGTTTTGGGCAGGCACTGCTGACAAATCCTGCGTTTCACGATGGTGTGCGGCGAGCCATGTTGGAGAACGCCCCGAACACGCCACTGGAGCTAATGCGCTTCGCCGAACTCCCTGCCAGTCGTGTGTCGTCCGTGCAAGACGGAGACGCCGTGGCGGTAGATGTCCCAAAGGAGGAAGTCAAGGCTGCCTCGCCGGCACGCCGACTCCGTGCGGTGGCTGTGAAGAACGAAGCACACGAGCAGCGCCGCAAGGCGAACAATCAAACCCATCACCCCTCCTACTTCGACAGCCAGCCGCTCTTCTTCCACGACGAGGCTTTCCACGCGCTGTTCGTCGGTCACACGCTGCACCGTCTGCCGTGGCTCACCACCGCTCTAAAAGAAGCCACGCGCGAGCTGATTCTGCCAATGCCACCGCCACTAGCGCTGCAGCACCCAATGAGCCGACCCAACATCTTGCTGGACACGTGGCGGGTGACGGAGGCCGCAGCTGCCGTCGCAGAAGCTCTACGCCGTGTGCCAGAAGTGGAGCGTGTCATGAGCAATGCCTACGGTGAGCTCTCTGGCAACGTCGAGGACTGCGCGGCGGAGCTGGAGAGGAGCAGCGACGCTCTGGAGCGTCTGCGCAGTCGTCTGGCGCACCGACTGGCCTCAGACACCAGCCGCGATGTCCACCGCTGGTCCACAGCGCTGCTACGACGCGTGGTACAAGAAGTAGTCTGCGTGCAAACGGCAAGCGAATCCACGACGCCAGCAGCGCAGGAGCAATTCTTGACATGGGCAAGTAGCGACGGGGAGTGGGGGCGGCTGGCGACTTGTCTGACCCACAGCGCGATGGTGCTCCCACCCACCAGCGCTCCCTCTTCGACCACTGCAGCGGCGGGTGGGACACCTGCCGGTTCTGCGGAGAGCAGCGGCGCAGTGGGGAGCCTTTCTGCTGCGTCTGCCGGTGAGGTGGAGGCTGGAGAGCCTGTGCGACCGCTAGAGGGGCAATCTGGGGTAGATTTGCTGGTGGCCGTCTTTGAGAAGAAGGGTCTCCAGGGTCTCACTCGCACTGTGCGGCGCGAAACGATCGATGTGCAGGTATTTCTTGCCATGTCCGAGGACGATTTGAAGACCGTGTTCAAGTCCACCTTCGGCATCACAAAGCGGCTCAATCTGCTGCAAAGTGAGCTGCGGAAAAACCTGTGAGGGCTCACGTAGAGGTGAGACGAGATGCAACATCGATGAGTCTTTGTTTTTTGTTTGTTTTCTATTGCTGTTGGTTGAGGCGTTTTGATGTCTCCTGCGCTTCTCACATTCAAAGAAAAGAAAAGTGTAAACAAAGAAAAAAGCGAAGCGTTATTGAGGAAGATTTGATGTCAAGCAAACGGAATCGACTTGTTTTAGCCTTCAAACTGCATTTCCTCGTTTTTAATTGCCATATTTTTTCGCGGTTGCGATTGCTGCAGCGCGCAATAACAAGGCTGGTGTGCTGTCTCTTTATCGCGAGGACAAACGTAGACAGAAAGAACATATGAGGAGGAGCGGTTCGCCGATGCCGTTATCCGACTTGGATTCTTGCGATTGTCTCTCTCTCTCTTATGCACACCTGCACACTTTATTATCGTGTCTGGCTCCCACGGGTATCTCTTTTTTTTTTCTCCTTTTTAACGCCATGCTCTGCACAACTGCTCGCGGAGAAGACCATTGCATTTTGATTCAACCTCCTTTATGAGGCATCACTGAAGACACAGCGATGGCCTCAACACGAAAGCGGCAACGCAGCTCTTCGCCGCCGTCCACGACGGCGTCCCTCTCCGCAGCACCTCGAGCAAACGAGGAGTGGGAAAAACTTGAGAACGGCTCGGTGCTGATGTTACCCCCGACCATTCCCATCATCTGTGACACCCTGCACACGCCGAACCAAGATGGCGCGGCCTTTGTGGTGAAGGTGGCCGCCTTTGACATGGACGACACCGTCATCAAGCCGGCCTCGGGCGGGGTGTTCCCCAAGGATGACCCATCCGATTGGGAGTGGGTGCACGCCGATGTGCGACAACACCTCCAGCACCTTCATCAGTGTGGATTCCTTATCGTGCTCTTCAGCAATCAGATGGGCATTGGGAAAGGATCAAAGTGGAACGCAGCCAAGGCGGATGCGATACAAGCTAAGATAGTCCTGCTAAGTCGCGACGCTGCCGTGCCGCTGTGCGCGTGTGTGGCGACTCGCGATGACATGTGGCGCAAGCCCAGCCCGCACCTCTGGAAGCTCATGGAAGGCCGCATTGCGCAGTGTGTGCGTGAGGGAGCAGCGGACGCTGCAAGCTCGGCGCCAGTCGCAGTGGACTGCGAAGCGTACTCATTTTACGTGGGGGATGCGGCGGGGCGGTCAGCGCCGACGTTGGCGGGTCGAAAGAAAGACTTCAGCTGCTCAGATCGGCAGTTCGCGTACAACCTGCAGCTTCCCTTCCTCACGCCAGAGCAAATCTTCTGCGAAACTATCGATCGCCTTCTTCAAGACGACGCCATGACGAAGCGCAGCGCACGGGTCGGGGCAGAGGAGCGGCCGTCATTCCGTTTGTCGACGGCGCTGCTGCGTCAGACAGCGACCTCCTCGCCAGCTGCGGCTGCGGCGTCGTCCACGCCAGGGTTTTCGTGGGGCGACGTCAGTCCAGAGGAGCTGCACAACCTCCCTCGCACCTACGCGAATCTGGCTGTGCAGGTCATCACGCCTGCTGCTACGAAAACGGTCCCCGTGCCCTCGGCACCGCCCTTCTTTGCGCGGAGTGGACAAAGCGGACAGGAGATGATTCTTCTTGTGGGCTACCCAGGCTGTGGCAAATCCTCATTTTTTCGGCGCCACCTGCAGCCACATGGGTATCTGCACGTCAACCGAGATGCTCTGCAGACACGCGCGAAGTGCATCCGAGCTGCCGAGGAGTACTGGGCCGCCGGACACAGCGTCGTGATTGACAACACAAATCCTACCGCAGAGGACCGACAGGCCTACATCGACATCGTGAAGAAGCACATGAAGGCGAAGAAGGGATCTGGCGGGGCTGCGTTGCCGGTGCGCATCTTCTACTTCACTCACACCCGTGGAATGGCGCAGCACATGAACCTTGTGCGAGCGTACGTGGAGCGGGTGCCGCGCGTCCCGGCGATTGCCTTCAACGTCTTCCACGCGAGACTGCAACGACCCACCACGCCTGAGCAGGTTGCTGCTCTTGGGATCGATAGCGTGTGGGAGATTCCGTCAGTTGCGTGCTTCGACGGCGCACCATCTGGGACGGAACAGGCGTTTAATCTTCTGTTGTGAGACGGGTTCTTATTATCGCACGGAGGAAGGGCGTACCGACTCTTCCTCCGCCCCGCCCCCCTTCTAATCAGTTGTTGCTTGCATACAAACATGTGGAACGAAATTAAAGGGGGAAAGATCGGCGCTTCGTAAGAGCGTCTTATAATAATAATAATTATTATTTTTTTAATTGAGGGCGAGTTGAATCGAGGTTTCTGCCCGCTGTACCCCATTATTAAATAAATCTAAGTTTATCGAGAAAATACTTACCGAGCTTCTTCCTAGGTGGTCCGCAACCCTTTTTTTTTTCTAGGTGCAAGTGTGCTGCGCATAAGCAGCGTGCTTACAAAAAAAAAAAAAAAATAGCTGCGTCACCTGTGCAAGTGTGCTCGCCACCCAACCCGTAATCTTCCTTTCCTTCTTTCCTTTGCCCTCTTTCCTGAAACGACAGGTTACAACCAACGGAACCTGCTTAACAAGTCTTTCTAATATAAAACTCTTAATTACTACTTTTTTGGCTTCCTTTGTCGCTTTTGGCGCCAACGCTTCTCATTTTTCTAATTCAAAAGAACTCAAATCGCTTATTTTTATTCTTTATATAAAAAAATCGTCATGCGCGTCGGATATATCGGTCTGGGCCTCATGGGCAAGTCCATGGCGGCCAATATTCTCAAGGCCGGCTTTGCCGTGAGCGTTTGGAATCGCACGGCGTCGAAGTGCGACGATCTCGTTGCGGCTGGCGCGACTGCCTGCAAGACTCCCGCCGAGCTAGCTGCCACCTCGGATGTTGTCTTCACTAACCTCTCCGACTCCCCGGACGTCCTTCAGATCGTCTTTGGTCCGGATGGTGTGGCCGCTGGTATCCGTGCTGGGTCCATCTTCGTGGACAACAGCACCATCAAGCCGTCCACGGCGCAGGAGATCGCGACGCGGTTGTGGGAGGAGAAGCAGGTGCGTGCGCTGGATGCGCCGGTCTCCGGCGGTGACATTGGCGCCCGCAACGGCACGCTGAGCATCATGGTGGGCGGTGATGCGGCGTCGCTTGAGGCGGTGATGCCGGTGCTGCTGGCGATGGGCAAGAAAGTCACGCACGTCGGCGACTGCGGCGCGGGGCAGGTGTGCAAGGCGGCGAACCAAATTATGGTCGCGGCGCAGATGGTCGCCATGGGCGAGATTCTGGTTTTCTCGGAGAAGTGTGGCGTGGCGGGGTCGAAGGTGATCGAGGCCATCAAGGGTGGCGCGGCGCAGTGCTGGACACTCGATGTGAAGCCGGACCGCCTGTTTGCCGGAAACCGCGAGCCCGGCTTCAAGGCAGCCCTGCAGAGCAAGGACATGGGCATCGTCATGGACTCCGCCAAGGAGTTCGGCGTGCCGATGCCAAGCACCGCTGTGAATGCGCAGCTCTTCCAGTCGATGGTGCAGAACGGCGACGGCGAGCTGGACAACTCCGCCGTGGTGAGCGTGTTGGAGCGCATGGCAAATGTGCACATCTCCGAGCCGAAGAAGGAGTAGCACCCGCATACAGAACACGAGCTCTTAAGCGTGTGTGTATGTGTGTGTGTGTTTGCGTGTGACGCCCTACGTTGGTTCAAGTCACGAACGCGTTAAATTATATTTTTCTGGGGTTATTGTTCTAATTATCGTCAAGCTAGCGAGCAACGTCAAATGAATCATGGAAATTGGCTCCCGCATCTGGCGTGCTGTCTCCGAAGAACTTTTTCATCGTCTTTCCGCCGAGCAAGCAACCAACAAAACTCGAGTACTTTGGCAGGTCGTGAATGGGACGCCTCTAATTCCGCTGGAAAGCAACAAATGCCTTTTTTTCTGGCGTCTGTCTGAGGCCACGCTGTTATGTGTAACGTACAGTTGTTATATATGTCGAGAGTCTTCACAGTTGGTGAATAGCTTTCTCTTTTGCTTGTTCTCATCCCCCTCTCGATGCTCTCATGCTCCTCTTGAATACATATATAAATAAAACGACCACGGTAGCTTTCTTGGCGTCTTCGTGCTTCATCACGGCTGCGCTTTGCATCTGAGCACCATCGCAGCAACAGTTTTCTTGAAAAAAAGAGGGAAAATCCCTCCTTAGGGCAGAGATGCACAAGTCAGCGAAACCGCGCTCCGTAAATGCAGAGGGGCTGGACATGGCCGCTTTGAAAACCCTCCTCTCCTTTCTTCCACAGGATCTTCGCCAATTCGCAGAGGCGACGCTCGTAAAGGCTGTCGACCTCTACGAGTGCGATCGGCATTACGAGGTGGTGGCGGCGGTGGAGTCAGTGCTGGAGCGATGCAAGGAGACACTCCAATCTTCCACACTGGCCGACGCGCCAGCACAGGAAAGTATCGAGCCTGTAAATGTCCATGCGAGCTCAAACGGCGGGGCCTCGCCCACCACGCTTCCTACCTCGCTCGCCGTCGCCGTCTTTCATCGCTTTATTGAGAGTTCGGTGTTGTACACCTTTGCCCTTAGCCGCACCGCCGCCTGCGACAACTTGACGCGCGAGATCGAGGACGATGAGGGGTGGAAGCTGGTGAGCGACCATGGCAACGGCGATGGCACCTACTACCGCTACGACGAGGTCAACGACGCCCACTTCTTTAAGGTGCGTGGTACAGTCAACGTCAGCGTTCTGTACATCTGCAGTATCATCATGGAGCTCGACCTCTTCTCGGAGTGGTTCCCAAACTGCAAGAAGTCCGTCAGCCAAGGTGAGGTGTCGAGGTACTACCGTGCGGCGTACATGCTAATCAGCGTACCGTGGCCCTTCTCCTCGCGAGACGTCCTCATGCTCGGTGCCGGTATCGACGACCTGGAGGCGCGCAATCGCATTGTTATCGTGGCGCACAGCATCCCCTTTGCGGGACAGGAGCCACGCAAGTTTGTGGGGTCTGACTCGACGCCAGGCACGCGCAAGCTCAACGCACCAGGTGCGGCCCCGCCTGGAATCAACGTGCCCGTGCACAACGATTCAAATGTGGTGTGCGACATCATCTACACCGGGTTCGAGGTGAAGATGGCCACCCCCACCGAGACCCGACTGTCCTTCATGTTGTCCGTTGATCCCAAGGTGCCGAACATCCCACAAGGCGTGCTGAACTGGATGTCAGGCAAGGTGATGTGGGGCATGCTCGGCGGCATGGCAACGGCGGCGAAGAAAGCAATGCGGGAGGACAGCAAGTACTACCAGCGCCGGCGCGAGCGGCCCGACGTCTACGACTTGCTGCGGCAGCGGTACAACGACATGCTAAAGAGCAAGTTTTCGCCAGAAGACTTCGCAAAGTACTCGTTGAAGGAGGATTACTAAGTCACACATGAAAGAAAGATCTTTGCGTTGCTGTTGCTTTTTCGTGAGCAAGATTATTATATATGTTTTCCTTGCATGTCAGTGTCCTCCGTTAGGTGTGTTCATGCCGCAGTACACTATCGATTACTTTCTTGCTTCGAACACCGTCTGTTGTTGTTGCTTAGGTGTGATGTCTCTTTTTTATTATTTGCCGATACAACGAAATTCGTGCATCCTTTTTTTTTTTCTTTCTTCGAGGAGTTCCATCCTGTTTTGTCTGCGTGTCTTGGGTTGTTTATGTTGCTCAATATCCTCGCTGCTAAGCACCTTTCTAAAACAAGCAGAAAAAGAAAAAATATTTTTGTGTTTAACATGTGTAGAATGAAGAAATCGAAGGTGTTTGCTAGTCGCTTTCATTGTTAGCTTCTCAAATTCAAAGCTGGGCTCCCTCATCAGGTGACGGACACACAAATGTCAACCTCTCGTTTGTCTGTAGGCTAAACAGCCTTTCTCTTTCACTCTCTCTATTTATACATCTTCCCTTATCTAACCCTAACCGTTTTTTGCACGCCTTCGTGTAGGTAACGCACGCACGCATGACGACCTCACCCGACGCGGTGGAGTGGTTCAGCCACCAACTTAGCACCTCCGACAGCGCCGCCGTGAAGGAGCAGTATCTGCGGTGGCACGCGGAAGACGACGGCGTAGTCTTCCACCACGCAGACCCGCTCTCTGTGGCCGCCATTGAGGAAAGCTCCACTTTTGCCTGGACCGTGGCGGAGATACTCTGGCGCGCCCGTCTGATTTCACTGGATGAGCGTACGCTGTGGGCTATCCTCGGACCCAACATGGTAGCTCAGCGCGTGCGTCATGCCATTGACCCGTGGAACGAGCAGCTGGCTGTCAAGGTTGCCTACTACTTCTTACAGTCTCAGTCGCCGTCGTCGTCGTCGCTTTCTGTGGAAGAGAGAAAGAGCGCGATTGCGGAAGAGTGGAGTCGCTTGCGGGCAGAGCTGGACCGCTACGCCGCCGCAACCATCAAGCCGAAGGGCACGTCCACCGTGAGCGATTACCTTCCCATTGCGACCTCTGCGCAAGGCGCCACCAACCCAACCGTCACGGACGCCGTTACGGAGGAGTGGTCTGACAAGGTCGCCTTTCTTCCCATGGAAGCCAACAACGATCTCAGCGAAGGTGCGCTGCGGTGTGTGGCGCCTGTGCCGAGCCTTGGAATTCTCCTGCAGGTGCCCCGCACCGAGATGTTCTTCCGCGACACGATCCTTCAGCATTGTGCGCTGGGCCGCGCTATTGCCACCGCCCCGGCGTTGCGTGAGCTCCTCTCCAACGAGGAGGCGGTGCTCGTCATGTGTCTCACCTTCGAACGCTTCGTTGTCGGAGGAAAGAATTCGCACTGGCAGCGGTTGCTGGCGCAGTGCCCGTCATCCTATCCGACGATCCCCACCACGTGGGCATTGGGCGACGTGGCCGAGCTGGCGGGTCTTGACATGCTGGATGACGTTCTTGCGAAGAGGACGCAGTTGCAAGCGGTGGCCGACCAGGTCGCCACCTCCCTCGTGCCAATTTTCCACGAGCTTCTCCAATCAGAGGCGGAACGCAAAGGCACAGCAAGCCCCATCGCCGTGCCATCTGAGGAGGAACTGCGAAAGGCTTTTGTCTGGGCTAATCTGGCCTGGGCACAATCCACCTTCGACTCCCGCGCCTTCAACCTCAACGTGGACGGCGCCGTGGTGATGGCACTCGTGCCGCTGGCGGACATGATCAACCACACAAACCGCACCGACGTTCTCATTCGTAAGGTGGAGCCGGACGGCGGTCCATTCACGATGCAGGTGGGCGCCGCACTGACTTCGGCGGATGTCGGGCGTGAGCTGTGGATGAGTTACGGCCCTCTGCAGAACTGGGAATTGCTGCAACACTACGGCTTCGTGCTGGGCTGTGAGAACGTGCACGACACGCTGCCCTTTCCGCTGGCCTTGCCCGACCTCGATGCGGCAGCCGCGAACGACAGTGAATGGGATGTGCGCCGCCGCGACCTACTTCGGCGCTACGCTCTGTGTTTGCCCAACCGGTGCTGGATCGGCTACGATGGCGTGCCCCCTCCAGCGCTGCTGGCCACCTTGCGCGTGCAGCTCGCCGAGGCCGAAGAATTCGACGCGATGGAGGCACATCGCTACGGCCCCTTCGCACCGCTGTCCGCCACAACTGAGGCGGCCGTGGTGTCAGCCGTGAAGGCCACGGTGGAGTGTGTGCTGGACGTCTTCCCTACAACGCTGTCCGAGGATGAGGAAACACTGGCCGAGCTGCGCGCGCCGACGCACGACGATGACGTGAAGAGCGACGACGTGGACGAGAGTTCGGAGTCTGAGCCGGAGTCGATGTGCAACTTCACGCTGTGCGTGCAGCTCCGGATAGGACTTAAGCGCATTGCTAGCCGCACTCTGGAGTGGTGTCGTCAACAACAGTGAAAGACAAGTGGCAGCCTTTCTTCAACGTCTATTTGTTTGTTTGTTTGTTTGTTTGTTTGTTTCTCCTCCTCAAGCCAAGTCTAATCGAGTAAGACCAAAATAAACGAAAGAAAAAGCCTAAATGCACTATACATATATATATCTTACACGAGAGGCTTACATGTCCATTGTGAAGCCGACAGGAGATGACCATCTCCGTAGGACGTTTTCCTGGACGCGACATCGTTGCTATCATCACTAGGGGACTAACAAACGCAAACCCTCTGTGTCCTCGTGCTTTCCACCCTGCATATGTATTTATGTGTTTTTACAATTATTATCCTTTACCTCCCATCGCTCTTCCTCACCTCCTCCGGCCGTTTCGCCTTTTGCGCAGCGGTTTTTCCCCATTTCTGTGGTTCTCACTTTTTTCTTTCTCTTTCCCTTGTTCTCACACGACAACGTCCCGTTTCTTCGTTCGTTAATTTCTTTCCATCAGTCTCTATTTTGCGATTCTGGCCCGCGACAGCTCCTTCACCAAATTTTTCTGAAAGGCTTTGGGATCGAGGCTCGACGAACCGGTAGCACCTTTTTTTTTTTCCGGTCGTTTAGTATATCAGTGGTAAGCACAAAACACGGATAGTGTCTGTAATTGATGAATCCTGCTGAAGTACAAACGTAAATAAAGAAAAGTTGTTTGTGAGGTCTAAACATCTCGTTAAACCACTGCTTTCTCTCTCTCCTTTTCTTTAGCAAGCTGTCGCTGCTTTTTGCTCTTCATCGAGTTTCTCACAGGCCTTTTTCTTCTGTTTCATTATTGTTTCTTATAATTGCAACTGAGCTATAGTTTAGCATCTCTTCAAATCAACACACACTCACAAACGCAGTCACGCACACAGCGTCATACAGCCTTTTCTCTGATCAACTTTTTTTTATTCCTCACCCCTTTTTTATTTGTGTTTCTGTAAGGAACTCTGTTCATTCAACAGAAACTGTTTCAAGCAAGAACAAAACCAGCTACCCCCTCGCATTTCGTTTTTCGAACTTGTCGTCCTCGCTTTTTTTTTTTTTTGCTTGTTTTTAGAATTTTCTTTTCACCTTCCAAAAGCTTGTCAAAGCTAAGCATTTCACGCCATCTCCACGGCGTCTCTGAAAAGAATATATATTCTCTCCTTGTTTCCTATTTTCTTTTTCTCGGCCAACTAAACCCTACCTTTGTCCTTCAGTGCTGTAGTTCTCCTCATCTTTTCATCACGCTTTGTTTCTTTCTTTAATATCCGTCTTCTATCAACTGTCTCTGGGTGTGTTTCATACACGTCTACCCACACTCATCTATCAGGTCCTATTTTTATTTAATATTATTATTATTATTACAGCGAAAGCTCCGCCAGCCACAATGAGTACGCTGCAACAAGAGCCTTCGGTTGAATTCACCTACGGGCAGCTTACCCCCGAAGTGCTTTCAGCGATGATTGTAGACCCTGCCGGCGTCACCTCTGTTGACTTGTCTGGAAACAACATCTCCGCCGAGCACTGCATCGAGCTTGTGAAGCATTACATCTCGAAGATGGTGAATCTGGAGTCCCTTGATCTGAAGGACAACAAGATCGGCCCTCAAGGTGCCATGTACCTTTTTGACGCGCTGCGTGAGAACTGCCCCCACCTCACGTTTCTTGATGTCAACGAGAACGCGATCCAAGACGAGGCCCTCTACCCGCTAGCCCTTCTTCTCCAGTCGGCGAAGCTGCGTACGCTGAACGTTGTCACAAATCACATAACCCCGCGCGGGCTGCCAACGCTGTGCGACGGCGTGGTGGCCTGCCCCACCCTCACCGAGCTTTCCCTTGCCTTTAACTTGCTCGGGGATGAGGGAGGCATTGCAGTGGCGCAGATGCTGGGCACGCACCCCAACCTGACCGCCCTCGATCTCAGCGACAACCGCATCGGTGACGGGGCCGCCGTCGCCATTGCCGACGCCTTTATCCTGTCCCACGTGTCACGCCTGGAGTCTCTCAACCTCTCCGTGAACCACATGGGCGACCTCGGCTTCCAGGCCCTCGCGGAGGCCCTCACCAAGACAAACAACAAGCACTTTAGCGCGCTCGATTTGGCCTGCAATGACGCCGTGACGGATGTGGGAAGGGCAGCGCTCGTGCAGGCCGTGCCCCACATGCGCTGCGTCTACTCCATCGACCTGACCTCGTGCGATTTATCAGATGAAAACGCCAAGGCGCTGACGGAGGCCATCCGCAGCAGCAGCACAAGCGTTGGTGTGTTGGAGTGGTACAACAACCCTCGCATTCAGCTCGCCACCGAGAAGGCCCTCTACGAGGCCATTGAGGCAAAGGCCGCCGTGGCGCACGCGCGGCGCTCGCTGAATGGCGACGGGTCGCTCTTTCTGTGTGCCGGCGTGGCTGCGACAGCGGCGATGGTGGTTGCCTCCATTTTTCTTCGACGCCAGCAGAGGGCGTGAGACACTGGACGTGGTGTTTTGTGTGAAGTGGTGCATTTATACAGAGCAGTTATCTTTTTTGTTTGTTTGTTTGTTTTTGGTCACATCAATTATAACAACAGCTTTTTAAATATATATTGATAGCACCTTCCTGTTTTACTGGTGTATGGTGGTCTGGGCTGTGTTTTTTTGCAAGAACGAAAGTGGTCGGAATACAGATCTTTAGAGGGCAGCTGCTCAAACCTCTATAAAAATAAACTTGGGGATTTGATTTCCTGCCTAGCAAAGGTGCATAAATTCCCATTGCGATCTGTTAAAAGAAAAGAAGAAAGAGGGGGGAAGCTTAGCTTCGCAGTTGCGGTACCTCTGCCTCTGAGTGTTGTGGTGATTGTCTAGCCGCAATGTCTCATTTTTTTTTTCTCCTTGGTGGTTGTCGTTAGTAGTAAGATGTCGGTGGTCACTTCGACAAAAAAAAAGAAAAGAAAGAGAACCCCTGCTTCCTTTTAGTGTCGTGGCAGGCGCAATGTAGGTTGGTTTTTTTTTTTTTCTGATCGCGATTGATAGTGTTTGTCGAACCTTTTTTTTTGTTTGGATTTTCATCCTTCAACATGCGAGCACCCATATTAGCAAACTAAACCAGACCTCATGTATTCAACAAAAAAACACCAAACGCAGCGCCCGCTACTGTTCTTGTTGTTTTTTATTGCGGCAACTTCTGCCTCTGTCGTGCGTGTGTTTGAAAAAGTAAGCAGGTAGGCGAGGCGTTTATTAAAAAAATCTCGACCCGCTGACAGGGAAAAAAGAAAAAAGTAGCCGGCGAGGCACCACAGCGTTGCAGCTGTGACGTCAAGTGCGCTTCGTCGTATAGCTGTTATCGCTGTGCAGCGGATGCCTTGAACCACGAGATACCGTTCTTTCCTATTTGACCGCTAAAAAAAAAAAAAAAGATCAGCATCAGATTCATACTATCTAATCCTCCTCTTTTCCTCTTTCTCGTGAACTCTCTTCCTATACGAAAGAGAAATCCCAGATATCAACAACAACAAAACACAACCACAATTGATCATTGTGTGTATCCATTTCTCTAGCCCTTATCGCTTCCCTTCTTTTTACGATTTCCCTCCTCAGATGGCGAACCCCTACGAAAGCGGCGGTGCAGCGGACCCCTTCCGTGAACCGGCGCGTCCCCCAGCGGGGGCCAACGTGTCCCCGGCGCGCTCACCACCGATGACACCGCCCATTGGTGGAGGTGGTGGTGGTGGTGCGTCCAACGCGGCCTCGCCGTTCAGCTACGGCTCTGCCAGCGCTGGACAGAGCCCGTCGTCGCCGCCCGTCCCGGGCTACACCGGCGCCGCCTACATGGACTACTCCCGTACCTCGCCCACGCTGGCCGCTACGGCGGACACTCAACCGAAGATGGAGTTTTACTCGGGTGAGGGCACCGGCCAAGGCACACCGCAACAGCAGCAGATTGCAGGCAACTTCAACGCGGGTACGGACGCCAACGCAGCCGCCGCAGCCGCAGCGCCAGCCGCAGCCCCATCGCCCACCAGCAAGTTCTGGAAAATGGAGTTTTACCAGCAGTTCTTCGACGTGAACACGCGCCAGGTTCTCCTGCGTCTGAGCAACACGCTGGTCCCACTGAACCCGCCAGACTTCCTGATGGATCGCAACTGGCACTTCAATGAGTCGATGGGCGAAGGGGAGGCCGTGGAGGACGCGACGCTGGAGGAGGCCGGCGTGGTTCTGTCCCGCAAGCCCGATCTGTACGGCCCCTTCTGGGTGTGCACGACACTCTGGATCACCCTGGCGGTGGTGAGCAACATCATGAGCAAGCTCGCCTACACCCACAACAACAACAACTCCGACCCGTGGGCCTACAACTTCTCGGTTGCCTCCGTGGCGTACATCACCGTCTACCTCTACTGCTTCCTCTTCGGCTCCGTTGTGTGGGGCATCATGCAGTGGAAGAACTTGCCGGCCACTCTTACCGACGTGGTGTGCCTGTACGGCTATAGCATGTTCATTTTTGAGCTGGTGGCGATCCTGTGCATGATCCCTGCCAGTGCGGCGCAGTGGGTCTTTGTTATGGTCGGCGGTGCGTGGTCCACGGCTTATCTGCTGATCAACATGTGGCACATGTGGAAGACGACGCTGGAGCGGAACTGGTTCATTGGTCTGGTGGCGTTTGTTTCTATTTTCCACATGGGCCTGACCCTGTCCTTCAAGCTGTACTTCTTCAAGTACAAGATGATGTAGACGAGAGGGCGAAGATGAGAAGTGAATCGGTGATGAAAAAAAAAAAATAAGATAGCAACTAGTATTCTTCTCACTTTTTCACTTCATTTTTCCTCAAACCTTTTGAGTCATTTCGATCCTCTTCACCATTGGATGATTTATATTTTTCTTCTTTTTCGCTGGATTGGGATTCGCGCGTTGTCACTCTAGCATCTCTCCTTGTTCTCAGTTTAAATTCTGCCACCGCCGAGGTTATGTGACGTCCCACTCAACCGGGTCTTGAAGAAAAATATGGACTCGTTCGTGGCGAACTGTACAGCTTTTTTTTTCTTATTTTCTCTCTCTCGTTGTAAAACTTCTTTAGTTGCGTTGAAATAGGCTTTAAAAATTAAAAGAAAGAGAGTACTTATATTTCTTTCTCTCTCTCCTCTCAGTTATTCTTCTTCTTATTATTCGACAATTTGAAAAGAGAGAATGGCTCTTCCCTTCTTTCGTTCCCCTCTTGTTGTTGTTAGATGATCGTATTTACAAGGCACTCCTGTTGTTGCTGTCGCCTCGAGGGTAGATATGAAAGTTGAGGAGCAGAACCTCCGCCGTCCCGTTGATGAGATGCGAAAGGCTGCTGTTTTTTTTTTTGTTGTTGTTGTTACTGTTAGCGTGCCTTTTACTTTGATGATGAATTACCCTCGACTATTATTTTTTCCTATTTTGCTGTCGATGCGAAGTAAATCTTGTTCGTTTGTGCGGGTGTAGTTCCCTTCTACCGTCTCCTATTGCCTGATATATATATATATATATATATATATCTATATTTTTTTCTCACCTGTTGTGTTTGCTGTAATGAAGTGCCCTTTGCCTGAACAAAGAAAAAAAACAACTGCGTCAACCTCATACCAATTGAAGTCATCGCACACGGGTTAGCGGTGCTTAAGGTGTGCAGAACAACTTCTGTTCTTTTTAAAAGCGGTGAAAGCACCTAGTAAAGTAATTTTACTTTTCTATTCTCTCCTTCGCAAACACCCTGTGGCATCTCTTCGTGGTTGACCATTTTTTATTATTTTTTCCTTAGAGGTCAAATACGTAGGCGGACGGTGTTGTGCACTGCTTCGAATCTATCTCATCCTCACCGCAGCTGCCTTCTTAGCTTTTGTGGGTGCCTTTTCCTTTCGTCAGCATCGACGTGTCTCTGTCTCTGTCTCTCTCTGTGTATGAGCGACCAAAAGAGGAAGGGCAACCTTTGCAGTTTGATGTTCTGCGCTTCGTTCCATTCTCCTCCTCCTTTTCATTCTCTTTGATTCTAATGTTCTTGCGAAGCAAGCGAGTGAGTCACCAGCATCTTCCTCCTGGAACACTAACAGAGAAAACCCCAACAATAGTCCGGGTTTTTTTTTTTCGCTTTATCCTGCGATACGGCGTATCACTACAGCGATCGGCCGTTCCATTGTCCAAAGAAGGTCATAGGGATGTACCGTTGTATTAAAGCGCGTGTGGTGGCGCAGCTGTTGCTAAGCTCTCTCTCGCAACAACATCGATGGACCTCTGTCCAGGCAGCCCCGAAGCCTGACCGCGCCGAGAGCATCCCTGACATTTGCCCGGAAGCAAGAAATCTAGTGGCGGCCGGTGCGACGTCTACGCAACACGATTCTCCACCGCCGTCGTCTCCACCCACGCTAGCAAGTATAGATGCCACTCGCACGAAAGCGAAGACGTCAAAAAAAAGAAACAAGCCTCGCAAGACTTCCGCAGATGGCAGCGCTCATTCAAGCCCGACTGACCCACAAAAAAACGTGAGAGGTCAAAGCTCCAGCGCATCCCTCTCAACGAGCAGCATTGGTCAAGCACCGCTGCCCAAGGCGCGTACAATTCTTGACTTCCCCAATGCGTATCACTCCTTCTCATCCGTCACATCCCTCAGTGACTTCCGCACGACCTACTCGGGCATTGCGCTTAACGAGAAGCATCCCGACGCGCATGACGTGCGGGTTGGTGGACGCGTGATCAGCACGCGAGACATGGGACGGATCCTCTTCATCACCATCCGCAGTGGCGAGGCGTCCCTGCAGGTGGTTCGCCAGGTGGATGAACACCTGACCAAGGCGGATCTGCGCGCTTTCAGCGATTCGGTCCACGTGGGCGACATCATCGGTGCCACTGGCACTCCCGGCCGCACCGCGAAGGGCGAACTCTCCCTCTACGCGTCAGAGGCCTCGATTCTTGCCCCCTACGTGTGCACCGACCAAGCCCTCTGCCCAGATCTCAAGGGCTACGTCCCCCTCACCGACACCGACATCAAGTACCGCTACCGGTTCGTGGATATGATGTCAAACCCGTCCGTCGTCCAGCACTTCCGCAAGCGCCACGCCGTTACCCGTGCCCTGCGCGACTTCCTTGACCGCCGCGACTTTGTCGAGGTCGAGACGCCGGTGCTGCACTCCGTGGCATCTGGCGCGAATGCAAAGCCGTTCACCACCCACCACAACGCCAACGACACGGATTTATTTCTGCGCGTCGCCCCAGAGCTGCACTTGAAGCAGTGTGTCGTGGGCGGCATGGACCGCGTGTACGAGATTGGTCGGGTCTTCCGTAACGAGGATGCCGACCGCAGCCACAACCCGGAGTTCACCACCTGCGAATTCTACGCGGCTTATCACACCTACGAAGATCTCATGACGATGACGGAGGACATCATGCGGCACCTCGCCATGGCAGCCAACGGCACCACCAAGGTCACCGTGACGTCGTGCGTGTCGAAGGAGCAGGTGGAGATTGATCTGGCCGAACCTTTTCGCCGCGTGAACGCCTACGACGAGGTGCAGCGTGCCGCCGGTGTGGACTTGCCCCCACCAGCCGAGCTGAACACGCCTCGCGGGCTGGCCTACATGTCTGCCATCATGCTGCGCTACAACATTCCTCTCCCATCGGTGCGCACGGCGGCGAAAATGTTCGACAAGCTGATCGACTACTTCATCACCGACCGGGTGGTGGCGCCGACCTTCGTGACGGACCACCCGCTTTTCATGAGTCCCCTCGCGCTGGAGCGGCGGGATCGACCGGGGCTGTCCGCGCGCTTCGAGCTCTTCATCAACGGCACCGAGTACTGCAACGCCTACAGCGAACTGAACGACCCGCAGGAGCAGTACTACCGCTTCCAGCAGCAGCTGCTGGACAAGCAAACTGGTGACGACGAAGCCATGGGGCTAGACGAGACCTTTCTCAAGGCCCTCCAGGTCGGGCTGCCACCGACGGCGGGGTGGGGCATGGGGATGGATCGCGTCGTCATGCTGCTGAACGGCTCCTCGAGCATTCGCGACGATATTATCTTCCCGCTGCTGCGCAATGACACAACCTCGCACGACGCCAAGCGGCGACGGAAGACGGCGTCTTTTTTCGGCTTCAACCACAACATGACGCTCTTTTGTCTCAACGCACTCGAGGAGGAGATGCTGAAGCGCTCCGCCCCACAGGAGTCGCTGGAAAAGATTCGGCAGCTGCGGCAGTGCATCACCACGATGCCGCAACGCGACGTGCTGACGTGTCTTCCACAAGACGGCGCCGAGCGTGGCTGGCGTTATGACGTGACGATGGGTGTGCTGCGTCTCTTTTGCTGCCGCAGTAAGTACTGATCAACTTTAAAGAGGAACTCCTGATCTTTCTATTATTATTTTCCATTGTGTTAGTGTTCATAGTGGTATGCTGGGTGCCTTCGTCTCTTTTTTGGTTGTTTTTTTTTCTTCACAGCCGATCGTATTTTCGATTTTTATTTAACTTTTTTGTGTGTCAATGCATGACCCCGGATATGTAAGATGGTGGAATTGAAGAGGTCGAGGCTACATTTTCAAGTAAAGAGGAGCTCTTCTTCTGACCCCCAAAAACAGCAGTGGTAATATCGAGTGTACAGTGAATCTGAAACTCGCTATTGGGTTTTTTAAACTTGTGCGATGCTAACATAAAAAAATGATAAAGCTCACACCTGCATCCAAGACTGCTGATGCTCTCTGCTTTTTTTTCAGTTTTCTTCAACTTCTACTTTCCACGTTTCTATCCTCACCTGAGCCTTTTCTTCTCTTTTTTTCTCTTTTTTTTGAAAATCAACACTGCAGAACATCATCATCTGTCCCTCACTTACACTTACCACTTTTCCCTTCAGCACGAAACGTGTATTCCTTTGCTTTGGTGTGTCGAGTAGTCTAACTTTTAAACCCCCTCCCCCTACTCTGTTTGCCTGTTTTTTATTCTTAAGTACTGCTTGTTCGGGTCATCTAGCGACGCTTCTTCTTCTGTTCAGTGTCGGACTATACGTCCCTCTTTGTATTAAACCACACAAAAGACAGACACGCGGAACCAGTAGGCTTTCAGTATGTCGTTTGCAGACTCGCAGGTGTCCACCCGGCCGGAGGTGTACGACAACGTCAAATGGAACGGCTGGGGTGAGCCTGGAGTTCAGATGCAGCTGGACGACGAGCACGAGTACTGGGTGCGCCACGTCGACGGCAAGCCCATCAAAAATCTGCTCGAGTTTCTCTACAAGGAAATCAGTGGCGGTCAGGGGCCGAAGGAGGTTCCTCCGCTGAGCCCGAGCATTCCCATTGAGCAGGCCATTGCGAAGCTGAACACGCCCAACATCAACGAGGCCTTCATGAAGGACATTGCGGCGGTGCTGGAGAAGAGCCAGATCCGGCCAGACGGCAAGAGCCGCCTGTGCCACATTGTGGGCAAGAACTACCGCGATCTGTGGCGTGTGCGGAAGGGCTTGGTCGAGTACGCGCCAGACTGCATCCTGCTCCCGAACAACCACCGCGACTGCGTGTCCATTATGCAACTCGCGCAGAAGCACAACGTCATTGTCATTCCCTTTGGCGGTGGCACTAACGTGACGGGCGGCATTGAGGCCGACCCATTTGAGCGCGCACGCATGATTGTCTCGGTCGACATGCGCCGTATGACGCGCATGATCAACATTGACCGCGAGTCCCACCTGGCGACCTTTGAGACCGGCGTGCTGGGGCCCGAGCTGGACGATCAGCTCTTCCGCTACGGCTTCATGTTCGGCCACGACCCCGACAGCTACAAGTACTCCACCCTGGGCGGCTGGATTGGCGCGCGTGGCAGCGGTGCCATGTCGAACCAGTACGGCGACATGGAGGATATGGTGGTGGCCGTGAAGGTGGCCACCCCCACCGGCGTGATCGAGACCCCCGTGACATCACGTGTGTGCGGTGTGGACCTCAACGGGCTCTTTATTGGCTCCGAAGGCGCCTTTGGCATCATCACTGAAGCCACCATCAAGATCGAAGACATCCCAGAGGAGAAGCTCTATGAGGGCTACCTCTTCCCCTCCTTCGAGGCGGGCTTCAGCGCCTTCTACGCGTGCACCACCAAAGGCATCCGCCCCTGCACCATGCGGCTCTACGACGAGGACGACTTCCGCATGAGCATGGCGATGAGCACCAGCTCGCACGGCTTTCTGGAAAAGCTCGTCACCAAGGGCGTGAGGGCCTTCCTGGAGAGCTACCGGGGGTGGAACATGCGCAAGCTGAGCCTTGTGATCATCGGATTCGAAGGCACAAAAGAGCGCGTGAAGTTTCAGCGTGCCGAGGCGGCCGCGGTGCTGACCAAGTTTGGTGGCTTTGGCGTGGGTCGCGCCGCGGGGGACAGCTGGCAGGACAAGAAGTACGACCTGCCGTACATCCGTGACTTCGCGCTCTCCCTCTCCCACTGGGCCGACGTGTTCGAGACGAGCGTCCTTTACTCCCAGGCGGTGCCGTGCTGGCGCGCCGTGAAGGCCGCCGTGCGGCAGGTCTGGAAGGAGCATGGTCAGCACGGCTGGATCGGCTGCCACACGGCACATCAGTACAAGTACGGTTGCTGCCTGTACTTCACCTTTGCCAGTGGGCAGAAGGACGACCATGACATGAAGATCTTCCTGGAGATCAAAAAGCGTGCGACGGAGGCCATGTTGCGGCACACAGGCAACCTGACGCATCACCACGGCATCGGGTACGAGCACGTGCCGTGGATGTCGCGGTTCATGGGCCCTGGTGCCATGGACCTGCTCATGGCCATGAAGAAGAAGGTGGACCCAAAGAATATCTGCAATCCTGGAAAGCTGCTTCCCTCACCGCCGCGCGAGGGCGAAAGCGCAGTTGCGCTGCAGGCACGCCAACAAAAAGAGATGATGTTTGACAAGATGGGCGTTCCCGGCGCGGTGATGTCACACCTGTAATACCGACAGCGCAGCAGCCGCAACGGAATTTTCTCTAATTTTTTTGGCAGTTGATATAGCAGCTCATGCATCTTGTATTCACTCTAAAATGTGCAAAGTGCGTCTGCCTATTTGAAAGAAAAAAAAATGTCTGTTTGTTTGTTTTTTAAACCTTTTATTTTTATTAAAGCGTAGCGAGGGTACGCACCTGCATCGGTACAGCTTCTCAGGCTTGCCAACACAGCTCACTTAAGAAGAGAACGAAGACTTTTTTTAATTATGCGTATGTGTGAGAGAGATATGAGGAAATGTTGCCGTCTGTAAGTGTGTGTGTGTGTGTCTGTGTGTCTGTGTTTACGTACTTGATCTACTATACGTTGGCAGCCTTGGTAAGTGGGCGTGACAGAGTAAAGGACTGTGGCCTTCTTTTTTTTTTTTTTAATCGCATCTCCTGTGCCTTCTACCATCTCTTTTTTCTCCTCAACTCTTATTGTATGCCAAGAGTTTCTTTTGTTGTTGTTGTTGTTTGCATAAAAAGCAAAAACATATTTATATTTGCTTTCCATTTTGAATGCTTGCGAGGAGAAAGTGAGTAACTTTTTATTATTATTTGCTTGTTGTTTTCGTTGTTTGTTTGTTTGTTTTTTGGGGGGGAGGTGCAGCAACGCCCCACACTCTCTTTCTTTGGCTGTTTGCAGATACGGTAGCCCTCTTTGCGTCATAACTCTTATAGTTTGCCTTTCATACTTTTCTCTTCTTCTTTTTTCCCCCTCTGGTGGTATTAATAGATGCCTGTTTGTGCGAATGTTTGATGTATGGTGCTGGATCAAAACCTGGACTAGTCCCAAGCGAGTGTCATGATACACATACGTCTGTGTATGTGCGCGCATGTGGAGAAGAAAATGGGCGTCCTTAGATGTTGTTGCTCTTGTAACTTTTTCTTTTCTCTTTCCTGTTTCTCTGATGAAGCAGATGAATGTGATTGCTTTAACTAACTGCCCTCAAAACAAAGGCACCCAACAACCGATAATTAAAGAGTGGCAGCGTCTTTCGCTGCCAAGAATTCAACTCGTGTTGTTTGTTTTCCGTAAGCGTCTGTGTTTAAAAACATGTGTGTATGTGTGTGTGTGTGTGTCACGCAACCTGTCCTTGCACACTGTAAACAAAAAAAAAACGTTATTCGTCAACGTAAAGGAGCGCGTGCGCTGAAGACAAAAAAAAAAAACGCAGCTCATGGGTGATTCTCTTGCGCCATTGTGGGCGTCGTGCGTTCGCCTTCAACAGTTAGCTGGCTGCTTTGAGAATCTCCTAACCCCATTCCCTCTAATGTGCTTTCTCTCCCTCTCCTGCTCATTCGTCTATCTCTTTAAAACGAAGCGTATCTGTACTTTTTCTACGGCCGCTGTCCGCGCGCTGAAAGCTCAAATACAGTGATTTTTAGGATTGTCTGGAGCGCCGCTAACGAACCTTTTTCTCGTCTCTACTATTTTGTTTTTTGTTTTTTTACCTCAAAAAGGGGTATTGACTTGGGTGAAGGACTGATGTTCTTTTTTGAATATTAGCTCTGTTTGCCATTTAGTTTCTTATCGCTGCCCAGCGTCACATGCTCCGCAGCTGTTCTGCTCACTTCCTTTCGGGTTTTTTTTTTCTCCTCGTCAACCCCAATAAACGCGGCAAGAGCTGCGACGGAGCGTCCTCATACCCTTCCTACTCCCACTCGCTCTTTCTCTCTTTTTCCGCTCCCTTGGTCACAGACAGCATGGAGGAGTGTGGTGTGGAGGCGGTAACCGACTACGTGGTTGATGGCGGTGTTGCTCCCGTGCTCTACGCCTGGTGTGCGACGCATCCTCAGAGCTACAGAGCCGTCATCCGTAGCAGTGCGCGCAAGGACCACGCCGGTCGTGGACAGGATATCTACTGCCTCCCCGAGTACAACCCCTGCAACAACTCGTGCGTGTGCAGCATACGCGTGGATCAATTTGGCATTCATATCGATGACACCACACCTTCCGTCCCGCTTTGGATGGCCGTGTGGCGGCTTCAACTTCTCTATCGTCTCTTCGGCAGAGCAGTCGAGGTACACGTCACAGACTTAGATGCGCTGTTCTTGGAGGCCCTCTTGGCGGCGTGGGAGGGCACGAAGGCCAAGGTCACGTCCATCACCTCAAGGCGTCGCTTTACCGCCTGTGTCTCACAACACCAACGCACCACAGGGCGGCTCTTCACCGCACTTGACGAGTTGCAGGAGCTGCAATTTCTCCCCTCTCCCTACGAGGACTCGGCGTTGAACGTGGTGCAGCACATCCCCTCGTTGCGGCGCATCTTCGCCAATCTGTGCTGCATCGAGTACTTGAAGCCTCTCCGCCAGCTCTATCAGCTGCAGGAGCTGCACATTGGCCAGTCGCAGATCCGTGACCGCGAGCTTCACATCCTCGCTGAGCTGCCCATGCTCACCACCTTGGGTATTTCGTCCTGCTCACAGCTGTCCTCGCTCAACCCACTGTCCCGCTCGCCGTCTCTGCGAGTTCTCCACGCCGCCAACTGTGAACGGCTCGTCCGCATGGCGCAGCTGAGCTCCGTCGTGACGCTGCGCCTCTTGGACCTGTCCGACAACGTACTGCTCCCCGATGAGTTCGCCTCCTTCCTCAGCCAACACCCCCTTCAGCTCCACACAGGCTTCTTCATGCACCTCCGATGGCCTCGCGAGGATCCCGCAAGCGTGCAGAATGTGTTGAGCACTGTCGCGCACCTGCATCTATCGCACTGCACGCTGCCGAATATCCGCTGGTTGTGTGGCGCACGTAACCTCGAGCAGCTATTTCTCAACCACACGAATGTGACCGCGTCGGATATGAGCCTTCTGGCGCCGCACGTGCCCTTCTTACGGGTGCTGCATTTATGCTACTGCGAACACCTGAAGACAAACCTTGATTTTGTGCAGCATCTGACGCATCTCACCATCCTGGTCATCTCGCGCAGCAGTCTACCAGATCCTTTCCCCGAGTTGGAGACGCTTCGCCGCTCCATGACCGTGACACTGTCGTAGAGAAAAAAAAAAAAGAAGAGATCACTGTGCCTGCTGCTCCCTTTTAGATCTCGTTTCTACGAAGAACGTTTTCTTTTTTTTTATTCAGTACATCTTAAAAGCCTCGGCTTGCGTTGTTTGCTTTTTTTTCCCCCGCTTTTTTCTCCCTTTGTTGCGTGTCTCTTACCCTCGCGCCAACAGACGCTGCGTTCCCTGAGCGTCTCTGCTCTCTCTCTCGCTTTTTTTCTGGGCGGGGCAATCAAGTTTGATTTTATTTTTCAAAGAATTCTTTCACGCACGAAGCCAAAAGAAAAAGGATTGATAGACCGAGGTATTTCTTTGTGTTCTTCGCTGTCGTCATCTCTTTCCCAAACATCCTCATTCCAATCCCCACTCATGCACGTGGTTACGCTTCCCTTTGCTCTCTTTTCAACATGTAGAGTAAAGCTTGAGGAACTGTATTCTTTTTTTTCTCGCAAATGGTCAACCCCTTTTTCCGTTAGTCACTTCGCTGAACCGCTTTATATTTTTTCTCTCGATGTTACTGATGTCTCTCTCAATCTTACGTATGTTTTCGCCCTATCACAACTCTCTCTCTCTCTCTTTGTCTTTTCCTCTGGTTGGCTAGGAGACATTCTGAACACTTTACACAAAAAACCCCAAAATAGGTAGAGGAAGCTGCCGTAGACGCACTGCACATCCATGAACATAGGACGTGATCTTTACGTGGAGTGCTGCCAGAAGCACGGCGTGAAGCCCAACGGCGATATCGCCGCCCAAATCGAATCCGTCGACTTTCTGCATCTCAAACTAATCGATGCCTCGCACACCTTCCTGGGCCGCCTTGGCGCACTCGCTGTCCTGTCCTTTGTGCGCCAGCACCAGTGCATAGAGGAGGTCCGGCTTCCACAGAACTGCGTGGACGACACGTGCATGGAGGTGCTTGCCAGCATCGTTGCGGAAGGCCATCCGAATCTGCGCAGCGTCGATGTCTCGGGCAACGCGCTTTCCACTCCTGCGTTGCGGCGTGTCTGGGCAGCTGCGCGGCACAACTCCCGCTTCACGCACCTCCTGCTGGATGGCTGCGGGGTGCCGGAGGAGTGGGTGACGCGCATGGACACCACCCTGCGCGCCAACGAGGCGATGGAGACGCTAGGCTACCTCGCGTACGGCATTCCACGTAGTCCGCAGTCGTGGCACACCGTTTTTCTGCTGATGCTGGGCACCCCAGAGGCGGTGCAGGAGTATTGCAGCGAGTGCCTGCCCATGGTGAACACCTTCGTGGCCGCCATGCGGGTTCGCGTTGCCGCACTCAGTCTTAGCGAGACCGACACCACTGAGCAGGTGGAGTCGAAGCTGGCACGCTGCCAGGACCCTTTCAATCACGGGTTGACGTGGTGTGTGGTGATTCTCGGCTCGGGGCCGCTCTTGAAGCGACAGCAGTACGCGCTGGAGAAGGTGCTCCGCCAGAAGGCCCCTCCTCGTCTACCCCTGCGCAACAAGGCCGGTGAGCTCCGCCCGCCTGCTTACCGTGCGGCACGCGCGTGCTTTTGCTACACTCCGGCGTCGTGGGAGATCTCGGGCGGAGTGAGTGAAACCGTGCCCGCACCACAGTGGCTCCGCAGCGCGGGTTACGCAAGCACCAGCTCCTATGACTCGCTGGTCGCGACGGTCGACATGCCGGCGGTTGTCTTGAACCCGGGCACCAGCGCGGCGCGGTGGCAAAGCGACCTCTTTGCTTCCCTCTTCGTTGTCTTTCGGGAGAGCGAGACGGCGGAGGGGGCCGCGGCAGGGACGGCCGCCGATGAGCTGCTGCTCCAGGAGGGCCCGAAGCTCTTCTATACAAGTCCCGACGAAGTAAACCGGATGCATCGCTTCGTCGAGGGAGGCCGCCTCCACCCAAAGAAGTCGACGCTGGTCTTCAAGTACGCCTGTGGCCCGTACCGTGACAGCGGCTCGCCCTTCATCCTCTACGGCGCTGGTAGCATTGGCAAAGGCCACCTCATCTGCAACGCCGCCGTCATGCTGGTGAAGGGACAGGTCAGCGAGGGCGGCGAGCGGCCGGCGCGTGTGGTGTGCTGCACGGTGGATGTGCATCAAAATAGCGTGGTCGTGTTTCTCTATCGCCTCCTCCACCTCTTCGATCCGAAGAGCCCACTGGAGTTCACGAGTGTGCAGGCGCTCGCTGAGGCGGTGCGGGATGCCATTCGAGCCTACAAAGGCCCGACCCTAGCGCTGCTGCTCGCTCGCATCGACCTGCTTGACACGTGTGGGTGTCACTGCAGCGTGATCGCCGCCTGGCTGCCCAACATCCTGCCACCCGCCGTGCGCATCGTTGTCTCGCTGAACACCGAAAGCCCGGTCCTGCCGCTGCTGCGCAAGCGCATGCCGCAACCTTTCGAGTGTCTCTGCCCGCCGATGACGGAGCTCAGCTGCGTGCAAGTTTTCTGCAATTTCTTGGACGAGCGCAATGTGTCGCTGCCTGGTATGGAAAAGAAGGAGCTCAAGTCGCGCGACGGCCTGGGCATCGCAGAGAAGACCTACCTTCAGAAAGAAGAGGCGATGACGGTGCTGTACCCCTACCTCGCCTCCGCGTACGTGCACATTCTCCTCGTCACCGGCCGACACGTGGAGTCGGAGTTTGAGACGAACCAGCTCATTGAAACCGCCCTGCCACCAACCGCGAGGGAGATAATTACCGCCCTGCACGACAAGGCGGCTGTGCTGCACCCCGTCGTCACGGTAGAGGTGCTTCTCGTGATCGTGGCCCTCGCCCCTCTGCCGGCCTCGGAGCTGGTGTACCTCTGCGAGGAGCTCGGTCCGTGCCCGCGGCAGACCGCCCTCTCGGCCCTGCTGTTGCTGACCGACATGTGCCTCATCTCGTGGTATCAGGATGCCACCACCCACGTCGCCCACCCGGCCATGCGGGATCTTTTTCTGGAGATGTACCAGCCGCGTGTGGCAGAGCTCCGTGTGCTTGTCGAGTCTCACCTCTATCGGCTTGTCATCACCGACAGCGCCGAGGTGCCGCGAGCGTCGTGGTACTTGATGCCACTCATGCTGGAGAACGGGAATATGCGGCAAGCAGCGCAGATGGTACGCAACCCGGTGCTGATGGACGCCATTCTGCAACGGGGACCGATGTATCGTCTCTACGCGCTCGACGCGTTTATTCGTCTTCTGCAAGCCCGCACGCTGCTGTGCGAAATCGAGGCTGTCGGTGGCCCGCCGGTCCCAGCTGTCATGGCGGAGGGTCCCCTCATCAGCTGCCTCCACGAGGTGGCGCACTACACCTCCGATCTGTACCAAACGGCCCTGCTGCGGCGATCTTTTTCGCCTTACGCCGCAGCGGCTGCCTTGTACTGCGTCTCGCCGCAGCTCCTTATCCGCCCCGTCAACAACGGCCAGGAGTGCACTGCGGTGGCCTCGGCACGCATGGCAGACCCGTGCTCGCTGTGCAACTGCAGAGGCAACTTCGTGGTGACGGCGACGGTCGACTCCGTCTTTGTGTTTAATAGTGACCTCGGCAAGCCCATCGCGGAGTTGCACATGCCCTTTGAGCGCCAGCAGCGCATCGTCGGCGTCCTTCTCGCCGCCGGCTCCCGCGTGCTCGTCGCGAGCGAGACGCAGGTCCTGGTGTGGGACTACGAAGGCAAGTCACACTTTCTCTTCGCGGATTTAACGATGAAGGGGCGTGCGTCTGACCTGGACGTCTTCGGGTCGCTGCTCATCGCCACCAACGCCTCCACGGACCAGCTTTGCTTGATTGACGTGCTCAAGAAGCGCATTCTGCGGGACATGCCGGACATGGAGGAGGGCGTGCGTCAGCGTGGCAGCTTCTGCGGCAATCACCTTCTGCTCATCAGTCGCTGCTCCCTCTGCCTCTTCGATGAGGAGATGCGAGGCTATGTGACCTTTAAGCACGACAACCTTGTCCACGCCCATAGCAGCAACCGCGATGGCCGCATTCTCGTCTCCTACGCCGGCGAGCACGTGCACGTGTGGACCTCCACCGGCGACCTGCTCCACCGCATTGATGTCGGCTCTGATCCTGTGGTGCTGCTGCGCATGTCCGCCTCTGGTGCCCACTTTATCACGCAGCAGGACTCCACGCTCCAGCTGTGGAAGACGCTGACGGGTGCGCCGTGCAGCACCTTAATAAACCCGTTCAACAAGGAGGCTGACGTCGAGTACGTCGTCTTCACCGAGGACTGCGCCAAGATTGTGGGGCGTGCGGGCCCGTACGTGCTGGTCTGGGACGCGCACAAGGGCCATTTGATCGGCGCCGAGTCGGCCCCCACCGGCCTCCTCGCACACATCGCGGTGAACGGCAACGACGTGTACGCGACGACGACGACCGGCGAAGTGCACATGTGGTCGTTTGAGCGCGGCCTCTCCTCGGTGGATCAGGTGAAGGAAGGGCGGTGCACGACGAACTTCATCGTCAACGGGAAGGTCTCGCGCCAGGCCGTCACGCACGTCTCGACAAACCACGCCGGCACGCTGCTCGTTGCCGTGGACGCCGCTCACCAGGTTCGGCTGTACTCCCTTGTCACGGGAGCGCCCATCGAGCACAGCACCCGTGATGCGAAGGATGCCATTGCGGTGGGTACGAATCTCGTCGCGTTCCTGCCCGTGGACACGCACGCTCTCTGCTTCCACGAACTGGGCGGTGACGCGCAACTACTCACGCGGGCCTTGCCCAAGGACTCGCAGCCCGACGCGCAGTATGCCATGTTTGTCTCGCCCGATGAGCACTACGTCGCCGTCACCCACCACCACTTCCATCATAGTCGCGTTTTTGTGTACGAGACGGAATCGAGCGAGTCTACGTGGTGTCAGCTCTTGGGCCACGCTGGACGCATTCTAGAGGTGAACTTCTTCGGCAGCTTCGCCTTCACCGTAGGGGAGAAGGACAAGAGCGTAAAGCTGTGGAGCCTCGCACGTAAGGCGGAGCGCACGTCCTACACGCACCACTGCCCGTTTGTAGCGGCCACCGGAAACGGATCTGGACTACTGTTCTGCGTCGATGCAGAGGGCTCTGTTGTTCGTCTCCATGTGGACAACATTGTCTCGACGAAGCATGCCACCCTCGTGATCAGCAACCTGGCCCTTCGCGCAGCTCTTCCGTCTATTCTGGCGAGCGGCATCGTGCAGATGTCCTGCCATGGGGCGTACCTAATCATCGTCCGAGACAACGGCGAGCTCCTTCTTGTTGACACGCAGCGTGATGAGGTCGGCCACCGCGTTGCGTTTAGTGATTGCTCTTGCGCCGTCGTCACGAGCGTCAAGGACGCACCGATGCTGCTGACAGGTCACCGCAGCGGCCACGTGCTGCTCAACACAATGTCCTCCGTGGAGGCGAACTTGAAAACTCGTGCTTGAGTGGCCTACATGTGGGAATGCCTCCTCTTGTATGTCTATCTGTGGTAACGTAGTGGTGATCAAAGAGGGAGATGCTGCTGCGTTTGTGTTAGTTTGTTCTCGCAGCTTTCCTTCGCGTAAGTGTCGCGTAGATGTAAAAAAACAAAAAAACTGCCTTTCTTTTTTCTTGACTGGGCTCGTTATCTTTTTGTGCAGCTGTGAGCGCAGCAGCCGGTGGTCATACACTGCCTTCCAATTATTTCTTCTCGCTTCTCATGAAGGAGAACCATTTATGTATATGTTGCTCAAGGTGCTTTTTCACCTTTGACTTTCCTACTCTGTCGCTCTGTATAGTACACCAATGTGCTTTCCGTCTCTTTTCGCCTCGCACTCGGAGGCATGAACACCACATGAAATACTTAATAAAGCATCGCCTTACTCAGATTCTGTACTTTTCCTGTTTTCAGTTTTGTGCATCGCCGTGCATAATTACTTATTTATTTATTTTTCGGAACGGAGTGATCTGCTCCCCGCATTGTCATTCATGTCACGGAATTCGCAATAGGGAGGTACACCGAAAGCACACACACACACACACACACACACCTCGTGGAGGAGAGAAAAGGTTGGTGTTGTTGCTGCCTGGCTTGTTTCTTATGAGGTTCAACTGGCCTCTATACGGTTCTGTCAGCGTCTCCCTCTCTGCGCATTTATTTTTATTACTTTGCGTCTATCCTTTCCGCTTCACTGTCCTCTGTTTCTTCTACCCTCCCCCTCTTTCCCTTTCGTCTCACACTTCGCGCAGAACAACAGTGGCGTATCCAAGCGAAAAATAAAAAACGGTCTAAGTCCTTCGTGGCATGGCTATTTTTTTCTTTCAACTTGAATTTGTCTAACATCTAACACACATACAAACACATAGAGCGCACACTTTTCTCCATCTGACTTTGCTACATTTTTTTTCTGTTTGTTTTCATTTACTTTACTTTTCTTTCATACAGTAAAACTCACAAATATATACGTATCTATCTTTCTTGTTAAGATTCTTTTCTATTCCATTTTAGACTCGCCATGAATTCGAGAGCATCGCGCTCCGCGTACTCGAAGCGGTCGCGTGAGGACCAGGATGCGGACACACACGATGGCTGCGGCACCTCGACGGAGCATCTGCTTGCCACCCCGCCGCGGTCCACCAACGGCTCCTCTTGCCTTCTCCCCTCCAACCCGTTCATGGCCCCCCTTCACTGCTCGCGCTCCCCCTCCGTATGCACCAGTGGGACCGACGGTGGCTTGTCGGAGGACAGCGTTTTCATTTTGGATATTAGCACTCCGAGCTGCTCGCTGCCACACCGCCGCAGTGGCCCGTCCGCCGCGCCAAGTGAGGCGGAGGTCGCGCAATGGCAGAGAGAGCTGAGCGACTTCTTCCTCAAGCTTGACGAGCGCACTCTCAGGGTTGCACCGTAGTCGTTGAGAAACTGGCTCGACTCTCGGTATTTTCTTTTTTTTTTTCTTTTTTTTCAAAGATATCTGTTGGTTCTGCTCCTCGTTCAGGTATTGGTTTTTTTTTTCTGCATTTTGACAGACTTCTTTTCATCATATTTAACTATAGAACTGCACACACATATCCCACGTAGGCTTTTTTTTCTTTTTTCTGGCTGCGCGAAGCGGCTGGCTTACCTTTTAGAACACGTTAGGAGGGATTGCCCCCTAAAGAAACGATTCTTTTCTCTTCTGAAAGATGTTATCTCCTCCTTTCTTTTTTTTTCTCTTTATGTTCTTGTTTTTAATGTCGTGTGACGGAAACTGGAGGCGCAATGGTCTCAGCTGTTGTCTTTCAGAACACGTCCGCGTCAGCCTTGCAAAGAAGAGGCCTGTAAAGCGAAGAATGAAGAGAAGCCCAATAACGTTTTCATGTCAATCAGCTCTCTTTATCTTTCTCTTTCTCTTTCTGAAGCGCAGAAAGAATGGAATGTGACGTCTAAAACTCAAAGGCATTTCATTTATTTTCCTCGCCCCCATACACCAATATAGATAAAGCAGAAGCATAGAAGCACAAATCACTTTGTCCGATAGGTTCACTCACTCTTTCCTGTCTTCTTTTCACCACATTTTCTTTTTATGTTGGAATCCTTTGCATTTCTCTCTTCTCGCTGTGTTCCTGCGGAGTGGAAACACGAGAATGGAGAAGAGTGTAGAGGTGACGATCGAGCCTAGACCACCTCGCCCATTTTCCTGGTTTTTCTTTTTCTGTTCTCTTCCTTTGAGCTGTCCAGAGAAGAGGATTGAAGCTCTTCGCGTCACGGATGATGTGTCATTCAGCGCTTGATCCTCGCTTTTTTTTTTCATGTTGTTTGTCTGTTTGCCGCTCACCGCCTTCGTATCATTCATAATACGAAATCGTGTGTGAGGTGCACTATCAAGAAAAAAAAACGCGGACGCGTAGATAGAGTCTCTCTTCCTGTAGAGAAGAACCACTCAGATTTCCTGTTTTTATTTCTCATTCTAATGGTATCTTTTCTGTTTATGTCGTGCATTAAAACGCGCTCTTTATTCTGTGATTCATTTCTTCGTGCTAAGTAAATAGTGAAGTTTTATTAAAAAAAAAAAAAACTGTGAATACCATAAGTAGGTCGTTGCGAACACACACAAAAAAAGGCTTATTCTAAGGGATGCGCTTTTCTCCCTGCTGCCTTGTTGCGTCACCTTATAGATTGTAATTAGGGCATAAAAGATCCGGAAGGAAACGAGAGGATTCCTATTCTAGAATCTCTGCTCTTTTCCGGCCATCTTCAAGTGCAGCAGTCGGTTGGTCTCCACAGATGCCCTCACTCCATACTATCTCTCAATCCTTCTCTCACCGCTCATGCTTTCATTCTTACATTTGTTTTTTAACGGATATGCGTCTTGCAAACTGACCTTCTTTAATGACCATCACATCGAATGCACACACACACACGCACACAGATTCTCTACTTGAGTCTGCAAATTTTAGATTTTACCCACTCGTTTAGTTCTTTTCTCGTCTTGCTTTGCCAATTACAGGCGTCGACGCATTTTCTGCCACCCCCTCCCTTTTTTTTTTTCTCTCTACCCCTTCATCATCATCATGCCCCGTGAAGACGCCACCCGCCGTCGTCTGCGCTCCCTTTACGACCGCAACCGCAGCCGTGTTTCTGCGCTGGCCGATGCGCGTGACCGCCGCCGCGGAGGGGACGACGACTTCGCCGCCCCACGCCGCTACGTGGTGAGCGAGCGCCGCACCCGCGTGGAGGGCTTTGGCCGCGGTGGGGCGCAGGTGCGTCGTGTGGAGCGGCGTGGCGCGCGTGTGCAGGAGCAGCCCCGCCAGCGCCGCTTCAGCGACCGTGGCATCTTCCGCCGCGGTGGCCGCGATCGCTTCCGTCGTGCCGAGGATGTGGAGCGCGAAGACCGCCGCGACCGCGGCCGCCGTGTGGAGGCTCGCGGGGAGGTGCGTGGTGAGCGCCGCATCGGTGACTCTCGCCGCTCCCGCCTGCGCATGCGCAGTCGCCGCGGGGCCGGCCGCCGTGAGTTGGAGGACCGCCTGCCCAGCACAAACCGTCGTGGTGGGGATGGCCGCCGCAACAACAACGGCAACAACAACAACAACAACAACGCGAAGAACAACAACGGTAACAACGGTCGCGGCAACAACAACCGCGGCAACGGCGGAAACAACAACGCGAAGGGCAACAACGGCGGGAACGGCAACAACAACCGGAGCCACAGCAACAACCGCGGCAGCGGCAACAACAACAACAACAACCGCGGCAACGGCAACAACAACAACAACAACAACCGCGGCGGCAACAACAGCAACCGCCCTGCCCAGAACAACCAGCCTCGCCGTACTCGTGAGCAGCCGCTGACGCGCGAGCAGCTCGACCGTCAGCTGGACAACTACCACAACTAAGCCTGCCAAAGCAGACGTTTCATTTTGTTTGTGTGTGTGTTATCGTCTTTGGATAAGGAGCTGCGCTAAAGCTGGACAAGACACGCGCCGTCCCCCGCTGTTGTTGTTTGCTCTCACCAGCACTATACCACTTGCTGCTGCACGACAAAGCCGGTGTTTCGCGTTCTCGGGTAAGATTTGCCCCCGAGTCCTTTCAACTAAAAAATTATTTTGTGTGTGTTAAAAAAAACCGGTGTGCTGTTCTTTTGATGATTGTGTACGAAGTAGCTGCGTTTTCTGAGGACGTGCGCCATGCCCCCCGAGAGGAGGCGAAAAGTAGGCGGAAATGTGCGAGCGGACCAATGCAGGTTCGAATGGCCTCACACACTCTTCGAAAGAGATCGAAGCCCCTCTCACATTCCCTACTCATCGTCTCTCGTGTGTGTGTAGCCTCACAAGCGGGAAAGCATGGGTGCAGAAGAAAAAAAAAGAGTCGAAGTCACGATGTATCCCCTCAGTACTTTCCCTCTTTGAGAAAACGAGAACAGAAAGAAAAAACAAATAGACGTTAGTATGGTCTTCGGAGAAGAAGAGAAGGTGAACGAGCGATGGAGAGAGCACGCGCGTGCATGAGGTGCCAAAGCACTGCAGACATATTTTGGGGAAGGCGGGTCGGCGAAACCCTGGATTCCGATTTGGGGGAAAAAAAAATACGAGGCAGCAGAGAGTGAGGCGAAAACGGGCGTCCGGCCGCGACACGCGCACGCTGACGTGTGTGCGCTACTTTGTGGTCACGCCCTGTCCTCCTTTTTTTGTTTGTTTTGTTTCGTCTTCTCCATTTTGTTCTGACGCTGTGCACATCAATCCTCGCTCCTTTCTTCGCCGTATCGCTGAAGCGACGCAATGGTATCGCGAAAAACTGATAAGCAGAAAGGCTGAAGAGCTGCGGTGCGTCCGTTCGCGTACGCGCGCAGTGTGCAGCAAGAGGCTGCGCTGCAGAGCCGCAGGATCGACTACAGCAGCAGCATGAGCAGCAGCAGGCACCAGCACCTCGCAGAAGAAAAAAAAGACACTCCTCATCTGGAAGTCTTCTCTTCTCTTTTTTCTACCTAAAAAAAAGCTCTAATTATTCAGATGCTTTTTTGTGTGTGTGCGTGGCGTGTGTGTGCTGTCCGCGTATTTGCCGGCAAATGGCGCGGGGCACAGCACGCGGCAAGGACGTGCTCGACGCAGTCCTTCCGCCGCCCGCACCCGAACCTCGACCTGATCCGACTTTAACAAAAAAAAAACTCAAACCGAAACCAAAATATATTTAAGATTCAAAGATAGCTGGGCATCTACAAAGCCCAGCAGCGGCGCTCAAAACGTGGACGGTCTGTCTTAGATGCCACGTCGCACCGCCGCGTCGAACAGGCGGGCGATGACTGCTGACACCTGATCACTTTGATCAACCTCGTGAGTGGGCAAAAACGTGACGGGCAGTAGATGCAGAAGCGCAACGGAGCATCGTGCCGAAGCGCGCATTCTCGCTCTTTGTGGGCACTGCAGCGAGCGAACCAATCAGAGGAGAAGGAATGGGGGGAAGAGAGAGAGAGGTGTACCAGCGAAGGCGTGAAAGAGTGTGTGAGTTCGTGAGAGGACTGGGATGAAAGATGCGGCTTTGTGCTTGAGGACTCCGCTCTCTCGATCTCTCTTCTTCGTCAGCGATACACGCTTGAGAGCGGCAGAACGAAGGCGATGCGCTGCATCAAAAGGGAATGGGCAGCGGTGGACCAACAAGTTGGCGGTCTCAAGAGTTTGCGTCCGAGGCGCTACACACAGCTTCTCACTATTATTATTTTGCCAGAGGAGAACAACCGACGCGACAGCCGCTCGCAATTGAAGCCCGAGGCAACACGCAAGCGCACACACACAGAAGCTCAGTGTGTAGCAGCCGTGCCTCCCCTCTCCGCCAAGATATGCCTTCCAAAAGGAAATAGGGAAGAGCGTCATCGCATTTTCTCTGTTCCTTCGAGGGCTATCCGGAGCGCCGCCGCTTTACTGTAGTCCCATCCACTTCCCTCATGTTCGCCATGCTCGCTTTGCCCTGTCAGAGCTCCCCCAAGACAGTCGTGTAGGCGCGTGCATAATGCCGCGTCCCGGTCGCTTCTAGCGGGGCGAAAACTCCGTTGGTTCTTTTATTTTGTTTCTTTTCTCATAGTCGTAGTTGCTCGCTGTCTTCACCTTACAGCTGATCGGGCATTACATCAAAACCATTCTCTATTCTTTGTTGCTTTGTGTCTCATCCTCTCTTTTTTTTTTCTCTCTTTCCTGTGTGGACCTTGTTAGGCCAAATGTTCCTCGTTTTCCCGTCATCTTCTTTTTGTTTGTTTCATTGTTCCTGTAGAGGACTTCGTGCAGGATTTAACCGAGAGCGAGAAAGGCAAAGGCAATTTTGCTCGCACTCTCTGTCTTGCTTGAACTTTTTTTCTTTTTTTTTTCTTTCTTTCTTTCCACTTCGCCCTAAGCGCCTGGAGAGCTCAGGGTTGTTGGCCACCTTGTTGTTGCTGCTGTGGCCTTGAACTTTACAAATAGCGCGCTCTTTTTCTATCACCGATGCGGTTTTTTTTTTTTTGTTGTTGTTGTTGTTGTTGTTCTTGTGTGTTTAACTCAATGGGGCAGGGGATAGGAAAACGAAAAAGAGGAAAGGTCTTGTATGTGAACTCCATGTTCTCGCACCGCCCCCTATTTTCTTCTATATAAACCACGCAGTCAACCCTCTTTTCTTTTTCTCTTTCCCTGCTCGCTCTTGATGTCTGCGGGAAAGAGGGGGTGAACAGCTGCACAAAAAGCATTCGTCCCTGCTTCTTTAGTGAAGTTTTTCTCTTTTTTCACCCACCGAAGTCGTGAACGGTGCTTTTGGAGCTCAGCACTCGTTCATCTGCATGACATCGACGCGACCTTAGCGCTTCTTTCTTTTTATCAATACTAAGTATTGTTTAACTATCGTTTTCATTTGCTCTCGGTATTTCTAGCTGCACTGCTTGATGGATTACAGGTGAGGTATATTCTTTAAATAGCTTTTTTCATTATTGAATTCTTTTTTTTTTTTCAATTCCGTTAGTACTCAGCTTCTAACCACAGTAATCGTTGCTTGATTCAAAGTTTTTTTTATTATTTTTCTGGATACCATGTTCTCCATCTGATATAATAATCAATATCAACACACCACAAGGGCTGCTACCACCATTCTATTCGACGTGGATCACACAAATCAAGCAAAAAGCCTGCACTCACTCATTTCTCGACAGTACTCAACACAACGGTACTTCCACATCTTTTTTTCTCAATCTGCTTTGATCAACTTCAAAGCCTCATGCTATATCCACATTTGTACGTATGAATGTTCGCCCAGCTGGACAGTGGCCCATCCTTCCCACACGCAGGCAACGCTGCAATCAGCACAAGCGCTCTCTCTACCCCTACTGTTATCCTTCTTCAGTGACGCCTCACTTAGCGCCTCATCCGCCGTCGTCATCTGTAGCGGCGCGAGGAGCAGATGTGAGAAAAGGGCGAGAATGCCGCGTCACAGTCGTCTCCCGCAACTTTTTGGTCATTTCATTTTTCCCCCGAGCATCCCTCATCCTCTGTGTGTCGGTCCGTTCGATGACACCGCCTGCAAGTTCGGCGTAGGCTGCTCTAGGTTGCAATGGGCTTTCTTCTAGTTGTACAAAAAGAAGCGGCAATGTATGAAGGACGAGGAAGGGAACGAAAACGCTTTCCAGAGGTGGCCAATGGAAGCACCTTTTAGGCTACACACTCAGAGACTTGGTAAACTGCGCACGTATCTAGCTGCCACGGTAACACAGCAGCACTTGTACCACGGAACAGAACACGTAGAGGCCTCCTCCGTCTTCATGTTCTTTTATTTCTTATCTTTTTTTAATAACTCAACATATTATCGGTGCTACTTTTTTATGTTTTTTCAGTGGTGTGCGTTCCTTATGTGATCGCTCACTTCTCCCATCTGCTTTTTAGCTCACACACACACACACACACACGTACTCGTATAATACGCTCGCAGCGTGTCGCGGAGACAACCTTCCCGTGATGCATAGCATGTGCGTCTCGCATCTCCATGCACAACAGTATATGATGATTTAACTTTTATTTATTTATCTATTGTAATGTTATGACTACTGCTTATCTCTGTCCTTTATTTTCACGCACACACACAAAAAAAAGAAAAAATGAGTGCCACAGGAACTTGACGTCTGAACCAATATTGGCACGACTCAGCGCACGTGTGTTAGCAATGCCTGATCATAAGATCGACAAATGCACTGCCGGAGGTGTAGAGAAAAAAAATAAAAAGCCCAACGCCTTTGTGAGTGGTTGCCTGGCATGCAGAACCTTGGCATATTATTTTGCTGATGCGTTTCCACCACTTACAATACTTTTTCGCTCTCCCTCGCCCACCCCTGAAAGCCATCACTGCCAGTACCCGGTCCTTGCAGAGACTTAGCGTCAGGCTACCGCACTACAAAACAAAAAAAAAACTTTTCTCCATTTAAGCCATTAGGGAGAAGATGTCCACTGATGTCGCAATTGTGACCACCGTGAGCTCCGACTCCGTGAGCCGTTTATTCGGCCCGGCGGGGGCCATGGATTTTCGCTCGAATCCCGGCATGAAGGACGAGTACGAGGACCCCAAAGCCATCTTCAACAAAATGAAGCAGAAGGACCTAAAGCCGCTCCCGGACATTAACATTTTGAAAGGCTCCATCTACAGCTACAAGAACCGCCGCATCATCACGCGCTGGCTGCGGGACGTCTGCGGCGCCTTCAACCTGCGCAGCACGACCCTCTGCCTCGCTGTCCAGCTGGCCGATGCGTACGTGGTGGGCAACCTGCGGCAATTAGAGCTGCAGAAGTGTCAGCTGGCGGCCGTCACGGCTCTCTGGATTGCCGCGAAATTTGAGGAGATGGACGCCGATCTCCCTAATCTGCGCAAGATTGTCGACGTCTGCGATGGCGCCTACGCGAAGGAGAACATTCTTCTCATGGAGGAGAGCATTTTGAGCTTCTTCAAGTGGTACCTTCCACACACGACGGTGGTGAACCACGTCTACCTCCAGCTTCATCTCCTCAACAATCCGGTGCTCATTGAGTCCAAGAGGGAGGAGGTGGTGCCTGCTGCCGTTGTCGTGGACCTTCTCGTCCTTGACGCGCACGAGTCTCGCGCGTGGGTGAGTGTCACACTGCGCTCCACGCAGACGCTGCAGGACTGCCTCAGCGACCTGTGCGCTGCGTCACGCCTGCTCTACAGCTCCTCAACGAGTGTCTTTCAGCTCTTTGGCAGCGACGTTTTCCTGGCAGAGCGACTTCCACACACCACGCTAGTCAAGGACCTTCTCCTCGACAGCAAGGGCAGCCGTCGCCTCTTTGTGTGCTCGTCCAGTAGCCAGGTAACGGCGACCTTCGCCGAGCGCGGCTCCTACGTCATTTTGCGCTCCATCAACTCCGGCTTTCTTGATCTGTGTGACATCCTCACTCAGGAGGTCGTCACCCACGTGGAATTCCTGCGTCTGTACAGCTATGTCACTGCGTTTGGCGTACTAGGCCTTGCGCTGTGCTTGGTGTCGCACAACAAGGAGGAGAACAAGAAGCTGCTGGAGCACGTGCATAAGACTCTTGACATCTCCGCCACGCAGGGCCTTGCCGTGGCGGACCTGCTGACATCCAAGTACAAGGAAGCACTGCCCACCATACGAGAAGGAAGCAGCCTTCCTCGCCCCGGCGAGGACTTCCGCGAGATGCTATGTTACTGCTTTGATCGAAAGCTATCGTAGAGCAGTCGAGGCAGGTGTTGCCATGCCCGTTTGCAATTAATTTCTGTTTTCTTTTGTTTCTGAGAAGGGTGGTGGAGAGCGCGGTGATGTAGCCCTTTAACTGTCTCCCCCTCTCTCGATGCCTTGCCTTTACTATTGACTTTGTTTGCGCCGTATGATGAGGAATCTGAAAAGAAAAAAAAGGGGGAACGTCGATAAGGCAAATTGCTTACGCGATATGTTTGCAAGGCGGGTCATACATGCCCACCATTTGTCTTGTGGAATTGAAGGCTAGAATAAGAAGAAAAACACGGTTTCTCTCATTACTGCCTCTCAGGCTCACAGAAGGAATACTAAATGCTCTCGCGAAATTGAATGAAAAAGAACTCTCGTTGTTTTTTAATGATATCGAGAGAGTGAAGCTGTTGCCTTCGTCGCCATTATATGCCTCCACTAATCTTTCTTTCCTCTACCTAAATCGATCTATAATGATTCTTCTCTATAACCGACTCGTTGTTCAGCACTGGCGGCACAGCCACGTCTCCGCACGGGCTTTGCTCATTTCATCTTGTCTTTAGTGAAAAAAGAGTGGCGGAGGTGCTGCCCCCCACCTAACCAGCAGGCATTGCCCAAGAAACTACACACTGAGCCGTGTAACGGCTTCACAGAACCCCCCCCCCCCCCCTTCAATTACGTCGCGTAAAACATAGCGCCACACAAATCATTCAGAACAGCATCTCTCTGTGTTTGTCTTCTCATCCTCTACAAATAAACACAGGACGACAAAAGCCCCTATAGATCTACCGTTTGTCCCTTGACACACCACAACGCAATGCAAGCATCGCTTTCTCGTCTCTGCCGGCCGCTCTCGACCTCGACCTCGCTGCCCTTAACTTCTCGGGCAAAGGCAGCTTCCATAGCAAGCGTGAACCCAGCCAACGTGAGCAACTTCCGGCCCTTGACGCGCAGTCAGCGCCGTGGGTACCGTCCGCTTGACACGGCACACCCGGTCTTTGGCCTCAAGCAGGCGGAGGTGCCTTCGCCGAAGCAACGCAAGAACCTTCTCTCGACTGCCCATCCGGCCTTCGGCACCCGCAACACGCTCACCAGCTCCGACTGCTTCGATGGCCCCGTATACGTCTCGGGCTTTTTTCTTTCCATTGATCCCAACTTCGCTATCGGTGGAAGGGGGTCCATGAACCCCAACGCGCAGATCACGACGCGCGACGCTGCCGGCAACATGGCACGTGCCCGCTACCGGTGCTACATTGAGTACGGTGGAGGCGTGAAGCTGGAGGTGCTGGTGCGCACGCAGGTGGGCTGGATCTCACCCCGCGTGGTCTACTCCCACATCCCTTATATGATTTATCTAGGCAAAGGCATCGACGTAAGCTTTCCTTTTCTCTTTCACTTCGCGATGATGTCCATCCTCGACGAGCGCGGCGACAACACTGGAAGTTTTCTGTACTTCAGTGGGACGCCGTGGTTGGGCATCTCCGCTGGGTTCAGTCACATTCGTGGCGGGAAAATGACGCTGAACCCCACAAAGGTGGTGGACCCCTACAGCGAGGTGTCTCACTTTATCGGACACGTGCACTACCGCCAAATGGGATTTGTGCTGATGAAGTGCCTAGGCTACCTCGCCTGCTTCCTTGCCTTCTTGCCAGCGACGCAGCGGATGCTGCAGTACCTCCTGCCAGATCCCTTTCATCGTCACAGTGAGAAGCCCATGTGATGCCGCGGTTTCGACGAAGAGATGCACAAAATTGGTTTCGAGCCTGTGCTCAGGCATTGACATGTATGTGTGTGTGTGTTTTTTTTTCTCGAAAATTGGAACTGCTTTTCGAATTTCTCCGATTTACGTGTGCATCTGCGGAGGAAGATGCTTCCTGCTTGTGGTTGAACCCCTCTTCTCTCCGCAGGCGTTCACTGCTCCATGTCCTCGAATACTTAGTGTGTGTTTGCTGAAGTTCCAGGGAAAGATTAGGCGGAGTCCCGCTTTTGATTGTCGCCTCTACGATGCTCTCGTCTTGCCGGCTCTCACCGCTTAAAGGTCTGGAGAGAAGTCCCCAACGCTCAGCCGAATGATGTTCTGCGCATGAAAGACGTCTGACATAAGTTGAATGCCCTCACTGTTATCCTGCTCTGAAGCCAGACGTAGTGAAGAGCAGAAGCAATAGCAAACACACTTTTTGTTCTTTCATCACATGCGCACTCCACTTCCATCTCTGCATCTTACGTTTTGTCTATTTGGTTGGTTGGTTCACACATGCATAGTGCAATTAAGGGAAAAAATACAGAAGTAGCACCGTGGCCTTTTTCTGCCCGGTTGAGTGAAGCAGAAATTGCAGCCGCTTCAGAGAGAACGCCCCCCACTGCGTCCCCTGTAGTATACTGTCAGGTTCTGCTGCCCATCATGCAGCGCACCATCCTCCGCCTCTTTCAGACCGGCGTGCACGTTCCACACGGCGTGAAGTACAATGCGGCGAAGATGAAGAACTGGCCAACCCAGGAGGTGCCGCAGAACTTCAAGTTCACGAGCGAGCAGCGCTTCAAAGCCAAGTCGATGCCGCGCGACACCGGCAAGATTCCTCGCGACTTCCTCCTCTCCGTGCTATACCGCAATCAACCCTGCGAGGTCTCGTCTCTGTGGGAGTACTGCATGAACGACCCCCAGATCGTGCTGGACAGCAAGCGCCACCTTCGCGAGGTTCTGCAGCAGGCGCGTAGTGAGGGCTTTGTCAGCTTCGAGAAGGACGCGGTGACGGAGCGGTGGGTGTGCCACCTCACACGTGAGCGCTTTGAGGAAGTTCGCGCCATCGTTGGCGCGCGTGTGGAGTCGCAGGACCTCTACTCAGGGCTGCGCGGCGGCTCGGCGATGGAGACGTCCACGTACTCGGAGAGCTTTCGCGAGATGAACGAGGATGCCAAGAAGGAGCACCTACGGCTGCTGTCGGAGCAGGTCGCGGACACGACGGCGCACCTTCGCAAGTTCCAGCGGATGGAGCTGGATTACCTGCCGTACACGGATCTGAACGGCAAGGTCAATTTTATGTGGTGGTACGAGACGAACGACGTGCGCGACGCCGCAGCGCTGCCGGACCCGGATGCAGATGGCAGCCGGAAGTTGGGCGAGTAGAGAGAGAGAGAGAGAAGGGTCTGTTGTTCTTTAATTGATTGAGGATGGTAGAGAGCGGAAAACACGCCCCCCCCCCCCCTGGTGACTTCGCCCGCGTAAACACACAGATATCATTACGAAACACAATCGAAAAGAAGAAGAAGAAAAATCAAAAGATGGAGAACCCGACGAGAAAGGAAAAGAGATAGCAAAGGCCAGCAATAGTCTTTTTTTTTGGTTTTGTCCAAAGGCTTCTCATCCGCCGTCTTTACCACACGTTATTCAAAGCACCTACGCGTATTTCGGAGAACGCTGAACGGCTCCTTCGCCGCTGCTCCCGAATGTCTCTCTCGTACATGCTGTGCTAAGCCATACCTGAGCGCACTCAGATGGAGGTAAGCGAAGCTATCTGCTGCTCTTTCACAGTAGTCTTCCACTCGCGTAGCCGAATCTAAACAGTAAAAGGATTGTTGTTGTGTTTTTTTTGCTATCAGTGAAGATCCACTTGCTACTATCATCTCCATTGCCTCTGCTTGTCTACTCCTCTCTCTCTCCCTCTTTCCCTGGTGACGCCTTTGCTAGAAGCTTTCTTCTGTTGAAAGTCAACTTTTTTTTCTCTCTCTCTTTCTTGCAATACAGCCACCTACCATAGGTATATTGTACCTTGCTTAACTAAGGAAAAAAACAAAAGCTCTTCTCGCTAACGTCTGAACACGGCGAAGAAAGAAGGAATCAGCGCTGTCTCTGTTTGCCCTTGGTGCTTGGGCGTCGCTATCACTTGGTTTCGTTGTGAGCACGTCTGCGTTCAGCTTACGTGGTTGTAGCAGCGATTCACCATTCATTTACATCCATTGCTTTCTTTCCTCCCTCGTCTGTACCTTTGAGTCGAGAGAGAGAGAGAGAAAGAGCGTGTGTCCAAAAAAAAAAAAGTCGACTCCACTCCTAAACAGCTCATTGAAAAAAAGGGATTTTCCCCGGTAGCGAGGAGATCGATATACACCAGCTCCTTTCCAGTCTTCGCATCCTTTTTGGTTTCTTCTTGTCTTTACACTTGTTGCTGTAGTAGTTGTTGTTTTAGCATCTTCACGAACTTTATTTTTTGTGCTTTTTTCCCAAGTTCAGCGTCGGAAATAAACTCAAAGCCAAATCTCTCGACGTTTCCTTTTTCTCTCCTTCTTTTTGTATTTGTGTGTTTAACTTTTCTTTTTTCTTGCCCCATCGCCGTCCTCGTGCGTGTATCTGCTGACAAAGGTGCACCGAGACAAGTCTTTTTTCGTTTGTTTTGTTTTTCGTTTTCTCCTCTTTTCTTCTCGCTTTTTGCCGTTGAGCACGTAAGTACTCCTGCGTCGTACAAACAAAGGTGCACACGCGCATCTCATTTTTTTTTTCGCCAAAAGAGACGACGATGCAAGGGCTTTCTACGCTGTCAGAGGGCGACCTCTGCTTCTACAAGTCCACCCTCTACCAGCTCATTCAAGACGCCCCCATCGAGGCGAAGCCTGGAAGGGACATGATACGCACGCTGCGCAAGGAGCTGGTGCGCTCCATGGACGAGGAAGAATGTCCCGAGTACTGCGCGGCGCTGGCGGATCTTTACAAGACCGTGACGGACACCCTCGTCTCCGCCGCCCACCGCAGCGCCCCCCACGAGCTCATCAACCGCACGACTGGCGACTGCCGAGTGGTGACGGACGAGTACGAGTACCAACTGCACCGCGACGACAGCTTCTTCGACGACGACGACGAAGAGGTGGAGATGGACTCCAACAGCGACATCAAGTCTACGGCGAAGGAGGCGGAGCAGAAGCAGCGCAAGCGCGAGGACACGAAGCGGAAGCGCAAGGAGGAGGAGGACATGCTGGTCAACGAGCGCAAGGTCACGGACGAGAAGGGCAAGCAGTACCAGACGCTGGGCCCCCACCCCGCGCCTCGCCTCTCCGTGCGGGCCTCGACCAACACCTTCCCGAGCCGCAAGGCGCTGCAGCACCGCACCATCATCGAGACGCCGTCCTCCACCTCCTCCTCCTCCGACGAGGACGAAGAGGAGATTAACCAGCTGATGAGCAGCCGCTCCACCGAGGGTGGAGAGGCGGTGAACCATTTAACGGACTTCTTGCAGCCCCTGTCCATCGACTCGCTCAAGAAGGTGGGCGAGAGCGCAAAGGCAAAGTTGCGGCCCTCCTCACCACACGACGAGTTCGTCTCCCAGATCGTCAAAACAGCGGTGAGACTCGGCTGCGAAAAAGCCTGCGTGCTGATGGAAAAGCAGAAAATAATCGAGGACATGACCTCGCACGTGCAAACCGGCCCACTGCCCTCTGCGGCGAGCATCGACTTCCTCAACACGCTGCCGGAGCACTTGAAGCAATCCCTCGGCGGTGTGCTGGGCCTGCCCGAGGAGAAGCCGCCGGTGGAGGACATGTGGGAGCGCATGGTGGCCATGGGCTTTCTGTCGGTGCTGACGAACCTGCGTCTAAAGCCGCTCAAGAAGATCGCCAACGAGCTCAGCATTAACCTGCCCGACACGAACTCGACGGAGAAGTTCTGCGAGTCCATCGTCTTCGCCGCCTTTCCGCGTGAGCGCATTCGCGCCAAGTTTTCGCGCGCCAAGCAGAAGAAGGTGAAGTTTACCGTGCCACCGGAGAGCATGAGCATCAAGGGGGACATGGGCTTCGTGTCCTTCCACGTGAACAACATTTCAATGCTGACCAAGGAGTCGGAGCGGCACTACTCGCCCGAGTTCAACTTCGCGAACCTCAAGTGGAGTCTCCTCTGCATGACGAACAAGGAGTCCCTCGCGCTGTACCTGTGCCAGACCGGCAGCGTGCACTGCAAGTTCCTCATCACGGTGGTGAACAAGCTCAACCCGGACGACTCCATCTGCAACGAAGGCACGCAGCACTTTTCGGCCATGTCGCAGGAGAACGACTGGGGCTTCAACAATGTCATCAAGTTCTCGGAGCTGCTGAATCCGGCTCAGGGCTTCATCACGTCGGACGACGACAGCATCACCATTGAGGTCGGCATCGTCCTTGTCGAGCCGTTGAAGGCGCCCGTCGCGCGGGAGAAAAGCGCAGCCGTGAAGGAGAAGAAGGTGGAGCCGCGCGTCGACAAGAACGCTATGCTGCAGCTGCTGGAGGATGAGAAGGTCGATCAGCTGCGCAAGAAGCTGCGTCAAGAGATCAGCAAGACGATCCGCGAGGAGGAGAAGACGCGGAAGGAGCTGGTGCAGCGCGCGAACAAGGCGTACCACGACCTCTGCGACCGCCTTCGACAGGAAACGAAGCGCACACAGAAGGAGATTACCGACCGCGAGCGCAAAGAGGAGCAGGAACGTCAGCGCGAACTGGACAAGATCAAACAAGCCCAGGAGCAGACCGAGGAGCTGAAGAACCGCCTGCAGTCACTCAAGAAGGAGAACGCGGAGCTCACGCAGTCGAAGCAGGAGGCGGCGCAAGACGCAAAGGATGCGAAGAAGGAGAGTGATCGTCTTGCGCAGGAGATTAAAATGATGGCAGACAAGGTTCAGTCTGCACAGCAGCGCGCCAAGGCACAGGAGAAGAAGCTGGCAGTCATGAAGAAGAAGCACGAGAGCATTCTCGCCGAGGAGCCCGACACTCCGAGCCCCTCGGATGATGAAAATGATCTCATGAGCGAGGACCTGACGCGCTTCATTAACCAAATGACCGACGACATGTAGCTGGCATGCAACCGCGTGTGCGCACGTACGCGTGTGTGCGTGTGTGTGTGTGTGTGTGTGTGGTCCATGTACATCCCCCCTGCCTCGCCTCCGCATGACGTGAGCGTCTCGCTACGGGCTCATAGAAAAAGAAAAAAGCGGAGCGCCTCGAAAGAAATGAGGGAAGGAGAGCTGAGCGATGAAGACGACAAGCCGCACCTTATGTTTACCCTTGAAATGTGTGTGTGCGTGTGTGCGTTCTTTTCCTCCGCCTCTCTCTTTCTCTCTCTCTCTCTCGTTGACAGCTGCTCCCTCTCTTTCTCCATTCCTTTCCCTCTAACATTCGGTCGACCCAGGTCTTCTTCTCTTTTTCTTTACTATCTTGTCTGCGACTCTATGCGTAGAATGTTTTGTTTGTTTGTTTTGATTCTGGTTTTTGTCTCTTTTTTTGTCTGTGTGTGTGTCTGATCGCTCAGCAGGAGCGCATTAACTAACTATTGTGAAATGGAATCTTTTCCCTGTTATCCTCCCGTCTTGTTGGCCTCATCGCGATCAAGCTGGCGTGAGGCGACGCCTTTTTAGTGTCCCCTTCCTTTCGCCTGTGTGTGTATGTATGGTAGCGATGGAAGCGAGGCTTTTTGCCTTGGTCACAAGGCCGCTTTGACTTTCTTCTCCACCAGTATTCGAGGGAGAGTTGTAAGGCTGTGGTGTGTGTGCGCGTATGAAGTCGTGCCCACTGCCCTCTCAGCATCTTCCTCTAGATATCTCTTCCTCTCTCTCTCTCGCAATGGTTGAATGTATCGCGCCTGAGCATTAGAGAGCAGGGACAGCTTTTGCGGAATGTCTTGCTGTCTCGTCTTTCGTGTCAATGTCGTGAGCTGTGTCGCGACTTGTCTTTCCCGTCTCCTCCGTATTCCATCCCTCGCTGTGTCTCTCTCCTTTTTCACGTCTTCTACCGCTCTGATGAAAGGGCTCTGTCTCGCTCTGAAAACGCTCTGCTTCTCTCCGCCGTCGCCGCTTTGCGCAGATCCACATAAGTAGCTGTGCTGCTTTCCCTTCATCTGCGCCGCACACCACATCGACTCGATAGCTTTCTTTTATTCTCGTTTCCGCTTCTCCCTGTAGCAAAGGTGCGAATGAACATCAAGAACCCCAACCTCCCGCCCATTGCGGGAGGCATCCTCTTCGGTCTGTCATTGATTCTTTTCATTGACGGCGTTGTCCTCGCAAATAAAGAGTCGAACAAAGAGAACCACTTCTCCTTCGTCATGTGCATTCCTGCCATCTTCTCCACAATCGGGCTCCTTCTTCTCCACCTTGTTTCCCCCGCAGAGGTGAAGGAGGGCGATGGACGCGGACGTGTGCTGCTCTTCACGGCGTGGCTCGCCATGTTCGGCTCCACCGTGGGTGCCCTTGTCATTGTCTTTTTCTTTTTTACGGGTGCGCAGGACCGCTCGCGGGCGGCACCTGGTGTGTCCCTGGTCCTCTATACATGCTTAGCCCCTCTGGTCACGTCCATTCTGTGGTGGGGCCGCCGGGTTACGGAGAACGACACGTGGTGAGCACTAATCTTGTTTTCTTTTTTCTCTTTTTTTTTCAGCGCACTTGCAGGTAAGCTCTTCTCTTGCGTTTCGGAGCAAATGCTTACGTTACGCAGCAACACACACAAAAAGAAAAAGAAAAAAGAGCGGAAGACAAGTATGCCATCACCTTTGCAAAGTTAGTTGACGGTGTTGCAGCGTCTTTATTCACGGCATTCTACATATTCTCTCTCGCTGATAAATGCACCTGATCTTGTCTCTCGCACAACTTTGGCCTCCCCAAACCCACTAGCATCCTCTGTCTTGTACATGTCCATGCACTTGCGTGTAAGAATGCCTTTTTATTTATGTGCTGCTTTTATTTGCTTGTTTGTTTTTCTCCAGGAACGATTTGTTGCGTTGTTGATACCCTGGACCGCTTACTTATATAGATATATATTTTCCTGTTGATGTTGCCGCCTGTTTTTTGTCCTTTTTTTTTATCGATCAGGTACTTCTGATCCCTCCTTCGTTCTGCCTTTTGCGTATTGCTTCCACTGTGTATTCGAGACCCCATCCTTTAATACAAACTATTCGTGCTCTCACTCTTCAACAGAAACATCGGGATCTGTGGACCACAACCGCTCTCTCTCGGGAGAGAAGATATGGCGTTTATCGAATCTTCGAGAGAAAACAGCATCAGAACGCATTTATCGTCGTCCTCCGGTCTTCTCATTTCTGAAGTGTGACAACCCGAATAAAACTTAAAAATATATAGACCAATGCTAGCAGAGTAACTACCATGAAGGACTTGCAAATGACGGTAGTAGCCTATGGCATCTGTTATGCAAGCCTTAACCATTTTCTTCTCTTCCTATTGTCTGAATGCTGCAGCACCGCTCACCAACCTCTCCTCACTGCCTCTCACCTCGTACACGGCGACAGTGTAAATCAAGAGCAAAAAAAACGAGAAACAGTACACACTCAAGACTTCCTGCGCAAGCAAACAAATAAAACAAAAATTATAATAGTTATCAAAAGACTTCCTAAGCCCGAGACTTTTGAGAAAGGCGCCGTTGCTTATGTGTTGAATAGGGCAGCTTCTCCTGTGCCTAATTGTGTAATAGCTGCAGCGCACACCCACAGCCACACAGGTAATCTTCAGAGCCGCAAAAAGAGACAAAAAAGAAAAAGAGGTGATTACCCGAAGATACAAAATGAGACGGTTACAGTCCTGCTTCTCGTTCGCGCCGATTGGTGTGCGCCTCTTCGCCTCGGATGAGCGCTTTGGAAAGGAGTTGGGCTTTGGTCACAAGATGCGTGATATTCCCGTGCTAACTGGCAACCCACGCCCCGTCTCCCGCGAAGAGTCCTGGCGCTGTGCCTACAAGCTAAGCGATCGAATGGAATACGTCGTGCGCGACATTCTCACCAAAAACAACTGGACAGCGCTGGAGGTTGATCGCGAGGTGGCGCAGATCTTTGAAAGGAAGGAGCTGGGCAGCCGCTCCTCGCTCAACACGTGGTCGACGGTGGAAGAGTTCCAACGCACGCCGTGGTATCGCCGATACAAGCCCACGGATGACACGGCGGTGAAGTTTATCTCCTATGAGGCAATGAAGCTCCTTGAGGCAGCGCTCATTCCGCCGTCCCTTCGCAGTGACCCCTACGCGCATCTGCGCAAACGGCATATGGAGGACAACTGGATGAATGACAAGTTCTCAGAGGACTCGGCCAAGTACGTGACACGCGAAAAGCTAGCCCAGCAAACAAAAGGGATGCCGCAGTATGGTCAGATGAGCCGGCGCAAGTTTCTTGAGTTTGAGAGCAAGTTTCGAAGCATGGAAGGGTCGAACAAGCACGTGAACGAAGTGTACTCGGCGTGGCTCAACTCACTCGACGTGCCTGTGTCAGAAAATTAAGCACAAAAACACATGCTTGCCCCATTTGCCTCTCTGCTTTTTTTTTTTTAGTAACTGTATTCTTGAACAACGCGCGCAGTACGAGGCCGCGGTGTTTAGTCTTGGTTGGCGTACATATATATATATATATATATATATATATATATTTCTGTAGAGGGGAGCGAGTCAATGGACTACAGCTTTTATCTCCTCTTGTTTTGTTCACACACACAAACACACGAAGCCCTACTATCCTTAGCTTTGTAGGCTTGTTGTGCCTTCTCTCCGGTTACTAGCCAGTCGCACGAGTGCAATCAACTAAAGAACACAACATCCACAACACCACTATCCGTTGCGCAACGCGATGCTGAGAAGCGGAAGCAAAGAAAACTGATAGCTTTTTTTTTTCTCGGATGGCATCAGCGCCAGCAACATTAGTATTACTACTATTTTGCCAGCGGTGAAGCATCAAAAGAGTAGCACGCTGAAGCCATTTTCCCCCATAAAATGGAAGCTTGAAAAGCCGCAGAGTGTCATCTGCGCATCGCTCCCTTCTGTGAATGCTCCTCCTTCAAACTCCCCACTCTCCTCTCACCTTCATCATCTACGCGCGAGCAGGACATCACGAGAGTACGTAACCTGGAGAGACATCCGTCGCGCAACTCCGCTCTCACACCATATAGAACACCAAAAGGAGCTCCTTCTTTGTTGTTGTTCGTTTATTATTATTATTATCTCGCGCACGTCCGAATTTCTGTGTGCGTGTATTTCTGCGCGTTGGTGCGTGTGTTCTCCTCATAGGGTCGCCTGAAAAGGACTAATTTCAACGCAATTTTTGCGTTCTCCTCTTCCCTCTCTGTCTCCTTCCCCTGTCGTCGAGGTTAAAAAAAAAAAAAAAGTTAAAAATTGCCGCCTGCGCGGAGTACGCCATGCCGCACAAGCCACCGAAGGCGCGCAAGGAGGCCGCACAGAACACCGCGTCGGCCTCGTCCGTAGAGCAGCACTACAACGAGATCGAGGAGCGGCGGCTGAAGGAGTGGGAAAACTATCAGAAGTCGCACCGATCCATGGAGGAGGCGAGGGCCAATCGCGTCTTCCTCGACATCGCCATCGGCGAGGCTCTGGCGGGGCGTCTTGTGGTGGAGCTGTTTGACGACGTCGTGCCGCTGGCCGCCGCGCACTTCCGCCGCCTTGCCACCGGGGCGGATGGCGTGCACGAGGCCACGGATGTCAAGCTGGACTACCTCTACACTCCGCTGGAGCTTATTGACAAGCACCGCGGATACGCCCGCTTCGGGGATCTGCTCGCCTACGGTGTGCGGCTGGAGCCGCTGCGGCAGGAGACGTTCAAAATACGCCACACAACGCGCGGCTTGCTGACCATGACCGCTTACGGCCCTCACCTGTGTAACACATCATTTGGCATCACGCTAGGCCCCGCCCCCTCCCTCGATTATGAGCAGGTGGTCTTTGGTAAGGTGGTGGATGGGCTTCCGCTTCTGGAAAAGCTGGAGGCCATGCCGGTTGATGCGGTAGGCCGCCCTCTGTTGCCGATGTACATCGTGCTCTGTGGCACGCTGACAGGGGATCGACCGCCAGGCAAGTGGACGGGATCGCAGGAGCAGGCCCAAGACGAGGACGATGCCTCGGGCGAGAACGGTGAGTGAGCGCCGCCCCACATCCGCGTCAAGTGAGGCCGTCGTGGCGTGGACAGAATCCACTCAGTTGTCCACTCTCTATTTTTAAAGAAAATATGCTCGTTTGTTGTTGTTTTTTTTTTTTGCTTCTTTGTGTGTTCCCTCTTGTGGAACGATGTATATTACCGCATTTATGTCACTCAACTTGCTTTTAGAAACTAGAAATTTTCGTTTCACTGCTGCGATTCTCTGTTGCTAGGAGGAACAGGAATGCCGCTCGCTGGAAAAATCTCAGCCTCATCTCGGGCTTGCTCTCGGGTTCTTTTGTGAGAGAAACAAATTTGCTCGCAGCCCCTCCTGCATAGTGTCCTCCTCTTAGCCTCATCTGCTTCTCTCCTTTCTTCTTAACTCAAATGGTGATGATGATGATGGCCGCATTCCAAAACAGCGAAATAGAAACAAAAAAGAGAACAAACGGAAACAAAAAAAATCACTGCCTCTCCTCTCAGCGAGCCTTATGAACAAGAAACGTTCATCTGCCTCGCCGCACGATCCGGTGCCGACGTGGTCCAAGCTGAAATTTCTGTGCCTTAACGCATTCACCGCCCTCTGCGTGGACTTCGTCTGGCGGGTGCGAAGCATCATCACCGGTGATGCGTGGCGAGTGCAGCGCACCCACGTCTTCGGCTCCCCCGAGGCAAGGTCCTTCTTCAAGCTTGACACAGTAGACGGCCTCCCGTACACGGACCCGGCGTATAGCGGACACGTCAGCACGATTCTCTGCTCCTTTCGACCGCATCGGCACATTCCGTACGAGCGTGTGGGACACCCAGGCGGAGACGGCAACCCGATGTACGTGGACTGGTACGCTGCGCCGGACACGGCCAACGCACGCGGTGTCTTCGTCATCGTGCCTGGGCTGGCCTCCTGGTCTGGGACGAACTACATCGAGCACTTCGTCTGGTACGCGCACGCGCACAATTTCCACTGTGGTGTGTTCAACTCACGTGGGATGGGCGACACCCCGATTGAAACGCCACGACTCATGTCCGCCGAATGGACGGACGACCTCCGCGCCGTCGTCGCAGACGGCCCGCTGTCGCGGCGTGCCATGACGCAGCGGTGTGGCGACGGCGTTCCCATTGTGGGGGTCGGCTTCAGCCTCGGTGGCGTCATCCTGGGCAAGTATGTTGGGGAGGAGTGCCTGGCCGGTCGCCCCTCCGCCTTCGACGCCGTGATGATCGTCAACTCGCCGCTGGACTGCATGGACTCCAGCAATCGCATGGAGCGCGGCCTCGAGAGAGTCCTCTACCAGCCCAGTATGATCGGTGGCTTGACGGCCTACGCACGTCGGCACGCGAAGGTCTTGAAGGACCTTCCCGGCTTGGAAGGGAGCGTGCAGGCCGCCTTTGCCAAGGGGCAGCACGACGACGTGTTGATGCAGATGAAATCGGTTCGCGACTTCGACAAGATCATCACCGCCCCCACGTTGGGCTTCGCCACGCCGGAGGAGTACTACCACCGCATCTCGTCCATCTCGTGGCTGCCGCACTTTACACTACCGGTGCTGTGCGTCAGCGCCATGGATGACCCGGTCTGCGGCCCGCCGCCCATAGAAACACTGAAGGCGATGATGGCGACCAATGCAAACCTGGCGCTGCTCACCATACCCTACGGTGGTCATCTGGGCTACATTCGGTCTGCGCGCGAGGAGTGGTTCGGCTCGGAGTGCTTCATGGAAACGCTTCTCTTTAAACTTGTGGCTGGCATCAACGTGAAGCACTGAGGTGCTACTTTGAGACGCACACTTTGCCACACCAAGTACTCTAGATACACAGAAAATCTGAGTGTGGGGTTTTTCAGGTTTTTTTGTTTGTTCTTGTTGCTTCTTCCTATTTTTTTTCCTTTCCTCTTTCCCAATTTTTTTTTTTCGCTGTGATGGACGGGAGAATATTGTCTTTTCCTTTCCTTCGTTTTTCAGTGCTTTACATTTTATTTTATTTTTACTCTCTTCTTGCCGTTCTTGCATCTAAGAAAAAGACCTTTTTTATTCCCTTTCTCTCTCTCTCTGTTGTCATAGAAAAGACGCGGAGAAGGAGGAGACAAACTACGTGTGTCATTTACACCGCGGCCGCGCAGCAAAGTAGCCCTGTTGGCGCATTTTAAATTAAATATATACTTTTCCCTTGTCGATGTCGCCGTTGTCTCCCAATACTGATTTCCCTGATGTTATGTTGGTTTTCTTTTTCAAGTCTATGAAGGTTTCATCTAACACTGAGGTCGGGACGGTGTTCACCGTTTCTTAAATAGTATTTTTTTCTTTTCTTTTCGATCTTTTTAGAACCTGCTTTTCACATCACGAATAATAAAAAGTGAATCTCCTCTCTGTCCTCAAAAGGAATGCGCGATATACATGTGTGTTTGTGTGTGTCTGTGTTTATGTGTATGTTTTGGATTTTGATAATGAGAGGAAGAAAAGCGGAGAAGAGAACGGGTCTTCGTGCTCTCACTTGTAAAAGGTGATTGTGTTCCTCGCTTTTCTGGATAGAAAAGAAGGGAGCCCATGCAGGCTGGGTAATAGCTGAAAAAAAAAACCTGCAGTCACTATCCTCTTTCTTTACTTTTCTGAATCTTTTTTTTCTCCTCTCTAATCAAGATTCTTCCTGTTTTCCAAGTCTGCGCCTTGTTCTCTCCCTCCCTCTCTCTGATTCCTCTGATCGGCTCCCTTCTCAATAACGCGCTTCCTGTGAAAAAGAGACCTGATCACAGCCCTCACAAATCCTTTCCCCAAAGCATCAGCCCATCAAAAAAGAAAACAATATATATTTATATCTATTAGTCATGTCTGTACCACCACCTCTGGAGAGCCCTGTTGCGCAGGCGCAGAACAATGCTGACAAGAGCAACAAGAACAACAACAACACCCTGCCGGCAGACTACCAATACCGCCTCGAGGACTGCGACATGGCTCTCGCGCGCCACTGCCTCACCCGCGACGAGCTGCAGCGCCGTCTCACCTGGACGAAGCTCAGCACCGGCTTCGACTCCGCTCTTGTGGTGCTGGGCGGTTACTTCGGCTGGATGAACTACCGCATCGCCGAGCACGAGACGTCCTTCCTCCGCAGCGTCACGGGCAACCCGTACATCCGACGCGTCTTCACCCCCTTCCCGTTTTTCTCTGCGCTGTGCGTCCTCTTCGGTTTGGTCTCGCTTCCAGTGGATCTGGCAGCGCTCAGCATGACCAAGGACCGCATTCAGCTCCAGGAGCGCGCCATGGAGAACGGCAAGGTGATCCGAGAGGATATCATCCGCCAGGGCATGAGTGCTGCCTCAACTGAAAAGGAAGTGCCGATCCAATAAATGGAAGAAAAAAAAAACTATTGAAGAAGGTAGCGGTGTTCTCTCTTCTCTCTCTCTATCTCTCTCTCTCAATCTCTCGAGCGAGAGTAGCCTCTCCTTCTTACTGGTCCTGCTCCTGTGCACGACGGGCATGCAATACGCGACATTCCCTTTTTTCTTTCTTTCTTTAGAAATCAGTATGACATACTTGTGCTTCTCTCTCGTTGACATGCAGGCCCCGTGGCGAGGCTACTCCGTAGTGCTTTTGCCTTCTTCTTCTGTAAAGATGTCGTCTAGGAGGCGCATATGTGTGTGTCTCTCTTTTCCGTGAATACTGCCCTCTCTTTGACCATCAAGTGAGGGATTTTTTCCCCCTTTCTCAGCTCTTTGTCCTTTACCACTATGATTATTATTACTTTTTACGTCACGATAAACATTCTCGTTATTTACTCTTTTAGGATTGCGTCACTTCTCATTATTCAGATCGCTTCTCTTTTTTATTTACTTTTTTTTTCAAACCCAGCTGATAACGCTCTTACACCGGCAGCGTTGAGAACTGCATGCCCCTCGTTCACTTTCTTTTCCCCGCTCGTTTTTCTGGATTGTTCAAGGCGGATTTCCGTGGCAGTGAATGTCGAACGGCTGCGTAACATCGAACTTCAATTCTTTGGCGCCACACACAAAAAAAAAGGAAGAGGAGATGTCTCGCGAAAGCGCAGATAATAAGCTCTACTTGTGATTCTTCAGAATATGCAAAGAAAAGAAAAAACTTTTGGAGACAATTAAACGCTCGCCTGAGGCGGACGATACTGACATGATGGATCGCGGAGCATACGTGGTACGGCAATAGAACTTCTTATTGTTTTGTGCTGGCCTGCACGGTTCTGGTCTCTTTTTCTACTCTCAGTACGTGTCTATTTCTCTCTCTGAAAGTCGTGTAAGCTGTGTAGCTTTCAACCCTCTTGCCCTTGCGTTTACCGTCTTCATTTCGAAGACTGTCGTTTAGATTGAGTTAGGCTTTGTGTGTGTGTGTGTGTGTGTGTGTGTGCTTTTCTTTTCTTTATTTGCTCACACACAATCACACCCTAGTCTTTCTTCTTTCCAAGCGTTTCTCCTTTTGACATCTGTGTGTCTGTTGAAGCTTTTTGTTCCCGTTTTTGTGTGCCACTTTACGAAGACAAGAGAAGCCTGATGCTCACTGCTCTCCCGAGACTCGCATCAATAAAATTGAGGGTTTTTTTTTCTTTGTTTGCAGCCTTGCAAGCACGCCTTAGAGGTGTGTTTAATAAATGAAAATCAAAAGCTAAACGTATTGTAGAGTGTCTTGTTCTGCTGAGCTGCTTCAAAACCTGCGAATACAGAGGGCGGATATGATTTCGACGACCCTGCCGTGAAGGTTGTGCAGGCAACGCCGTTTGTGACAAGCGCCGGCAAGTGTTTGTAAGCACCCCCGAAAAAAAATAGATAGAAATGCGCAGCGACTGCGCGTCAAGCTTCCTCTTGTCTGCCCCTCACTCTTTTTTTTGTTGTTTTCTGTCTCTGCTTCAAGCCTTAATTCCATTCACCGACTACCCTTTCCCCGCTTCTTCTTCTCTCTCTCCCTCTCTCTACCTATCTCAATTAGAATCACAGAGAAGGGCTTTTTCTAGTTTAGAATTTTTCTGGTGCAGTGCCAGCAGTAAAAGCTGAGTCGTTTCTGTTGCTTTCACATCCCTTACTTTCTCTTCTTTTTTTTTTTTTTAATTGTAAGCTCGAACGGGAAGAATCAAATAAGCTGTCTCTCATTCCCAATCGACTCCAGGCAACACACACACACACACACACAGGCCTGTGCACACTATATCCAGACCTCCTGCACATCCCGTCAAAACATATACAACTGGGGAATATAGGCTAGAGCACTGGAGTTCTCAAAAAAAAAAAAAACCTTCTTATCCTCCTTTCAGTGAACCACCCTCTTCAGCATCAAAAAAAAGTACATTACAATACCCAACAACAACATCAACAACAATGTCTCAACCGAGCAGCATAGTCCCCAAGCCACCGAAGCGGCAGAATGAAGGAACGGAGACGGAAAGCGTGCGGACGGTCAACGTCCGAGGCCCGCCCAGCACCCCTGCTGAAAGGTCCGTCAATAGCGAGCTGGAGGACGAGAAGAAGAAGCCCGGTCCTCTGAACTGGAAAGATAAGATGGCGGCCAAAGGCGCGGAGATGGCGGCCAACGCAATGGCCGGCGCGGCCACGCTCAACGCCGCCGTCGTGGCTGGTGGGGAGAGGGTGCGCAACCGCCTGGCCGAAAACTCCAGCGGCGACGAGGACGACGTGGAGAGCTCCGACGAAGAAACGGAGGACATCTGGAATAGCACCATGGACTCCGCCATCTCCACTGTACCGAGCGCGACTGCCATCTCTATTCGCAATCAGCCCGCCGTGAACTTCCTTAAGATTGAGGAGGAGGAGCGCATCAAAGGAGAGCTGAAGGACACCAAAAATCTGCGGAAGAAACTGCGCAAAATAAAGAAACTCATGAAAAAATCGGTCAAAAACGTCCGCGCCTTTAGTGAGGTGAACGAAAGCGCCATCGCCTCTCTCCACGCCGCCACGGACGAAAACTGCACCGACCCCACCATCATCGAGCTGACCGCCGCAGCGGAGAAACGCATCCAGGACGTGAAGCACTCAAGCGCGCTCTCGAACTTTAGCACGAACATCACCGATCAAATACTAGAGCAGATCAAGCCGATCAACGACCACGCTAAAATGATCTCTGTCACTGGAAAGGAGCGGAGGGCAGCGCGCGACCGCCGTATTCGCATGGCCCTGGGCGACGTGGATGTCACAAACGAGGAGGAGTACAACAAGTCGGCGGAGCTCGTACGCGACTTCGAGGAGAAGGACCGCACCTACAAGGACGAATTCATGAACTTCCGCGAGCACAACTCCTCGCAGCTGGGCCAGATGCTGCGGTGTTACCTGCTGGAGACCGCGACCTACCTGGAAACCGTTGCCACGGCGATGCGCGAGGCGGCCGGCGGGGCCGTCCACAACTACTACCTCAGCAACGACTGCTGTACCAAGTTCAAGGACTTCAAGGTGGACGCGAGATACCTCTCCCCCATCCCGCCCCTCTTCTCCAACATCAACGCCAATCGAGACGTGGAGGACCGTCTCACCGCCAAGCCGCAGCCGCCCAGCTCGAGTGCGTCACCGGCCTTGGCAGGAATTCCCATGACGGCGACGCAGGAAGAGGCAGAAGAGAAGAACGGCTACGGCGCCTCCGCGTACACCCGCCCCAGCGACAACACGCGTGTCCGTCGTAGCATGGACAACTTCCTTCTCACGGGCCAACTTGCCGCCTCAGAGGCAAGTCGCATGAGTCCGCAGCCGATCCCACGTCGCAACCTGAATGTGGAAGGGGCGGAGGAGCAACCGGACAGCGCCGTGCAAGGCTCGGAAAGCGGTCGAGCACGGCCGACGAGCGTGTTTGAGACGACCTCCACCACCAAGTCGCTGATGGACTACATCCACTCTTTGGCGGATGAGTACGGCATTGAACCGGACTTCTCGGTGAGGCGCGGTGTGGACCAGCGCATTGGAGTGGTCAGGCAAGATGGACAACGCAATGGCGACAAGGCGAACAACGGTGAAGAGGAGGAGGGACAGCACGGATCGCGGCCGCCGAGCGTGGTGCCGCGTGCCAAGAGTGCAACTCCGGATGGCTCGCTGATTCTACCCTCTTTGCGCGGGAGCGGTCGCGCCGCCGCACCAACCTCAGCGCCTACTGTGCCGTCAGGAAACCACAAGTGAGGGTATTGTTTTTTTTTATTATTGTTTTTTTTATTCGTGTGTGTGTGTGTATTCCGTTGTAGCACTTTCTCTTCCCGTGGCGTTCCAACGTTTTTTGCTTCTTTTCTTTTGGGTATTTTATGTTGTCCCCGATGCCTTGCATCCCCCGCAAACCCTTTTCGTTTCTCCTGGCCCGCCCACTTGTCCCTCTTCCTTCCATCTCCTCTCGACCTGCCTCTTCTTCTTTTTCTGTTGAGTCGTTATTCGTATTGTTTTCGTTCGTCTATTTTGTGAGCGCGATCTATTTCACAGCCAGCTCGGCCACTTCTCTGGTATACTTTTGCTCGCCAACAGGAGAAGGAGGGAGGGCGGACCCGGGGNTCATCAGCACGCTGCTGCTGCTGTCTTTGTTTTATATTATTATTATTATTTTTATGGTGTTTGCGTTCATAGCTTCCTCTTTCTCTCTGCGTGGTTTTTTTTTTTTTTTTTTTACTCATGCCCTTCCTCCCTCCACGGTCGTAGTGCTGCTTTGATTTGTCCTACCCTCTTCACTCCTCTCGTTGTTCCTCTGTCATGGGCGGACTGATATCCTATTATTATTTCTTTTCAATTTTCTGTGTTACCTTTTATTTACACGCTGCTGTGTAGAGTCAGGTGTCAATACTTGCAGTTACAGGGCCAAAGACAACTAGTACTTCTTTGAATCTCTTTCGCTTTGCTCACAGAAAAAAAAAATGGTAGAGAGCAGATCCGCTGGGACTTTGCTTAACTTCTTTTTTCCTTTTTTTTTTCTGCCAACTGTCCCCACCGTTTTCCTGGACTCGTGAAACTGCCTTGATTGCCACACCCGGCTGGTCGTTGTGGATGTTTAACTTTTGCTTGCTATTGGCTCTCTATATATATACTTCATTCGTTCATTCATGTATATTTAATTTGAAATGCACACATAGAGAAATAAAGAAACTTGTACCTCGTATACGTGGGTACCGTCAGTTTTAAAAAATCTCGTTTGATTGGCTTTCGTCACTTACCGCAGCTGCTCGGTTTTCTTTTTTCTGGCCGCTTTTTTTTTTTTTTGTCCTATTGCCGGCGAACACACCTTTAGAGGGAAAGGTGAGATGGTAAGTTGGCAAGATGCCCTTTTACCAAATGGAAGAGGACGCTTGCCTGATTTGCTTTTTTTTTTTTTTGCCGTTGTTGAATTCCAATGTAAAGCTGCCTATTCTTTTATTTTCCTTATTATTATTTCAAGTTCATTCCTCCCTTACCATCTGTCACTCGTTTTTGATCTTTTTTTTGTTGCTGTTTTCTCTCTGGTTCGCATCCTTTTTTGAGGGAGGAGGGGACAGGAATGCACGCTGCACACACACACGCACAAAAAAAAAAAAAAGACTCTCCTCTGCACTCATGCAAACTACGCTAAATGCGTGATGCATGTGTACGAATGTATCCATTTGCCTCCTCTGCACATTTGCACGCATGTGTTTCTTTGCGTGCCTTGACCCGTTAACGCCGCTCTTTTTTCTTTTTTCCTTTTTTGTAGTCGTTGTCTGTTTCCGGTGGAGTTACTGAGACGGTGAGTGGATAGAGAAAAAAAAGGTCATTGTTGTTGTCCTTTTCTTTTTTTTTTTTGACATGCTTAGGTTGCGCATTGGAGCTTGCAGAAGCGTGCTCAACGCCCTCTTCTTCACTGGATATATATACTCTTCTTTATCATCTCGCTCTTCTGATATTATCTCGTGTTACGCATTCGGTCTTTGCCTGCCTCAGTATGTGTCCAACCGTGTCCTTTTCTCTTTATTTTCCATTTTTCTCCTCCGTCTGCTTCTCCGTCAGTTTGTATTTTGGCGAAACGTAAGCGGCATTTCTTTTATCTTTTTATTTCATTTTTTAAACAACCACGCCGCTCGGAGAGCGAAAGCAAAAGCTTACTGTAATACTAATTGGACCGCCAGAGCACTCAAAAATTCTGTTATCGAAAATAGATGAATGTACAAAAGATCGCTTTGAGTTGATGAATCTTGGAGCGCATGTCAATGGATTGAAGAAGAGGACTTTCTCTTCCCTGGAAGCGAAAAAAAGCGAGAGGTAGTGCATTTTATCCACTAAGAGGGCAAAAAAAAGAAACGAATTCGTTTTCTCGCTCGCGCGAGTGGCCTTTGTTTACTTCGCTTAAGTTTGTTGTCGTCGCCGCAGGGACACATCAACAAAAAAGAAAAATCGAAGTCAGAGCTCAACATGCGCGCATATATACACACACACACACACGCACACACACATAGCCGTTGGCTCTCTCTCTCGCTCGCTTCACCCTCGACCAGTCTTGTGTATGCGCCGGCACACCGTGCCCTCATGTGTTTCTCATCCTCAAACACCTCTCAATTCCATCTCCTCGGAGAGTCGTCCATGTAGCCATCTACTCTTGCTGGATACTTTGCACGAAAAAAAAAAACGCTCGCTATTCCTTTTTTTTTTCTCTGTTGTTTCAACGCCTTACCCGTCCCCTGTCTTTCTCTCTCCTGGGTGTTGCTTGCACAAAGGAGGACACACACACACATATACACACACACACACACACATACACAATACCTCGCCCACTGAGCAACTCCTACTCCATGGATAATACCACATAGCTTAGCTTTGTTTTTTTTTTTGTTTTTCCCTACGCAAAGGTAAAGCTGTGAAAGTCATCGTGCAGCCATCACCTTCGCCTTCTTTGGCTCTGCAGCTGCGATTTGGCCTGTGTTGCTTCGACACAAGTCGGGCACTTTCCTGTTCTCATTGCCCACTGCAGTGTAAAACAGGACAGTAGAATTGAAGGGGAAAAACAAAAAGCGAGGGAATGCCGGCTGCATCTGGTGAGCAGAATGGGCTGCGTAGTTTGCTGGCCTACCTCACACACATCCACCACACACTGGACAGTGCCGAGCTGTTCGAACCTTACTGTGGCCGTCTGAGCCCGTTGCTGGCCGCCACCCAGGCTGGCGTGCTTCCCCTTCTTGCCAGCTACCTTCCCACGAGCGTTCCCTCCGCCTTCGCAGCCGCCTCGCCCGCGGCGCGAGTCTTTGCTGAAGTCCGGGGCAACGTGCACAGCGGCAACGTCCGCCTCTCCCTCGAACCCAAAGAGAACGATCTTGTCCAGCGCATTGTTGTGGACACCGCAACGCCACAATCCAACGACCTGGACCGCGTGTTGTGGTGGATCGACAAGTGTGCGATGCCGATGGCATTTGAGGAGGTCAGCTTGCGGGAGCCGCTATGCCTCACCTTCTACGCGTTCGACCGGCTTCAGTACCTCAGTGTGGTGGAGTGGGTGCCGCGGGTGGAGCTGGCCCCTGCGGTCGTGCTGCAGCTCCGAGAGCTCCGCTGTGGCTCCGAGGCCTTCCCGTCCATCTGCCTCTCTCCGGATCACATGGCCCACCTGCGCTCCCTCACCATTTGGGAGTACGAAGAGGGGTGTTGGAGCACGCTCGCACAGCTCCCTCGCCTCACCGACCTCTCACTCGCCGGCGACGTCGAGGCGCTACGGATGGAGGAGGTGGCGTCCGCGTCGTCTCTGCGCTCTGTTAAGATCACCGGCGGCACGCTGCAGCACCTTTCCGGCTTCAGCTGCTGTACCGCATTGCAAGAGCTGCAACTTTACGATTGCCGCGGCTTGATCGACTTGTCACCGGTGGCTGCGGCAACAACGCTGACGACGATCAACGCGGAGTCCTGCTCGGTCAGCAGCATTGCAGGCCTTGGGCAGTGCCGTGCGCTGGTGCAGGCGGCCTTCAACGATTGCGACTTACTTACAGACCTGTCCGCCCTCGCAGGGCTGGAGAATCTCACCGGGGTGTGGGCCAGTGCCTCGGGGATCACCAACGTGCGTGGTCTCGCCACGTGCCCTCTACTCAACACAGTCGTGGTGTCCTACTGTGAAGCCCTGACCGATCTCTCGCCGTTGGCGGGTGCACCGTCCCTGAGGCGGCTGGACGCGTACTCGAGTGGGGTGCGCAACATCACAGGCATCGGCACCTGCCCCCTGTTGACGGAGCTAAACCTCAGCAGCTGCGTTGACATCGCGGAACTTCCCCGCCTACCCGCCCACACGCCCCTACGCGTGTTGAAGTATGGCGGCAACAGTATTAAAAGCATCGCCTCGCTGAGCAGCTGTGCAGCCCTCGAATACATCCAAGTTAACGGCTGCGCAGAGCTGGAAGACGTTTCGGCACTCTCCGGCCTGGCGCAGCTGAAAGAGATCCACGCTAGCGGTACAGGTGTGTGCAACTTGAGCGGACTGCACCGCTGCATCTCTCTCCATCTCGCCAACTTCCAGCATTGCTTGTCGCTCACGTCATTGGAAGCCCTGGCTGGTGCACCGCAACTGCGGGTCGTGTACGCCTATGGAAGTGGTCTCACAACGGTAGCGGGCTTGGCCCTCTGCCCTCAACTGGAGGAAGTCGACTTCCGCCAGTGCGAAAGTTTAACGGACCTCTCCCCGCTCGCCGGAGCCCCGAAGCTGACCACAGTGAATGCTGCGAGGAGCGCTGTGACTCGCGTTCAGGGCCTTGCCGAGTGCCCCGTCCTACGCCAGGTGGACTTCTCGCACTGCATGCAGCTGCAGGACCTACGCCCGCTTGCCACTACGCCTTCGTTGTGCGTGTTGCGGGCGAAAGGTAGTGGAGTTCGCACGGTAAGCGGCCTCGAGGCATTGAAAACGCTCGTGGAAGTCGATTTTTCTGAATGCGCGAACGTTGAGGACTTGGCGATGCTCACGACAGCGGTGCTGGCGCGTACGAAGAGCAGCGGATCTGCACAGGTGTAAAAGCCGAGTAGCAGCTGCGCTGCCTGCCATCCGACACAACTCCCTTATCTCGTGTGTGTTGGTTTTTTTTTTCGACCTATTATTATTATTATTATTATTACTATCATCATCTACAGGTAGATTTACAACTCTTTTGATAAACTGTGTCTAACTGATCACGTTCTTTTTATTGCCCTATTTTGCTGATATTTATGTGTGTGTGCGCGCGCGCGTATGTGCGTGTTCGGCACAAGGGTCCCCGCGCTTTTGCGTTGTGTGTTTGACTTTTCCCCTCACATCACCAGTGATGGGCCACACTTTTCTGTTTTGCGTACACAATCCTCTATTGCAATTCTCCTCAATCTTGTGTTGGTGGGCTTGTGTCGTTTTGATCGTCCGCTATCCCTCGTCTCCCAAGCGCTCGTCGTCAACGTGATGCCATCCCAAAGCAGTCGTGTTAGCAACCCCTCAAACTCTTCCTTTTACAAAAAAAAAAAGAACTTGTGTAGACGAAGTCTTCGCATTTGTCTGAGTGTGTTTTGCACTATGCCGCGCAAGCACCGCTTTGCAGAAAGAGCAACGATGCTTTGCGCCGCATACCTCGTAGATGCGACGACGGAGTGTGCTGATATGCGCGCGTGGTGTGTGTAATGCATATGCCTTGCCCCTGTAGAGGTATTTGTGACTCCAAAAAACACAGGAATTTTACGTACAAATTTCCCCCTCTCGTTCTTGTGACCTTGCCTTTCCCCACCGCCCAGCTGTACTCTCTGTCTGTCCTTGCCCTCGTTGTGCTTCGATAACTCCAAGTCTGCATATCCGAAAAGCCTGTGCAGCTGTTATTGTTACTATTATCGTTTCACGCAACTTTCAATTCTATCGCATCGTAATTACTGCTTTCCTTCATAAACAGCTATCATCTGTGTTGTTGTTGTTCTTTTTAAAGCTGATTTAAAACGCCCGCAAGCTTTTCTGTTGGCATTGTTGCTGCATTTCGTCTAACGCCTGCAGCGCGATGACGTCACCAACACTCCCCCTTTTCCTTGACTACACGGACGCCGTCCTCGAACCCGACTACGTCTGCTGTATCTGTCTCAATCCGATGGTGATGGCTGTAAAGTCGGATGCCTGCTCCCACCGTATCTGTAACACCTGCTCAAAGGTGCAGGCATCACGATGCCCGCTCTGCCGTGCGGCGCTGGTGTGGTCGCTCGATGCGAGCTTTGGTGCAAAGGTCAAGCGCGAGGTCCAGACGGGCTTGGTGTGTAGGGCTGTGGCGTACCTGGAGACAATCACAAAGCGCGTGCCAGCAGCAGCGTTGTCGCGGATCGCCTCACACAATTTGCAGAGCGACGACCTCGTCGTGAACCTTAAAGAGGCGGTAGAGGAAACACGAGAGGCACACGACTTTACTTTGCTGCCGGAGCACGCCTGGTATCCGTCGTCCAAAGTGTGGCTGTGCCGCTCCTGCGAACAGCTGCGGTTCCTCGCTGATACGAATGATGTTCGTGTCTTGTCCACCACCTTCCCAGCTTCCGAGGAATCACTAGCCTCACTGCCCTTCTCCGAGCTCGAGCTGCTTTACGTTCGTGACGGCGCTTTTCTACGCCAGCTCACCATTCCGACATGCGCGCACGCGCTGCGCCGCCTCTCCGCGCAGAACTGCGGTATAACGGAACTAAGCGGTCTCGCGAGCTGCGTCGACTCCCTCAGCGCACTTCACCTCGTTCATTGCAACAAGCTGCAAACTTTAGTCCCCCTCGCAGCCTTGAACCGCCTTCGTGACTTTCACCTCATTGATTGCGACGAGGTCTCAGACATTTCGCCACTTTCCGCACTCACAACGCTGAGAACGGTGCAAATCATGAATGCTCACCTTCAGAGCATTGCGGGTCTGCAAGGGAGCGCGCCGAGTCTGGAAGTGGTCGATCTGCGCGGCTGTGCTTCGCTAACCGCCATCACGCCCCTCTCGCTTGCCCCCCATCTACAAGAAGTCTATCTTGCCCACACGGAGGTGAGGAGCATTGCCGAGTTGCAGACAAGCGCAGCATCGATCACGGTGATTGACCTAGCCGCCTGCGTCGGGGTGCACAGCTTCGCACCTCTGCAGCGGATGGACTCCCTCAAGACTGCGAACCTCAGCTTTACTGCAATGAGCGATCTGGGGCTACTGGAGGGCAGTGCAGCAACGCTCGAGACACTCGAATTAGAAGGGTGCGTCAACGTGACAGACCTGTCAAGGCTTCTTCCTTGCAAACGGCTGAAGCGGCTTGTCCTTGCCGGCACAAGTGTGAGGCGTCTAGACGCGCTGCAGTGCTTATGTGCCACGCTGCGCTCGATAGACCTGAGCAGGTGCGACGGGATTTCGGAGCTGCACGCGTTAGCCTCGGGACAACTGCTGGAAGAGGTCGATCTCTCTCACACAAATATTATCAGCATCGCCTCGCTGCGTACATGTGCACCGCGACTGCGTGTTCTTGATCTTTCCGGGTGCGCAGAGTTCACAAATTTTTCTCACCTCGCCGCCGCGCAGTGCCTTCATTACGCGTACCTGGGCGGCACGAATCTTAAGAGCATCGAAGCGCTGCGCTGCACCGCCGCGTCCCTTCGCGTGCTGGACCTTAACGGGAACACGAAGCTCACCGATCTCTCGCCTCTGAACGCAGCCGCCTCCCTGGTTGAAGTGTACCTGGCCAAGACATGCATTCGCAACTTGGATGCCCTGCTAGCGTGCCGCGCGACGCTGGAGGTGCTAGATGTGAGCGACTGCGCCCATCTGCACGGTATCAGCGAGGTGGCGCATCACACGCGCCTTAGAAAGCTGCTCGTACGAAACACATCTCTTCCTGACTTGACAGAGGCGAGCGCTTGTTGCTGGCGTGAGCTTGAAGTTTTCGACGGGCATGGATGTAGCTCCTTTCATCTCCTCACTGCTCTCAAACATTCAACAAAGCTTCGCATGGTGTCGCTGGGCCGCACAGGCGTGTCCGATCTCACATGGTTGTATCCCTCCTCCGCGACTTTACAAAGTCTTGATCTTGCCGAGTGCTGTAGCCTGAACACCATTGACAGCCTCGCGGAAGCAAGGCATCTGCGGGAGGTGGATCTGCGACACACCAACATCGAGGACTTGGGCGCTCTTGCGGGCTGTATCGACTCTCTCGAAGTTATCAACCTGAATGGGTGCGCCAGGTTGACATCGGTTGAGGTCCTCTTCCGCGGCAGGAAGCTGCGGGAGGTTCATCTGATGGGCGTGCCTCTTCACGACGGAGCGGCTGCGCTTGCCATCTTGCCAACGCTGGCGAAGCTCAGCCTTGAAGGCGACATGGCGCTGGCGGCCTTCCAGCTGAGGCCAGCTCGTCTCACCCACTTCCAGGTAACCAGCTCCCACCTCACCTCCCTCACAGCGCTGGAGCCGTGCGCACCGTTTCTGGAAGTGCTCATCGTCTCCGGCTGCACAGCCCTGAATGACATTTCAGCATTGAAGGCGGCGCGGAGACTGCGCCGGTGTTGCCTCGATCGAACCGCCGTCACCTCTCTCGCCGCCCTCGAGCCCGTTGCGGTGTCGCTTGAGGTGGTGGATATAAGCAGCACAGGCGGCATCACCGACATCGCGCCGTTGTCAGGTGCGACGCGGCTGACAGAGTTCTATGCGGCACGCACACGATGCTGCGATGCCGGCCCATTGCAAGCGTGCGCGGCCGCGGCGCTCGAGGTGCTTGACCTTAGTCATTGCTCAGGGGTCATCTCTGTCGCATCACTCACACCTGCGCCAAAGCTTCGAAAACTCAACGTCAGTCATACAACCATTGAGGACCTAGGCGCCATGCTGTCGTCCTGTTTGGCGCTTGAGTGTCTGTACGCAGACCGGTGCGGCGGTCTGTGCGACTTGGATGCTCTGTCGATGCACGCGCATTTGGTCGACGTACACGCGTGTGCCACGGAGATCAGTAGCATCGCTGGCCTTCGAAGGAGCGCGACAACTCTGAAAAGTCTCAGACTACAGGAGTGCCACTTGCTTTGCGACATATCCACGCTCATGTCATGCACTGTATTGTGTGAGTGCTGCTTGGATGAGACAAGAGTGTGTACGATAGCGCCACTGTGGTCCACCGCGCCGTCTCTGCGTATTCTCGGATTAGGCGGGTGCTGCAATATAAATGACATCTCTCCTCTCGCGAAAGCCTCGTCGCTGGTCGAGGTTAGCTTGGCCGGAACAGCTATCGCAGACCTGAACGCACTGGCTTCGAGTTTCTCCACACTAGAGAAACTTAACATCAACTCCTGCCTTTCTCTAAAGAACGCTTTGCCACTACGCCGTCACACGAAATTGCGAGAAGTCGCACTCAGAAACACAAGAATAGCAGACCTGACGTTTCTAACGTCCTCCTGCATCACACTCGAGGTGCTCGACGTGTGCAACGCCCAGGCGATCTCGAACGTGGACGTTTTGAACTCCGCTACGAAGCTGCACACCGTCCGTCTATCCTCCACGAGCGTCCGAACGGTAGCTCCGCTACGATTAAGTGCGGGGACGCTAAAGGAGCTCCTCGTCAGCCGGTGTCCTATCGAAAACGTCGCTGCACTCAGCGATGCGACGCGGCTGCAAACCGTTGATTTGTCCGCTACGCGTGTAAGCAATTTAAGTTGGCTGGCGAAGAGTTCGAAGACGCTCACTGACATCGCACTCAACGACTGCACCTCCCTGAGTGATGTATCACCCATTCTGCACATGCGCCGTTTAGAACGTGTCAATCTGGTCAATGCCCCCATCGCGCAAAAGTACTCCTTCCTCCCTGTGTGGCCGAACCTGCGCGAGTACTGCGCCGGCAAAAGTCTACCCAGTGGGGTGGGCCCGATGGAATTCACCCCGCTGAAGTTTCTTGAGACCAGTCCGGGAATCGTATCTCTTAGGCTCACTGCGGTGTCTCTGGACAACCTCAACCTTATTCAGCCATGTGCGGCTGCGCTGCAGGTGCTCTCCCTCACCTGTTGTCGGGCCCTCCATGACATCACGGCTCTCTCCAGTGCGGTGCACCTTCGTGAACTGACCATCACCTACGCCCTCATCCCTAGCGTCGAAGATCTGCGCCACGTCGCTGTCTCCCTTGAAAAGGTCGACTTTGCGTGGTGTACTAAGCTGAAAAACATATCAGCGCTTTCCCAGTGCCGAAAGCTCAAAGACGTGTCCTTTTGTGGCTGCTGTATACTCGAGAGCGTTGAGGCTCTGCGCTGCAGCGCGGCAACGCTCTGCACTGTGAATCTGTCCATGGCGACACGCTTGACCTCTATTGAGCCTTTGACACCAGCAGTGCATCTCACCCACGTGAATCTGAACCACCTTCAGATTGGAAGTCTAGAGCCGTTGAGAGAAAGCGTCGCTACTCTGACAGAAGTGACCGCAGATTACTGCAGAAACCTCACCGACGCTTCCGTGTTGATGGCAGCCCCTCGACTAGTTTACACATCTCTGGCCAACACCCGCATTAGCGAGGAGGTGGTAGCGCAGCTGTCCAGAGACTCGGCCAGCATGCTCGCATAGCAGCGGCAGCGGCAGGGGAGAAGCGCCACAGCTGCTCAGTTGATGGGGCAGATGAAGTGACATAGTCAGCGAACGAACGTGTGTTCTTTTTTTTTTTCCTAAAACATTTTGTGCCTGGTAAAGAAAACGCCAAAAGGAAACATGAAGTGTTACTCTTCTCCCAACTTCACTCGTTTCGCGACGACAAATCACAAAGATAAAAGAGATGGTCATATTATTGTTATTTTAAAGGATAATAGCATCGCACAGCAGCGTTGGCCAAGCCACAAGCAACGAGCGCAACCGCACACTGTGGGGACGCGTCTTTCTGAAGTTGCACCGCGACACGCTTATTGAGTCACGCATCTTGATTTTCTGTGCCCCCGCTGACTCGGCCCATGCCAGGTTCTCCATCTTACCCTCCCTCGCGCCACCCTTCGAATCATATATTCTTCGCCCTTCTGTCCCCTGCCGCGTGGCCCCTTTCCCTCTGCGCCCCTCGGCCTCTTCCGCCAGGCTACGCTGGGGCGGGTCTGTGCCCTGCCTGGGGTGTTGACGACCGGCCCTCCCGAAAGCCGAGGAAACCCCCCACACACACGCGCACGCCTCGCCCAAGCAAGAGCCCACGCCCCAGAAAAGCGGAGCCCGCAGGATACCCGAAACAGAGACAGCAAAGACGACGGCCCACCCGGCAGCGACCCCCCCGTTTCCTTTTCCCTTTTGGGGCGGTGCGGGAGCTAACGCAACCGGCGGCGCCTTGCTGCACGCACCCCACTCCTCCCACCAAGCATAAAAGACATTCAGGCTAACGCCGCTGAACAGACTAACACCCGCTTTGTTCCAAGACCTGGTCACAGTCAGTGAGCCGAGAGATAAAGGAGGGCGTCACCTCAAAAACACGATTATTCAGAAGGTTTTTGGTTTTCTTCCGATTAAGAAGTGTCAGAGACTTTTGCGAACGAAGACTGGTAATAACAACACCTCGAGAAACACAGACATGCTAGGCTCTACTTTTGAGCTAATAGTTTTCAAATTCTTCACCTCCCTGTCTCCCCAACTCGTTAGTAGGGGTAAAAGCGAGGGGGATGGTGGAATGAAGGAGTGGCGGACCTGATAGCGGAACCGACTAAGAAAAGGTTAGAGAATTGACGTGGAAAAGGGATGGCCGCAGTCCTTTTAAATTTTACTGGCGCCAACTATCGGATAATCACCGCACTTGAAGGCGGGCAGCGAAAGAACCTCGAAGGAAGCACATAGCAAAGCGATCCTACTGACATTCGGCCCACCCCCTCGACTGCGGAGGCTCAGAGTCCCCCCCCCCAAAAAAAAAAAAACCCATTGGCGTTGCCGGTCTCAAGGACGCGCTTCGCTTTCCGCCTCTGGGGGGTCTGCGTGGCCTTGCCAGAAATCCCTCTGCCTCCGCCGTTTGCGCCGCTGCCCCTGGGCTGTCGGGAAACTGAGTTTGCCGTGGCCCACTGTCGCACCCTAAGGCCGCCCGGGCCCAACTCCCCTCCACATCGAGGCTCGGGCCGCCCCCAGGAACCAAATAGCGGCCCCGATGAGCGCATGCCCACCAAACAATGACCGAGACAAAAAAAAAAAAAAACCCGCGCAAAAAACATGTAAATTAAGATTTCCTGTGCGATTGCACCGTTGTAACAACAGCGCTGGAAGGTAAAAATATAAAAAGAATAATAGTAACGAAGAGCTCTCTGGTTTCTGGGAAACAAGTATATGACGAGATCACGGCTGCTAGTAGTGCCGCGAAAAGGTCGCAAGCAT